>OY757269.1:2818586-3418586 GCA_963584085.1 Pyrausta aurata | reverse complement strand
ACTAACAACACACTTTGTTGTATGTTAAATCTTTATAAAAACTGGTGCACTAGGAGAGCTAACCTTAGCTTTACGTCAAAAATGGAAATTAAAAAAGTTCCCCTACAGTGAACTAGTTGCGAACACCCGTGTGTTATGTAAATGTATGGTAATGCACGAGATTCGAACCCGGGACCTGTGGCCGAGTTGTGTGTTTGATCCCAGGTGGTACAAATTAATATGTTTGAGTTTCGATTTACATAGGTTCCGTACTTTAGTTTGGGATAGCGGGGTCGGAGTTTAGAAGAAAATGCGTATGGTAATGGAACGCGTTGGTTCAACTAGTTGGAAAGTTTTATGGTACAGTCAACAGCACATCAGACTATACATTTTGGTTGAAAAATTGCCTTTATTCCAACAGCATAAAATACCGCAGTGTTTAGCTTGACGTGCTGTCGTCCGTATCTGTAGGCCTACTACCAAAAACGAAATCCGTCAAAATGATGATCGTTTTGCGGATCCGAAGCATTTCGTAGTAAGGATTGCATACTAAAAATAACGATAGTCGTATTGTCGGATTTCGTTTTTCGTAGTAGGCCTCCTGTTTTACAATTAAAAAGTAAGCACTACTTACACAACGAGTAAACTTAAATAAATAACAAAATAATACACATTTTTTACGAAGTATTGGTTTAGATACTAGAAACTTTACTTAGTGATGGTGATTTAGGCCCATAAAGCGCTTCCACATTTAGGCGACTTTAGCAGCGCGACAGTCGCGCTGTTGTCAATTTCGTACATAAATGACAGCAGTAAGCCCTTCACATTAGAGCGACGCGCTGCTGTCGCTCTAATGTGAAGGCGCACTAAGTCATAAATAAAACTACGCATTTGTATTGAGATGTAATTACCATACCAGAACTTAATATCAAATGAATCTTGTACGTGGTAGGTACTATGTATTTCCGTACATTATTTCATTTGAAAACTAAGTATTTTAAAGGCCTATTTCACTATCGACAAATAGCACCAACCAACGAATAATTTAATTAAATTACGTAATTTTGTATGAAGTACTTAGCAGAACTAATTAAGACATTGTGAAACAGACAGTGAGTATGTCTTTGGGGTCTTAGTTTTAACCCTGTTTATGCACTTAAAGATGAAATACGAAACCAAAAATACGAACCAGCATCTTTCTGGCTAACGTCACGCAATGACGTATCCAAGAGACCAAGAATTTCGCGCGGTCGGACCGACAGCACGCTAGCTCAATTGGAAGAGCAGTTGGCCCGGTTAGCCAGTAAGAGTCCCGCCCGTGCGCAATTTTTGGTATCTTATTTCATCTTTAACACGTTCCGGGACAGTGAACGCTTACAGGCGTGAAAACAATAAAACATCTATTGTGTCTGGAATAGTGTCCC
The DNA here is from genome assembly GCA_963584085.1 of Pyrausta aurata. Lineage (NCBI taxonomy): Eukaryota > Metazoa > Arthropoda > Insecta > Lepidoptera > Crambidae > Pyrausta > Pyrausta aurata. Next base: position 3,417,183 of record OY757269.1, on the reverse strand, counting down.
GGAACGTGTTAAGAATATAAATATGACACTGTGAGTGTTTTAAAAACATTCTAAACCATCTGTTTATGCAATTGAATCGAAATAATATGAAGTAGTAGTTCAACACTAAACTATTTTAACAATATGTCTAATTCTAGTCTAAAAAGAACTCCAAGACAACATGTCCCTGATGCTCCTTCCACCATCTGCAATAATGTCCGCGTGCCGTTTCATAGTATATCATAATTACCGCACAATGGCTCCAAGCCGGCAGCGCAGGAGTCGCGATTCGTCACAGTTCCGCGGTGCTGCAATCAGCGACCGAATATGTTTATGTCTTATACCTATTTAGTACAGTTATGAATAAAATTACAAAACGAATACAGTCCAACCTTAATATTTTATGAAACGACTAGTGATAAAGACAGAAACTATTGATAATTGATTCACAGTACTCTATTATTATAACTGTTATATTTTTGGTCCTGAAGTTTACGCAAATACTCATTAAAACACACTTTACGGATTGATTTCGCGAACATTTATTTTTAATTAATGCCTGACGTTTTGAATGCTTTACAGCATCCCTGGTCACAGGCAGACTTATTTATTTGGGTTGTTTTAATGAACTTTCAAATAGTGAAAAAAGTAGTTTAAAATACTTGCATGTGTTTTTCTAATCGCAAATTTTGATTTGTTCCCCACAAAATGTAAATACACTGCAAAATACGTACTTCCAAAAAGTTGGCGCTGATTAATTGTGCCAAGTTTTAGTTCGAAGCTTGGTACCATCGATTATCACTATGTAGATATATATTATCCAACATATTTATGACGTTAATCCAATATTTTATACTTTACGCATTGTTAATCCACCACTATTGCGCCCACCAGTACTGATTCTTCAATCAGCGCGCGTATATGCGCGTGCGCCGTGGCCGATCGTCTCATTACCGACGCGCGCGCCGCCCACGAGACGTATAATTGACCCTAAAGTAATTAGGTCGACTGTAAGCACCGTTGTTAAAATTAACTTCTCATGTAGGTAGATAAGTATGAATACTCATACGATTTTCGTGATGGATCCTCTCGCCAGAGAACGGCTTAGAGGGCAGGATAGGTAGGTATTAGCATAACTTCTAAGCGTAATAATTGTCCGTGACACGTCGTTGGTCAATTTCAAGAGAAGATTTCAAGCTGTTACTGATCAGACAGGTGTGGTCGTAGTCAAATGCCTAAACATTTTTAATTAAAATAAATACATAATTATATACGAGTACATCGCCGTATAACGTATTCTAACTCAAGCTGGCATCGCAGAGACTGATGCAAGAACACCTCTCAAAAGTCCATTCTAGCACTCGACCTCAGCAGAATGTGTCTATGCATTTCACGCCTGAATGGCACCAACTCATGCTCAGGCGCAGATGTATCTGGTCACGTGACATTAGTCTCAGGACAGATCTTCGGCAATAAACTGGCGAGCGCCGTCACCTCGATTATCTGCCGTTTCTCACACACTGTCGCGCGGCCATTTGTTTAAATTACATTAGCATGTGCATACTTTGGTAAAGATTGTGTTCCTGTAAAAACTGGAATTGTAAATAATGGAAATAAAGTATGTACTTATGTGTATGTGACGTGTGTGAACTCTACTGTGCCAGCATCGACAGCTATGCTAATGACAGTAAAAACGAAGAATTTTTGAAGAATAGCCGGAATATTATTAAGAACTAGAGGTTCTAAGAGTGTCTATTGACCTAAATCGTCTAAAATGCATTGAAGCATTTAAAGTTAAGTTAATTTACTACATATTTTTTAATAAATAGCGGTCTTGGCTAACTTCCTTTCGCCCCAACGTCCTATTTGGGGTGGCCAGGAATCCATGAAATCCATGAAAATTGATGCGCCCGTTCTCGAGTTGTAAGTGGTGTAATAAACAAGATTTTCTCTTATGTAGGTGTATAAGATACTTTCTTACTCTTCGGTAGCAAGTAGCTACCGTCAGTGACACGAAATACAGCAAAGCGATTTTGTGGGATGGTAGGTTAGTAGTGAGTGCTAAACTCTGTATCTTCTGAACCGTTTTTGAAAATTCCTTCACTGCTTGAAAGCTACATTGTTCATACAGATATTGCGGTAGTATATTAGAAAGTAGGCAGTTTGTTTTACGCTGGAATACATGCCTTATATGAGCTTTGCTACAGTAAGGTGCGTGGGCGCTGGTTCGTGATGCGTGCACGCTGATTAAATTGCATTAATGCAATACACTAACATACTTAAAGTATAACCTTTGTTGGCATGATATTATTCATGCAATAAGAAATACATTTAACTGTGTTCTGTTTCTAAATTTTATGGTAAATGTTATCTGAAATCCGTAAGTAGGCGTAGAGCTATTTTCATGTGCTATTTGTGGACTATAATTTTAGTTTCATGTCATGTGGATCTTTAATATTATAATGAACGTTAATATAGTACAGAACTCAATCGCTAGGTAACAACTAGTTAACGCACAGAATATTAATCAAAGAGTTATGACAATGCAAAGGTAGCATGCAGTAATAACGAATTGTTTCATAAAAATATAGTAAGTTGTGTGTTGGAAATAAGTATATAACAATATCTTTAATTTCTTAATCTTTAATTTTTTATTTAATCTTATAGTTTAAGAATATAAAATAGTTGATACCTAGGTACTGATAAAAAATGTGTGATGGTAATTTGTATTTGATACTTGGCATCGTTAAAGATACGCGTACGTATGCATTCAGCTCCCCATAAATTATATCCTCGCTCAACATGTCTCTTGATATGAAACACACCTCGCAAATAAGCAGATATAATCCTCAATTTCCCAGCATATCCCCAACATTAGGAATCAGGTCTCGCGTCACATAATCCCTTGATCAGGGATAGGATTCCCTATCTGTCCTGTCATACATGCAAATAGGATTACACTGTGTCTATTGCCCTACAATAGTATTGGTATTGCAGACAGTGTAGCTAGGTATTGTCGTGCGAGCATTGGATGTTGTTGCCGATGAACCTTTTTTTTATCTTTTTTTTCTTTACTTTTTTATATTCAATTAATTCGTTATAATATGTTTGATACCATTTTGTTTTTCTATCCAATGTCAATATTTTTTTACAAAAGACAGTAAAAACACGCATTTTACATTTAAATTTAAAAAAAACTTGTTATTTTTACGGGCGCGACTGTTGTCGATGCAACCTTTTTTAACTTTTTTCTTTATTTTTTTGTAATCCTTAATTAATTTGTTAATTTGTGTATGTCTATACATTTTTAATTTTTTTTCCGTTCTTCTCAGATGTGTTTAGTCAAAATTCTTTTGTCATTATTTTGCAAACGAGGCCGCCGGCAGCTTACGGCCTGTATCACGGTGTCTGAATAATTTCCCATTAGCGTTATCTGTCAACTAATTAATATGAAATGACGTTCTATTTTTTAATTATTCGTAGTGCTTATGTAGATGTTGAAACATGACCGTATACTGGCAAAAAGAGAATACATTATTATTATTTCCTCTTCATAATTTAGGTTATTTTATTTCTTCTTCTTCTACCTTTCCTTTGACCCACCTACGTGGGGTCGGGTTTTCTTGTCAGTCCGCGCCAGAGCGAACGATTCTGGTTTACGAATTTAGGTTATTAGATTTTAATTTCATAAATTGCATCGTTTAACTAAGAAATATTTTTTTTTAGATTTTACTGATACGTGGTTACTCGTCGTGGTCGTAAATTTTATACACACTAACTACTTATGTGATATTATTGGTTATGTAATTTGCACATTATTAGACCATTAGTAGTTTGCGTAGGTTGCCTAATTGGTTCTACATCTATAGGTTGCTTTTATAGCTACATTAACTTGTGGTTTAATATTTGCCTGGGGCTCACATGCACAAATCTCGGTCTAATTTTGCACGAGTAATAAGCATTAATAATAATATAAAAAAAATGGCTAAAACCTATTTACTGTGTCAAAGTCTTACCTGTTTAATCTAGCGCGTGAGTATAGCAATCGTTTTCGATGATTTTCTTACACACTTCTTCTTCTTCTTAGCGTGTCAATGGGAACCCATACGGAGGAATTACAAAGAAATTACATCGTAGCAGCCCAGAATTCAGCCACTTGTACTGCGGATCGACTGCATTTCATTAAATCCGCTATCGTACACACTAATTGTTTAGTACTGTTTTCATTTCTTTTTTGCTGCTTGCCAATGATGAAACCCTTCATAGCTTCTATTACGCGAAGCGCCTGTAACAAAAAGAATTTCGCAAGCAATCAAGACATTTACTATGACGATTAAACTACAGTCTAAAGAGGCAAAGGGATTCCTTCAATAACATCGCAGGTATCTAAGTCCGGCTCAGTAATGCTGCGACTGCCAGTCATCCCTCGGATGACGGATAGCAAGATGGCTCGGAGAGACGTCTTCAAATTGTTGATTGGCCCAGACGAGCCCCGCTTGATTTCTGCACATCGTACTCTCTGTCATTTGGTATTTCTATAGAGATGATAATACAACTAATTCATTTGTTAAGTTCGTACACCCCTTATGAACCTCTTTTTACAATAATAGTTATCATATTTTTATTAAGGTTAAGATACTTACTTAAATATACATATACCAATCACTACATTAACACGATAACATTATGAAAATATTCAATTACGGAGATTGCTTTTCTAATTGGTCAAGTAATTAAAGTCTTGGTTTAAACCTGGCTCTATCTTTTTACATGGGAGATAAGATTTAACACTACGTAGATGTAATATTTAGTTTGTTAGTAGTTTTGATTATATTATTATCATTGAAGTTAAATTGGAAAATCATCGTCTCCAGTTCAAAGCAGATTAGAAGAAAATATTATTATTAATTTTAACATGTAATATCGACGTCAAATAAAAGGTACACAAATAAAGGTGTACAGCAGTACACAGCTAGGGTGTTAGGTATTATAAACATATTTTTAGATTCAATTCGATCATAATCGATACGAATGTGTAATCAACATTTACATAAACTTATCCTTGCACCTTCTTCTGTCTCTATGAGATTATTTAACCTTGCTAGAGACAAAAATAAGATTTAATCCAGGATTAGTGTAATGGCCTAAGCACGGGGTCTCATTCGGAACATAGGTTTCATAGCTTGTAAATTTCCTCGATAGGTGGCGCTGCCTGTCTGGCCATCGGTGAAACGGTTTATTAATTTGGATTAAAAACCTAAAACACATGAAGATAATATCCAAAAAATATGTAAATAAATATTTTTAGTCGTTTAAAACAGATAAAACTTTATAATACCCAATTTTTTCTCAAAAAGTAAAAATGTTGTAAATAGCATAAAAGCACACATAAAAGCATGCTAAAACGACATTAGAGCCCTCTGTCGGTATATGATAAAACTTTGCGGCATATTTATGAGGTGGTAATAGATGGCGCATTTTGTCCATTGATTATAAAGCAACTTTAAAAACTAAGCAAGTACGAATTAGGTTATGCAATTTATTTTGATTTCGGTTAAAGCTCAGCCAGGCATCGATAGGCCACTGGCGGTGGAGTAAACAAAATAATGTTGATGATCGCATCCGTGAGCGTTTAAATTAAACAATGCTAGGTTTATCAAAACAATAGCTATCCTAAAAATATTTAAATAGTTTTATAACATTCTAAGATTTCTGAACATCATCATCACATGAACATAAATAACCAAAAACAATTCTAGCACTTTCCGGTTTTCGCCGAAAATTTGTTGTCTGTTCGTTTATTTTATGTCGAAGGCAAAACAATTCCACAGATTTCATAATTGGCGTCGACTGTTTTTAAACGTTTGCAGTTAACAAAATGTCAAAGGTTATTGCACAATGATAATTGATGATAACATTGATTGATAATAATAACTGTTTAATCGTCATCACCACGACGTTAGATTTGTTGTTAATGATGAAGATTTAGGGTGACCATGACTAACAGTTTGGTAGGACAAATAGAATTTTATTTCAGAAATTAAGCATGATGACAATGATAACAACAAAGACTTACTTGGTAAACATGTGCTTCTACACTAAGATGTCCCTTAGTGCTGAAGATTTCATAAAAATATGTATAATCCGTTTTTTATTGCTTGTCGAATGTTGTAAACATTTTTTTTTCTTTTAAAAAATATCGGTTAACGAAATCAGTAAAACAGTAACATTCATTTACTATTTGATTTAAAAAGATCTCAAGTGTTCAACGATAAATTACCTAATGCAGGTGGTGATTGTTGTGTTAAAAGAATGATTTCGTTAAAAAGAAATGTCAAGATTGTTTACAATATTCGACAAGCAAAGAAAAACTGACGTATCATCCAAAAAATGCCCGCGCTGTAAGTTGCTTAACATCGGTATTGATACCAAAGCGCTGCCACCACTGCGCTACGAGCGAGCACCTCTTCTTTCTATTTTAGTATCATAATATAATCATAATAAAACATTTAAATCACTCAATGTTATGAATGTTTTCAGATTGACAATAGCAATTACTCATTCACACTTCCAAGCGTCATCCAGATACCAGATGAAAGCGGTGCATAACCTTAAAAAAATGTTTCTACAGGGATTATCTATTGTTCTCGTTTGAGAATCTTAATTTTTTGTAATTCACTGTAGCAAACGTCTATCAAGTGACTATTATCACGCGGTCGCTACTTGACGCCATTTTGTTTTGCTCAGCCGTGGCACGAAAAAGAACGAAATTTAAAAAAAAAATCGGCATTATGCACACTGCGTTTCAATTGTACCTACATGAAATGTTGCGGCATTTCATAAAATTCCGCCACTTTTGATTTACATTTCTATCGCCGCTTATATTATTATGCCGTGGCATGTTGAAGAAATAAGTTCTGGTTTTGCAGTGTCGCAGTGTCGCAGCACACGTGTCTTAGTGTTACGCTGATTATCATAATGTGGGGAGGCCTTTGTTCAGCAGTTGACGTCTTTTGGTCGATAATGACGATGATGATGTTAAATGATGATTATTAAATTATATTCTTTCTTTATAGCACTTAAAAGATGTACAGAAAATACAAGAAGTCAAAATGTGAACAAAGGTGGGCTTATCCTTAAAAGAGATCTCTTCCAGCCAACCCATAGGTGTTGGAAATGAAATAGTTGCGGTTATCAGCAGTAATATAATGCCACAATGAGATTATTTTTCATTTAGTTAGTTTAAAAAATATAAACATGTTTGTTTATCTACCTAGTAGGTACCTGGGTGACCTAGCTTTGCTGTATTTTATTTTACACTAATAAGACTAAGGTTTTTTATAAAGGGCACCCAAAAATAGTTTTTCTCGTTTAGCAGATAATGCGTAGATATATATTGGCGATGCGAAGATTATCCACGCCTTTAGCGGTGAAATTTAGAAGCTGTCAACTTTTTTCAGTCAGTCTTCTATAATACATTCATTACCTGCCCGCCACTAATTAATCAGTCAGGTATCAAACGACTCCCGAGAGTCGCATAACAATGCAATTTCTATTGTGTCTCGTTCACACATACTTGACGAGTTAAAAGTTAATAGTTTTTAAGAAATGTTTGTCGTGTCTACAGTTCTATTAATTACTCTTCCACCATGATCAACACAAGCCCATCACCTCTTTTCAATATACTTGTAAAAATATGATATTTACTATGCACGAAATAAATAGTAATATTTTTTTACTCCATCGTAGTACCTATTATCTATACTTAAAATCTGGCATTATAAAATATTTTATCTAATCGATGATTTCTAGATAGATGCCGTTCACCATTACACCCTTAACTAAATAACTGACAGCAAAAATAACTTAGTTTTTCTTAGTGTTTGTATGGAAGAAAAAGTTATATTTGCGGTTGATAAAACTGTGCAATATCTCAAAAACTACTGGTTCGATCTCATTCACACCAATTTTTGTTGAAAATTTCTAAATCATATGTATATTTTTCTAATTTTTTACTTTCTTAGTCCAAAGGTTAGAAGGGGGGGGCGGGACGCCCATTTCACCACTTTAGGAGCGTCTATATCTCAAACGTTAAACTATTGATTGAAAATGTTGCAAATATTTCGTTAATTTTTTGAGTTATGAAGTTTTATTTATCAAAGCATCGAAATCATTAACATATCATACTTTTTATCCAATTTTTTCGTTGTTATATTATTAAGTTACAAAAAACAACAAAATATTTGGGAAACAAAAAATGACTTAATGAGTAGGAGTGAGAATAACTGCTTGAATTCGCCAACATAATATAACACTTTTGTTACTAATAAATAACATGTTAATTTTGACATTATAATAATATTAGTCTTGCTGGACTGTTATGCTATTTTACTGGTTCTGCGAACAGAAAAGTGTTATTTTTAGGGTTCCGTAGCCGAATGGCAAAAAACGGAACCCTTATAGTTTCTTCAAGTCTGTCTGTCTGTCTGTCTGTCTGTCCGTCCGTATGTCACAGCCACTTTATTCTAAAACTATAAGCATCACATAGCTGAAACTAGGTAGGTAGGTGTATTTTGTTCACCGCTTTCCGATTCAGATACAAAAAGGGGGGGCTCCCATACATGAAACTAAAACCTAAAATTTTTTTTTTACTCAAACCTATGCGTGTGGGGTGTCTATGGATAGGTCTTTTAAAATGATGTTGAGGTTTCTCAAACCATTTTTTCTAAAAGTGTAAGGTTTGAGATAAAGACGCTTCCAAAGTGGTAAAATTGGCGTCCCCCCCCCCCCCATTCTAACTTTTGAACTAAGAAAGTGAAAATTTTGAAAAAAATATATGATGTAGATCTTAACAAAAACTTGCAACGAAAATTGGTTTGAGCGAAATCGAGCAAGTAGTTTTTGAGATATTGCACATTTTTATCAACCGCAAATATAACTTTGTCTTTCATACAAACACTATGAAAAACAAAGTTATTTTTGCCGTCGCAATATATTGTGATGTTTTCGTTAGTTTGAAAAAAAGCGAAAAATGTACGGAGCGCGCCATATTTGAATCTTGGTCACTATAGATAACATGGACTGATGAGAGATATATGACTTTGGTCACTTTAGTTAACACGGACTGACAAGTGGCTAAGTGAAAGTAATTGGACCCTGAATTCAGTTAATGGTGGCACGGAACCCTCAGTGCGCGGGTCCGACACGCACTTAATCGTTTTTTTATTACTTATCGACGATCTGATATGTTAACGAATTATTGCAACCAAAAATCTGTCTTACTACACTGACTTAAAACTTAATTTTAAATGTCATGGAAAGTGTTATTTTTATTAGTTATCGTCGATCTGTTATAATATCGAATTACTGCAACCAAAAACCTGTGTTATTGCTATGACTTAGAACACAATTGAAATGATAATAATCAATTTCATTTCTTTGTCGCACCGTTCACAATCATTTCTGCTTAGCCCAAAGGTATGACTGGTAGAGAATGCCATATGGCGTGAACTTTACGAAAACCAAAACGGATAATTTAGTCTTATATAATATCTTCATTGGTTCTTATTCGTCCTATGCGCAACTCAGACTTTATTTCTGATTGCTGAAACCAAGTCTGGTTGACGTAAACGTTGTTAAATCATGGTTACCCTAAAACTATAACTAACGTCAAAAATTGTCATTTTCCTTCGGCATTTTGCAAAGCTGCGAGCGTATATATTATATATAATTGATAACACCATTAACTTAATGAAAACAATGGAATTAAGTACAATTTGTTGCGCCATATTCACACCGGCCACACACCGGTTTAGCCGCCGACTCCTCTTGCTAATCTGTAGCTGCCGGGCGGAATAATAAGATTCTAGCTGTCTACTAGAATGAAGAATAAAATATTTTTTTTAATTAGATATTATTCCAAAGAAAACTGATTTCCTTCATTACCTATGAAGGAAATCAGTTTTCTTTGGAATTAATAACAAACGCCGGCTTAATAACAAACATGAACATGAAACATGAGTCAAAATTGCATGAATGTGAAAATCAACTCAAATATCAATACATAAAACAATACATAAATTACATAGACGTTTAATAACATTTCTGCTTGCACTGTCGAAATAATAATTCGGCGCGCGGCGTGAGACTAGCGTGGGCTCTCCTCGAGAGGTCACGCGAGCCGGCCGAGTCGTGCAACAGCCTCGCTCTGTCTCGCTCTTGCAGTAACTCACCAATCTATCCGTACTCTTTACTCACTCTTATAATGGGGACTGAAACTGAACTACTGAGAGAGCCGTATTGGACGGTCGTTGTGCTAGTGAACAAAAGATAAGGAGGAACTTGATTTCTGAAGTACAAATTGCATTCATTTAGGAAACCTACTCTACTTTTACATGATGACGAAACGCGACGTTTTCATTTTTTCATTTATTTATATTTATTGATACACACAACAAATTACTGTCATAAAATATAAAACATTTCAAATTATTTATTGTATTAGTTGTAGGACATCTTGTCACATATTATTTTATAATATCTGGATTTTGTTGAAAAGAAAAGAGAAAAAAAGTTCAAAACACTGATAAAAACAAAAACAACATAAAAATAGTACATAGCGTACTGGGATTCGAACCCGCATATTATAAATCCGAGGCCGCCTTACTAATCCGCTGCGCCATCGTGTCATTATTAGTAGAAGCGAAATTTACCTTTGTATTTTAGTTACATTATTTTAACCCTATTTTAGTGATACAGCTACTGTCAGCCATTACAGCAATGAGTTTAGCGCCATCTATTGAGAAAGTAAACACGTAGACTAGTTGCGAGCAATCGACATGCTTTTTCCGTGAATCCAGTCTACGTAGCGCCATTTATTGACGTGCTGAACACATGAACTAATTGCGAGCAATCATGCTTTATTCCGCGAAGTCCATCAGTCTACGTAGCGCTATCTACGGCCTTTTACATAGCCCTCTCAATACTTAGATTTAGCCCGGAGATATTAGCCCGATACGGCGGAACCGTTTTCTTGTATGAGATGAGGTATCTGTACTAGTATTATAATATCTGTGGCCTAAGTGTTCTAAAAGTATCAGCTCTATAAAGATCCGTCGATCATATGCAACAATACTATACACCGTGTAACAAGCGATGAAATACGTGAGATTTGCGACGTTCCAGCAGGCCCTTATTCTGGGCCCGTATCTCCCTCCTCCCATCGACGGACAGAACAATGATATCGTACGGAAAGTTGCCTTAGACCAGAATAGGTACGGATTAGTTTGCGAAGGGACATTCAAGTTGTGTTATTAGGGAGTTCGATGGAATGGTGATAGGTTTTGATGTCTGTGTGAAGATTGCATTTTAGTGTGAGTATTTAAATTGTAGATTGCTAAATAAGAGCGCCTTGGGAAATATAAGTGTGCTTGCCTTTACGATTTCCAATCCTGGTAACGTTTCGTTGTGAATAACTTCTTTCTTTTGTTTTTTAGCGGTGCTAGCGCTTGGCTCCGCTCTCATCTGATGGCAAAAGAAAACACATCAATGAAGATTTTTATAAAGCAAACAACTATCTCTACTATACGTACTGGGGGCGTATTGCGATCCAACTTAATCCGTTCAATTCCGAGACAGTTCAATTCCCACTCAGTGTAAACGAATATTATCAATATTATAATAATACTACAAAGACATGAATACTAATATTTATATTGTTATATTATAGTAATTTTATCAATATAATGCGAAATTGCAATAAGAATGGCTAATTTAACAGTATAGCAGAGCTATTTAACTATCAAAACTGCATCGCATGGTGATGTTTCTTATAAAAAACCTAAACCGAAACCTTACACGCATGATTCCGGCTAATGTATTTACTGATACGTGTAATAATAAATCATACGCTTACATAAATCAGCTAATTAATTTGGGCTAATCTACCACAGTTCAGTACCTATTGAAAATAAATCATACGTTCATATTCCTCACCAATTTACTTACTACGACTGACCCAGCTATTCACAGCAAACGAATCTTCCAATTTCACGTTAAATTGAATCCCTCGTAAACACACACTCAGACATACGTCACGATCGTAGGGCGAAACACATTTAAATCGCATTAGTCGTGGCCGCAACATATCAACAACGTTGTAGGAAATTGAATCCACCTAATATAATTTGACGAGGAGGTACTAATCTCGAGCAGAGATTTGAAGGTGGTATTTTTGCTCTTGGGTTGTAAGTTGTAACTGTTTATAACTTACTTCAAAAAAGGAGGTAATCAATGTGACCTGTATTTATGTGATTTGTTGGTATTGGATAAAAATTTACTGTGACGAGCTAGTTAAGCTTCCAAACTCTTTTGCCAAGTTTCATACTTTTATGTATGTCTGTATGTTTGTCCATGGATTTTTTCGAAAATGAAAAGTGATATCTCTTTGTCGAGATTATTCTTTAGTCTAGTATATTTTAATTTAGGAAATAGTGCAAGTTTCATCAAAATCGCTTCAGTTTAAAAAAAAAACAAGCTTACGTACACCAACCGTCTACATTCATCATGCACCGATCCCTTTATCTTATCCTAACTACTCGTCTTATTCCTTTGTATGTATTATCTTTCTGTCCATAAAGGGTTGATGAAGATATTTTTATACAGAATAATATACTTATTATAACGATTTCATTGGACGTCCACCGATAAGATGGACAGACGACCTTGTAAAGATTGCAGGATCACACTGGACGCAGACAGCTCACATCCGGTCTCTGTGGAAAACCGTGGGGGAGGCCTATGTTCAGCAGTGGACTTCCTTTGGCTGATAATGATGATGATGATTTCATTAGGCTAACTAAACAAATTAGCCAGCTCATAGAACTGCCACCTCCAAGCCTCTCACCTCACAGCGTCACACGTAACAAGTTATTCGCACATCTATTCCAGATTATTAATTCGGATATGAATCCGATCGGCGGGATACCGGCTTATCATCCATTTGCCGTGCGCGGTATCCGTTGGCCGTATACGTATCAGTATTTCACGGTATAGATACGTATCGGTTGCGCGCCTCGGGACTTTTTAGATGGAAATGGGGTGTTTTTTCCGAATATGTGATTTGATTTGGGATATGATATGAGTGAGGTGATTTTAAATTAGATTAGCGGGAGATATTTCTTTTTTTTATCTAGTCATTTTAACATGATTTTACTACAGTAAAAAAATAACGGTCTAAAACGTATCTGAAAATAATGAATTTTCAATAAAAGTGCCAACTGTGTTTGGTTTTGGGAAAACTGGATTTTAGCGTTTAATTGTATGGTTTCCGGAAAAAATAAAAGACACCGCTCCACTGATTTCAATTTCATAATCTCCACTCCATTCATTATCAAGCGCAGTAAACTAATGCAAACGACATTACACTGCCGACAAATTAATATCCTACAGCGTAAAGCACAAAAATCAAAGTTGCTAGTTTTCTTCCTTTCCGGCCAGGAAGAAACGGCGGGCGGGAAAAAAGGAGGAAATCCAGAAAACAAAAAATGCATCGCACGCGGCGACTCTATGCAGTTTTGTTCGCTTTGTTTAGTAACCGTTATTATGCCGAGGTGGGATTCTTTCTTTGAATTATTGTAGCTTTGTACTTTTGCGTGTGTTTGTTAAATGAGCTTGCTTTAGTTCAGATATTAAATTCAAAATGCGTGTCGGAGAGTAAAAATCGAATTTCTTTAAAGACTGCATATCTCAATGCTTTACACTTACTTTCAGAATCATGTCTAACACCATGCCCAAATCACACTACTAAAGTTTTTGACGTCGTTACTGTATTTATATTTTGACCGCAATTTAAAAATAAGTTCCAAATAAAGGAATCATTAGGTAGCATATTAATCGACGTATGTTGATTATTAGAATATCAATCGGCGTACTTATGTTGATTATGATTAGTAAAAAACGTGTTCTAAATTCAAATCACATTTATCCTCTAGGGAAATAATGGATCAACATACAATATAAGGTACGTCTCAGGAGATAGAATGACTCACTTTGAGTTCACTAAACATGACATTATAATCTAACATTGATGAGCAAGTGTGGTTAAAAATAAGACTATTTAACTACTCGCGATGGGTTTCAAAGTGTCGACGATTAAGTTACAAAAACAAAAGAAAAACGCTCAACCCGCATCTTCAACTCACCGCGAAATGCAACTAAGCCTAGACGAACTGTAGTTCGGGACCCTATAACGAATTTTCATTTTTCGCAGTTTTGAGTTATGAATTTTTAATGAGATTGCCAGAGAGATTATGAGTCAGAAAGTCATTTCCCGGTAAAGGAGAGGAGAGAGAAAAAAAGGATTGCTTCGGTCGTACCGTTTGTTTCTGTGGGGCCACTAAAATGGCGATTTGCGTTTTAATTTGGTGCAAAGCAAGCTTATTCTGCATGATCGTCAATCATTTCTGCTAAGCCCAAAGGTATGACTGGTTTAGAATGCTATATGGCGGTAAGTCCACCTTTTGTACAAATTTCGGTTGTACAATAAAGTTTAAATAAATAAACAAAATAAACACTTATCTCACAATGCAAACAATATGTAGACTTTAACCTTCAAATAGTTATCAAAGTTAGCCCTAATACTAGCTACGAAAGAAGTCAAGTAGGTATTGAGAAAATCAAAACTATTTTCTAAACACATTGAATATGCCTGAAGATTATCCTTTAACCTTTATTAATGAGCAAATAGAATAACACCTCGCTAACTTCAACTAACAACTCCACATTTGCAAACATTTGTTATGTTTGCAAATGTGGAGTTGTTAGTTGAAGTTAGCGAGGTCTGTCCATCTGTTACTTTTATAGGACACGTAATTATTTGCATCATAAATGACGAATTTTGATAAACCAACTTTGACAGTCAGATCCTACTAAAACGCTGATTTCCTGGCCTCAGATTGAAACGTACCTCGTATCTACTCGAGGGCAATCCGCTTTTCGGTTTCATGTGCTGCTTAACCGAATTTTTGTATCTTTTTCGTACATTTCTGTTTTATTTGCTATTATTTTAGTGGCGCACTCGTCGGTCGGTCGTCTCGCTGCGTTTCCGGATTGCATGCTTATTTTTAGGGTTCTCTACGCCCCATAAGACGTTACTGAATCCTTTGATAATTTCGTTGGCCATCCGGACCAAATCAAATCAAATCAAATCAATTTTATTTGTGAAACACAGGTAAATATGGTGTTATTTATTACAGATAAGGTGGAAATGGTACATGCTGTGATCAGCCATATTGGCATACAAATAATTAAGATTAAATCAAATTAAATACACAATGTCAAAGAAAGTCAAGGTTAGTCAGATACACAATTCATTCAAGTTATGTCAAATTACAAATACAGTTAATAGAGAAAATGTGAAATATATATATATATATCCTCTTTTTAAATGTATCATAAGCATTGCATTATTTAATGTAGTCAGGGAGATTATTATATATGTTTGTGTTTATTATATATAATATATGACCTGTTAATATATTTGTTTTTCGAAGAAACGCGTGAAAATATTTTATTTATTTAAATACTTTATTGCACAAATAACAGAATACAGAAGGTAGACTTAATGCTAAAAGCATTCTCTTCCAGTTATGCATTTAGGTTATGAAGAAAGATTGCACGAGTAATTTGTAAAGATGTATTGGTATGAAATGAAAACATGTAGGCACAGAAATCTTGGAAGCAAACGATATTTTTCAGATTTGCAACGGAATCAAAACCTAGAAATGAAATAATTTAATAAATAAGGTAGACAGACCTAGAATCATTGAAAGCCATGAAACAATTTCTTGCTACAGTTATGTAGAGGAAAAGGCCAGAAAATAGTTCATTTCATATATCCGATTACGAGGACATGAAACTTAACACAAAAAAAATTAAGCCGAAGAAGTAGTCATTTTGCATCGAAAATATCTGCCGTGCTGGGGAGAGAACTTAGAATAGGTACAGATTTGTGCGGAACCTTCGGTCATCGAGTCCATTTGACACTTGACAGGGTTTTATATGAGCTATCTGGTTGGCCGAGATCATTACGCTGGGAGGCATTGAAGCTTTTTGTTTTATTTACAAACAGTTTCAACGATCATTCGGCGGTCGTAGAAGTGGCACCTAATAGCTTGTTACTAGCTCAGTAATAGAGAAGATAAAACTATTACAGGCCCCCTATTCTCACGTAAATAGTTTTTTTTGTGTAGTTATTAGATTACGAGTGTCATCGTTTTACGTTTTAAAAAAAACACAAAACAAATCGAAGTTAATAAATAAAAACCTGTATTGTTTTCCAATGTTTTTATGATCTAGGTATATTCCACTCGTCTGCCAGTGTACTGATGTTGCTGCTACCCAACGCCAGAAGAACGCTTATTGTTACTAAACCGCTTTGAATAGTAAAGACTACGTGAATAGGTAATGCTTTCATAGAAGTGAAAACGCTAAATGTCTAATGGAAAATGCATGTTATAAAGTGCATTCAAAAAATAACCTATTTGTAGCTACATCTTTTCAATAAAAGTAAAATAAAACAAAATCTTTGCCGCTGTTTGCCGCGTCAAAAATAAAAACCATGTTATTACTTAAGAGTTAAATAGGTACATACCATTCAATTAGCATCCCTATAAAAAAGTAATAAGAATATTATGGTAAGTGACCGTAACTCTGTCCGACCGTAACCGTGACTCTGTGACCTGTGACAGACGAGGAATCGAACCCCGTGTCTAACGCTATTTGAGCGTATGCCTATACCACTCAGCCACCGTCACATTAACAAGCCTGTTGAATTTTGCAAGTGCTTTTTAACGCGCAGGCTGCGTGACCTCATCACTTTCAAAATTCAACAGGCTTGTTAATGTGACGGATAGCGTAGGACACGGGGTTCGATTCCTCGTCTGTCACAGAGTCACGGTTGCTTTTCACAAGTGCAATTTGTATTATTAAGTTTGTATAGTGACAAAACACTAAAAAAACAAAAATCAACTATATTGTTACTGTTATTCCTTAAAATTACCGTTGCCCAGACAACGATCCTTGGAAGGTACCCTTTAATATTATTAATAGGTATCTATAAACAACAATTAACATTAGATTACCAAAGGTTGTTTCAAGGTCGCGTGCGTGTTGCGCCGTGGGTCGGTGAGATTACGCGGGCTTGGACAAATTAGGGATATGCCGAATTAGGATTTATGTTGTGTGCTAGGCTTGTTTGGACGGCGGCATATTTGCGCTGGGTTGTGGTACGTTTTGTGAAATGAAACATGGTTTAACTAGACTAAATTCGTTCAGTTGTGCCGTTAGTACAGCAACGCATCGGATGCGGCATGTGAAATTCACATATGCTATGTCGAGTGGAGTGAGTTAAAAAATAAATAAAAGTCACTAACATTCAAGCGCATGAGGCAGTGAAAATGTTTTTCGAATCAGCGTCTTTCGCGGCTACATCATACGAGTCCATAAGCTTTCGAACCTATTAGGCAGTGTAAAAAAAAATCGCAACAGCGTGTGTCGCAACAGCGGCATTCGAAACTACGTAGGACACCCGTTATTACTACGTATAGAGAAGTTATGCCTAGTAAAAAATGTGTCACAACTCGCTGACTTAATTGTGATGGAGTCCTTGTTTGAATGTCGAATCTGAAACCGTTTAAGTGCATTGATGCCAAGTGGCGTCAAATCATGGCGCAAGTTGCAATTTGTTCTTAGTATTACGCTAGTAAATAGTAGGTAGTTCAATGTCTCCCTCTAACATAGCTCGATGTGAAAGTTGCATTGTCGGTATCACGCTGCTGCATGCGAATGAGTTGGTTTGTTTGAACTATCTGCGTTAATGCCTAATTCAACTAAATAACAAGGGCAAGTGGCTCGATAAAAATTAAAATAAATACACAGAACTACCAACATTTATTCAACCTCTAACTAAAGCATTTGTGCTATGCTGATATACAAGTTAGGTACGTACTAACGAATAAACATAAGTGCGAACTCAAATGGTGCGAACATGCCCCTAGACGAATTCGAATCCGCGACTGAATATTTAATTTGATGTACTGTCTCCTTTAAAAACGTGAAATAATCGCGGACAAACATTCATACAAACATACCTGTCAAAAAGAGAACCTGCAAGTCGGATAATATCTTAACATCTTGATCTTTATTATAGAAAATTTTACGATCAATTTTATAATTTTACGAGGCTGGTCTTTAAAGAAGATCAATAAATCTGGCGTAAAAGAAGAGGTATTGGTTGAAGGTTCCATCGATAGATATGTTAAACCACACAAAAAATTGTACGCCACATGTCACATCGTATATTTTCAAGAAAATATACTTTAGTTACAACCTACAGTTATTAAATAACCGCAAAACAAACCGTGAAGCAATAAAAACAAAGGACATCCATCATAAGCGTACTAAAGCAAAAATACAGCTTTTAAATGAGGTGGTTGTATGGAAGCCTGAATAGATTATGAGTGTCGTACATGAGACTGAAACGAATGGCCGTCTCTGGGCAATCCGTCATCTAGGGAAAGAATAGAGTGGACATTCCTAGATAAGTAAATTTACACAACTTAACAGTACTAATAATTTAGCCTTTGCCCAGCAGTGGGATGCTTACAGGATAACTTTACTTAACTTTTTTTTTACTTTTTTAACAGTACTAATAGGTATTATGTTTTCAAATCAAACCAATATTCACATAATTAAACTGCTGTCTGTGCTACTATTATAGCGTATGGAGCGGACACCAAAAGCACATTTCGTGCTCCATGAATTGATGCCACTTGTCATCAACGCATACAAATGGTATCATGTTCTACATACAACTCTCAAGGAATTCGTCACAATTCGTTAAAGTTGCGACACATTTTTGGCTTAGCATAGATAGCTTCATACGTAGTAATAACAACTCACTGCTTCACATAGCTTAATATGGATTAATATACCTACGTAACTTATTTTCTATTGTCTACTACCTTAGCATTATACTACCCTATTATTTAATCTAATATAATACTAGTTACTAATCCTTTTTTAAGTAGTATAAAACTTCAAAAAAGGACTTTAAAATAAATCAATGGTACCAAAAAAAAAAATAAACCATATTGAAGTAATTAGATGTGTTTTACTGATTTTAATCTTACTGCAATTTGAACGTTGTTTGGATTTTCCCGTGATTGAGCAGAGCCTATCTAGTCCCAAATTAATTTCTTCACCTTTACTATGAATATTAGTAATTGAGTAATTACCTACTTCCTATGACTTACTTACAGAGAAATAATACCCTGAGGTATAGTTTTCACTTTAATTAAATGATTATTTTCATAAAGTAACCATACCGGCTCCAATTTTTATCTTGAATGCTCTCTTCTATTCCATCTAAGGGCATGTCCACACTACTCCGCCGCGCCAACCGGCTCAGTTCCCGCGCCGAGCACGCGAGCCTCCATAATGGATCGCCGAAACCCCTCGTGTGTGCCTCGCGAATACCTGCAATTATAACAGGGGGAATTTATACTGACAAGTGTGGACTGCGCTTTAGGTCTTGATATGAATGTGTGTGAATTTTGTATGAGTGAGTTTTGGATACAAGCTTTGATTAAAGTAAAATAGCGGAAGATAGGTGACGCGCCACTCGAAAGTGGACCGCTAAAATCAGGCCCCCGTCGCCTAATTTCCATTGGATTGCTTGTGCGGGTGACATTTATAACACGTGTGACGTAAGGAATGTGTAGTGCCATTTTTTAGCTGACAATTAGTATGACATGCCGTATCTACCGCTATTTTACTTTAATCAAAGGATACAAGTTACCGGGTAAGATCGATGGACTTTTCATTTACTTGTGTGTGAATTAGGTACATAAATATACTTAAGAAAATTAGGAAACACAAAAGATGTGGTAGAAGATAAGACCAGCTTTTATAATGGCGACCTCAATCATAGAAATCATATCAATGTTTTTAAGTGTTTACCTAGTAAAGAAAGTATAAATAAAAAAACATTTATAAAAACTAGTAACAAGCTTTCATTTAAAATTAGTAATCCTTGCCGTTGCTATTACTGAAATAACTTCGGTCACATTTATTTTCTATTTTTTTGAAACATTGGTCTAGTAAAACATTATTCGCGTGAATGCACTAAAGCGAATAACAAACCAATGACCACGGGAATGAGTGATCTTGAACAGTATAATTAATCGGACATAATTATTCATACGACGACAGAGCTTTTATAGAGTTCTGTTTTTCACCCGCCAACGTATCCTTTAACGATGAATTATTAAAACGATAATGCACATGCAATCTTTATCGTGGAACGGAGCGTTTAAATCGTTCCTTATTAATCAACCAATTTGAAAAGAGCCAATCGATTTACATGTCTCATACTAACCTAAGGATTATTCGGTACATCGCGTATCTAGTTAAGCCAGCCGTATTGTATTCCGCGCGCGGTCACACCCTTGCATTTCAAATTAACATTCGAAATTTCGAATTTCAAAATTAGAATGTCTGCGGTGGCGGGGCCTCGTCGGGTCACGTGACTCGTGTTAATAACCCCGCCAATCAATTTTGGATGACGTGTGATGTAATCTGTAGTGCTGATGAGGTAAGCAAGATTTTGAAAAGGGTTTTTCTTTGTTTGCATTCATCTAGGCACCTACACAGGAGAATAATATACGTTTGAGCTGTGAATGTTGTGGCTACTGTGTAATATATTTTGTAAAAATATAGCAAGTAAACAATACAAAGAAAATCACTCAACTTTAAAAAAATAAAAAATGGCCACTAATATAAAACTAAAATTAATAGTTAACTCAACGACGACAGTCACATACCAAATAATCAGTCAGTTGGCAAATTGCGTATCTTAACTATATGTAAGTAAGTATGTAGTCGTTATTCGTATATTGAAAAGAAATGTGTGAATTCGTAACTATGCAGGTACGAGTATTACAGTGACCAGCAAATCAGACCATACATTTTTGTTGAAAAATAGTCCTTATTCCAATAGCAAAACTTACCGCAGTGCTTAGCTTGACGTGCAGCCGTCCGTACTAGCAAAAACCGTTACCTATATTTGCAAAAAAAAACCGGCCAAGTGCGAGTCGGACTCGCGCACTGAGGGTTCCGTGCCAACTTTAACTGAATTAGGGATTCTTACTTCCACTTTACCAAAATACCACAATATTTTGTTGACCGCAAATATAACTTTGTTTTTGATAGTGTTTGTATGAAAGACAAAGTTATATTTGCGGTTGATAAAAATGTACTATATCTCAAAAACTGCTAGTTCGATTTCGCTCAAACCAATTTTCGTTGAAAGTTTATATTGAGATCTACATTACATATTTTTTTCAAAATTTTCACTTCCTTAGTTCAAAAGTTAGATGGGGGGGACGCCCATTTTACCACTTTGGAAACGTCTATATCTCCAACGTTAGACTTTTAGAAAAAATGGTTTTAGGAACCTTAATGTCATTTTGAAAGACCTATCCATTAGTAATGGAATAATTAGCATTAGCATATGAAATTAGCATGCTATTTCATGATTAGCAATAATTCAATTAATTGAAGTTGCGAAATTTCGTGAATGCTAAAATTCACAGACATTGCGCGAATCGTAGCAGCGATGCGCAAAGCATCGTATAGCCGTCAAATAACTTCATAAATTCGCACGCACTGCTATTTTTAGCAAGATTAGCAGGCAGGTTTGCTAATCCGCGTTCGGGTCAAATACGAACGAATTATGAACAAATAAAAGTGAAGGAAGTAACATTTTTCAAAGTTCATTAATTCAAAAAGAAAGTTCATTAATTAAGTAAATTTAAATTAAATACATACACCAAACAATTTTATTGAAGTCAAATTAAATTAATATTAAAGTCTCACCACTAACAATTTATTTAACTACATGTTTTATAAAAAAAAATCCATAGTTAGCATAGCATTCACGATTTCGCAATATAATTAATTCGCTATTTCTCATGTCGATGAAATTTCATATGAGCATAGCAATAGCACTTAGCATGCTATGCTATGGAAATTAGCATGCTAATTAAATTAACGAAAAATAGCAATAATTGCCATTACTACTATCCATAGACACCCCACACGTATAGGTTTGAGTAAAAAATTTTTTTTTGGTTTTAGTTTCATGTATGGGAGCCCCCCTATAATATCATTTTTTCAAATTTTTTGTACCTGAATCGGAAAGCGGTAAAGAGGATACACCTACCTATTAAGTTTCAGCGGTGTGATGCTAATAGTTTCAGAATAAAGTGGCTGTGACATACGGACGGACAGACAGACAGATAGACAGACTTAACGAAACTATAAGGGTTCCGTTTTTTGCCATTCGGCTACGGAACCCTAAAAACGAATTTAATTTAATTCAAATGGCAAGTGTCCATTCAAATATAATTTCCAACAACATTATGCAACGCACACATCCAATTTCAAATGTAGGCCGATCGAGAGATGGCCTCATACTAGATGTATTTTTGAGTAGCCGTGATATACTATCCTTAATAACGCTCCCCACAACTTTCAACCGTATTTCTAACACCAGAAGATACAATAAAAATAAGTAGCGGTAACGCGTGCATCGATACCTGCTGTTTCAATTTTCGAACACTATTCGTAATCGTAATTCGAATAACAAAAGCAATTGCAATCTCTTAATCGAACTACGGTGTTCGCCACGCCCGTGACCTATAGCTACTCGTGTAGCTGGCCAGCATCAATGTAGAGGTCACCTGCTCACTATTCTAGAGTTCCTTTGGAACTTTCGGAATAAATTATATTCTTCTTCTTAGCGTGTGGATGGGAACCCATTGGAGGAATTACAATGGAATAATTACATCGTAGCAGCCCAGAATTCAGCCACTTGTATTGCGGATCGACAGCATTTCATTAAACCCGCTGGCGTGCAGGTGTTGGGGCACGCCGGGCACGATGTTAAGTGTGCCATAGTTTGCACTGCACCGCAAACACAGTCCACATCGGAGCTTGCTGAAAATCCCCACCTGGTCATGTTCTCCTTACTTATAAATTATATTCAAAAACAAGCATTCTAACACTATAAAGTACTAGGCGTTAAAGAAAGCACTTGCAAGATTCAACAGGCTTGCCAATGTATCGGTGGGCTTGTCTCACACAGTTGCTTTAAAAATATATAAATTGGCTTCCTCCACCTTAACCGATTGTTAAATGTATGTAAGATTAACTGATGGCTCTGTAGCCATGCCATGACTCAGGACTTGATTCAGAATGTATAAGTAGGTGTCATTTAGTGGTATACCTACTGCCGGATTGTTCATACGATATTATGTTCTTTATTTGACCGGCTTCGATAGGTCCAATTAAAAAATGGTGACACATTGATACCCATCCTTAATAGAGTTCACAGCATTGAGTCCTTCCATTGAAGCATGTCATAATGACAGGAGCTCCACACATCACGTAAATTACGGGCTCATTACTCCGATCCTCCAATTAACACCTACGAGCCGCCTCGCGTTAGTGTCTGTGAGTTCGATAATCACTCAATATTAATATTATTAAGAAAATAACCTCCTTGTTTTGAAGTCGGTAATAAAACAAGATCATAGGTAACCAGAAATTTGGCAAATAATAAGGGGTGTTTGTCTTTTCTTTTGATGCAGCTTTCACGAATAAAAGACCAGACCAACAGCGCTTATGTTGTTTCTGAGGTTACCGTGACAAAGGTGTCGTAATATTAACAAATCTTATTTTTTTTTGATTGACAAACTGTTGTTAAGCATTTTATTTGTTGTTAAGCATGTGCATTTCTTTAGATACTGGGAAAATCAGTCTTGCTGAGGACGCGTTTCGTCGTATGGTGCTCTGTCTGACGTGATCTAGAAGTATATTATAAAGCTGTAGCGTTTATCTCAGGAACTACTAGATCGATGTGAAATTTATTTTTATTTTGGATAGCACAAGTCTCAAGGAAGACATTAGGCTATGAAACAGCACCTCAAAATGTGCAGACGCAGTCGCGGAAGACCGCTTAAAGTAAAAAAGTATCCAACACACTCACCTTTACTGGAGTGTCAGCAAAAACTGCTGAAGATTCTTTTCATCGGCCCTGCATGGCCGAGGTGTTCGTTAGGAACTCGTCGACACGTGACGTGGTTATCAATGAGCCGTTGAATGAATGAAACTGAATGCTGAACACTTCACATAGGAACGAAGATGAAAATTAATTTGGATATTGCTAACATAGAAACATTTTACAGTTTTTGAGTTGGTAATAAATTTAATTGAATGAACAAAAAATACGCAGCGCTGGCTTTTTTTGATCCACAGATACTTTTGGAGAACAGAAAAAAACATTGACCCAGCTCAAAGGCAGTAGCAAAACTTACTCAAAAGTTCTTTATTTTATAACTGCACTCGAACAACTATAACATATCTACCGCAATACAGATAAACCGCTACACTTTGCAAACTTCACTATTTTATCCAACTTCCAAAGAATCCACATCCTCATAATCGTAACTCGGGCGTTATAAACTCATAATTAAGCGAGCAAACTAGTTTAGCTGAGCCCGCATCGCTCACACAACCGATAACGTTTTATCATTTTACGGCACGTCATCAAAACTTTTCGCATTGATTCACCCTCAAAGCTATTCTAATACGGCCTACCATCACAAATCATGGTACGTTAAATACAGACTAACACAGATTGCAAAAAAAAATTTTTTTAAAACCGTGTGCGTGGTTTGGGAAAATTGTTGCCAGTATTGAAAATAACGTCAGGGACGTAGTCAGTGACACGAATTAATATGTCGAATCCTCATATGATTAGAACTTAGTACTTCTTGCTTTATTTATATGGACATAAGATAGCAGAAGGTAACACTCGAAAAAATATGAGTTATGGTTATGTTATGGTTATTTAAGATCCGTATTGTTTTCTTAAAGTGAACGTTAAAATTTATGTAATTAAAGAAAGATGTTATTGTATTACCAGAATAATATGAAGAGACAATTTGTTTTATTCCCTTTTAAATACTTATCAAAATAAAATACACTATTTGCTTGACTGTTTTTTCTTTTCAGACTGCACCCGCATTATCGGCTTGTACGCAAATATTGTAGCCTTCCATCACATCCCCTCGTTTCCAAACCATTTCCTTTGCTTTTTTATCGGAACACCTTTTGTTTTGACGTGTAACGTGATTTGGTGTCGAATCGACTGTCATTAACGTGAGTGAGGGATTGTTTTGTGAATGTCATGCTTTGGTTGTATTTGCAGGCTGTACCACGTACTATAGCCAAAGATAATTTATAACAGTTATTTTAACATTTTCTTTGTACTCGAATGGCTAAAAAAATAATTCAATTTCACAAAGTAATAATTAAATCTTATCATACTGTGTAATATCATTAGATTGGAATTTAATTGCTTACATTCAAATATCAATATTTTAGTTTAAAAAAATTAAGCAACTTTAAGAAACCCTTGAGTGCAAATGTGAACAAAGCTTTTTAGCCCCTATCAATCTTTATTATACTTTACCGACCATTACAGTACGCTCATACACATCTTAAGATCAATAAGTTGTACCTAAATAAGGAAACCTTTCATTTCGCGTGCATCTTAAAATGCATTCGCCGTCTCAAGAAACCCCGCAAAATTATACTTTCAACGTGAAACGGAATGGAAATATGAGAAAACCTTTTTGCGACGACTGAAAACAAAAAAAAACAATCTACTAAGCGCTCCCATACACGATTTTATTGTGACATATCAGGCGGGTCATGCCAGAAAAAAAATACTCTATCGTCATGAATAGGACGTTTGCATTGTGCGAGGGAAACGAATTTTTTAAGAACGCATTCTCTTTTTAAAATACGACGTGTTCTGGCTCATGTCGTGTGAACCCGCTAAGTGTATTGCAGGCGTGTTCTTTTTTTAATTTGTATAAAATGTGGTTTGATATCGCTGAGGGAACGTTCAATAGAAAATGTATCGGTTATGTTTTGTACGAAATTCAACGTTTATTTCGTTCTTCGAGTAATATTCTGGTTTTCTTTTGGAGAAAACAAATGTGTGAGGAGATGGAAGGTATTAAATGATAATAGAAATACACACATATCTGTGTGGTTGGCCTTAAGCTGTTTTTTTTCTCTAATAATTTAACTAATTGAAGTTGGTTGGTCCTAAAAGCTATCCTGAGATAGTTCAATCTAATAAAGTTCTTCCGATGCTTTCTATTCCCTCACGTTTAGCTGTCATTTGTAAAAATAGTGCGTATTGGTTATGTTTTGACGTGTTGGTTTAAGTGTGGCCCGCACGCGATACTGGGTTGCTACCGTTTAGGATTTAA
Organism: Pyrausta aurata; assembly: GCA_963584085.1. NCBI lineage: Eukaryota > Metazoa > Arthropoda > Insecta > Lepidoptera > Crambidae > Pyrausta > Pyrausta aurata. Next base: position 3,390,796 of record OY757269.1, on the reverse strand, counting down.
AACCGATTGGGAAAGGGGTAATATTTATTCATCTTTTTATTCCTACCTACCACACTCCAAATTATGTTTTGAAATGCATTAATTTTGGGAAATGAGATATCATGATAAGATAATTAAGTAAAATAATCTAATAATTTCTACCGTTTCTTAGCAAGTAAATTAAAAAAACTTAACTGTTAACTGACAGGTTTATTTTATTTTTGATGTTCTTATAACCGTAAAATAATACATAATTACATTCAAAAATAGTAGAAGAAAAATAAAACAGATAAAAAAAATGATTCGACATTTGAATCATTTCGGATACCTTTTTATAAAAAAACATAAAAAGTCAATAAAAAAAATCATAAAATCAAGAAGAAGTCCAACATTTTTAAAGAAAATGAAAGACAGCAAATTACCTACTATCATAAATTTCAGTGAATTTACTTTGCTCAGTCAAACTTTACCAAACGAAGACTGACCAAAGCGGGAACATACCTTGCAATAAGGCGTGGCTATGGTGTCCATTACAGCTTAACTGATATCGACAGCTCAGCTCAAGGCGCGGGCTCACGACCATCGTTACGTGTGGCCATCGCACTGATAAATATTGGGATGAAGACGATAAAGTTTGTTAGAAAAGTGGGTGGAAATGGGTGTGAATTTCTACAGTCATTTTGATAATAGACAATTCTAGAATAGAGCTAAGACTCCGACAAAAAATACTTATTTATAATTTAGCCGTCCTGAGGATGCAATTTTGACTCAAAATGTATGGAAAATTCAAACTTTCTGACTGAAAATTTTCTTAAACATTTTCTATAAAAATTGAAAACGCATTTTCAAAGCAGCTTAATTGTAAACACGACACACATACAGAGCAAATGAAACAATTCAATTATTTTTAATTTAGAAGATGATATTATGTAGTGACAGAAGTATATCACAGATATCGCTACACACTAACCACCGAATCATTCGAATATGTATGGAATGACTTTCCGTATAAAGTAGTGAACAGATAACGCTAATGATTATCTAGACAATGTGAAACAAGCCGTAAATCTTACACAGACTAAACAAAAGCATAAGTTAATAATCGTTGGCTCCTCGTTTCTGTGGGATGGTGGAAACCGCAAAAATCGCGAAGGAAGCTGTCCACTTAGCCGCTCATAAAGACAAGAGATCCGTCGTCTCAAGAGCGGTCTAGTTTGTTCTGAACTTCTTGCCTCACTGTACTGGAGAACGGTAATGAATTTCAAGTTTAAAAGTCCGTGAAAAAAGGTTGTGTTGTTTTGTGAAACTATAAAGAATTATCTTTTTTTTTTTAAACTTAACTTTTTTAACTGCCTCGGTGGCGCAACGGTTAGAGGGTCGCATTTGAAAGCGACGGCTGCGCCAGAGGTCCTGGGTTCGATTCCCGGGTCGGGCCAAAAATATGTACCGGAGTTTTTCTGTTCTGAAATTCTCAGGGAAGCCCGGAGTTTGGAAGTTGGCGGTGTTTCAGTTTTTTATTCTTAGAGAAACAAACTCCATTTAATATCTTTCCCTACATTATTATAGTACGTGTAGTGTTGCCTTTTGTTGCTGAGAGCAAAAATGCAAGCAATAGGTAAGTGGCACTTGTGCAAGTGAAATGGAGTCACGGGTGAAACAGGGTTGTATACTAGTAAAGTATAGATACTACTTGTATAGTCACAGTACTTTAACTCGTCAAGTATGTGTAAACGAGACACAATAAAAATTCCATTGTTATGCGACTCTCGGCATTCGTTTGATACCTGACTGATTACTACTAAGAAAGAAAAGTATGTAAACTGATATTCTTATGCAAATTACCTACTCAATTATAAATACTTTGGGAGTTATTGAGAATCGAATGGTGTTTGTGTAATGTAAGTAAGATTTTTTTTAAATAAAAATCTTTCAATCATTTGTGTCATTTAAAGATGACATAGGACTTAACCTAGGAAAATATCCGATAAGTGATTTAATGGACTACCTCCTACAATATTCAAGCGTATCCTCACTCACAAATATAACGTACATGAAATATAGATAAATGTTGGTTTTACATAACTAAAAACTTTATATTTATTTATTTAAAACGTCATGCACATATGGCGATTTTAATATAAAAAAAAATCTACCAGTCACCCGTAGGTCTAGTAGTTTTATAATATAACTATGTATTTTTTGAAACAAAATAAGCTTTGATTTTCAAGTCAGGAGTGCCTCTAACTAACTAAATCTAGAATGCCAATTTCGTCAGCATTACATTTTCAGCATCACAAGTGTAACGTTATTACCTGATTTCTTGTTTAAAAAGAAAATAAATCTCTCAATTAATTTGATACATCTCCCGCAATCCCCACTTGATACGTAGACTTATTTACGTTACCTCCAGAGTCGTATAAAAGCATTTCATCAACATTCCTCACTTCGCAACCGCCGCATTCGGATTTCGAACTCGAAAAAACAAAAGAGAATGCCTGTTAAATACTTCATATTTATTTCGGGGCCGGAGGCTGGGGGTTGCAATTAAAATTATAATTTTTGGCAAACGCCCGCGACCTAGCGACGTGTATCTGTATCTTTGACTTGTCCCGCCGGCGATAAGGACTGTGGCACACAGAGAGTTATTGTGTCAGCAGTTCTTAAAAATGCAGTTATATAAACAATTTATAGAACAAATACTTGGTCCCAGTTTGATTTTTACAGGACAAACTTTATTTAAAGAAGAGGACTGTATTTAAGCAACTTTATTAACCTCACAGAAGGAGTTTACCGCCTTATAGAAGTAACTTTCTATGATCAAGCTTGATTCTATCAAATACAGATTATAACTTGTTACTTATAAGCTTATAGCAAGCATACGCCTAAAAATAACGATTTTACTTTCTTTCTAAAAATCTATAAACATTCATATTGGAATAAAAAGGCCACATAATCAGCGTAACAACTTCTACTTCATCCATCCACTTTTCATTTTATTAAGCCACATTTAGCGTGAAGAAATAACATACGTACATCCATCTTCACAAACTTTCGCTTTTATAGTATTAGTAATTTAGTACCTACAGTACCAAAATAGTTAATGTGGTTTAAAGTCATCGATTTATTGAATAGTGAAAGCACGGTACCTTATTCCTCTCCATAAATTATTCATCCTCCCAGTGTGCCCACAGACGGCCGGAACTTGACTCTTCCGAAAATACGTATCTCCTAGATTTGGACACCCCAAACGTCATTGTGACGAGAGCGCCCTCTACGGGCATTTAAATATTCATTTCCAACTCTTTAATTATACTTTGTGCATATGAGCGACTCCACTTTTGTTCCGTTCTTTGTTTTTTCCCAGACTACGGGTTTCGGCGACGAATTTTATGGTAATGACTGTACTTGTACGCAATGAGAAATATTTAGATGTCTGCAGTTGGTTTGGAGATCGTGTGCACTGGGTTCGGTGCAGTCTTTCAGTTAAATAATTGTAATGTATTCTGGAGTATATAATGCATAGGTTTTTTGCTGCATTTTTTTAAGGTAATTTTTTTTGGAGCTAAGCAGATATTTGACCTTGATCGCACCTGATGTCAGGAGTGGATGAGGTCTAGGGTGATGTATATCTGGTTAGTAGCAACCTATTCACGCTTGCCTTCAAAAGGTAGGTCATATTCCTGAAGGAAAACTTTTTTTCCTTTTGAATACTTTCAAATTTTTTTGATTCTACCATACTTATTTTAATTAAAGCAAATAGCTAAACTGGACCAGTGAAAACACTTATTCTTATATCTAACCTGAAATCTTTATTGCAATTGAAGTCTCTATCCATATCTATGTTGGCAATTTTTATTTTACGATACGTAAACAAGATTATTTCATAACACTTTTCAGTATTGGATTGTTAACTGTTGCTACAAAAAAGTATTTATTATTCAGAAATAAAAACACTTATCCCCGATAAACTAGGGTTTTTTTTTGAAAATCGCTTTTCCACAAAGGCAGTTCCTTTACGGGAGCGTTATAACAACGTTACAGCGACTGCTGCGCTATAACAGCGTTACAACGACTACTTATGAGACGCTCATCTAATTTGCACACGTCGGCTGCAGTGAGGAAATCGACTGAGAGACGGTGATTTGCGGCTTCGCTTGTAGTTAATGATAATGTCTAGGAATCTAGTCTCCTACTTATTTATTAGCTTATAGACAGACATTCTTTTCATTTCATTCTTGATAGGTTTACAGTTCAGTACATATTTTTTATCAGAAACCTTTAACATTAGACTAGAGTATATTGCAGGAAAAAGTGAGTCAAAGTGTACCTATGAAATCATTGTCTTCCACAAAGCCGATCCTCGACGGGAGCGTTATAATAATGCTATTACAGCTACTACTGCGTCATAACAGCGTTACAACGTCTACTTATGAGACGATCATCTAATTTGCACACGTCGGGCGCAGTGAGGAAATCGACTGAACGACGTTGATTTACTTCATTTGCGGCAAGACTGTAATGTGTAGACTTTAACCACACTTTAACCAAGTATTGTACGGTTCGCTTGTGGTTTACTGGAACTATAACGAGCGTCAAATCTGTTAGTCAAACTTTAAACGAAAAAACACTGAACAAAGTTATGTGAGGTGAGATATAAAGGTCTTTAGTTCATTATTTAAATAAATGAAATGAACGGACAAAAATGCTCACTCAATATAAAACCATAAGTGTTCTGATGAATTCAGAATAGTTAACAGCACGTCCTTACACAATGTAAACAAAATCATGAAAATTTTGGAATATCTACTTACATTCGATTGATCGAAATAGCTTTCAATCTTTACCAGGGTGCGTATTGCGATTCAGTTTTGACAGTTAAACAGCTCTGCTTTACTGTCAAATTAGCAATTCTTATTGCAATTTCGCATTATATTGATAATATAACAATATAAATATTCATATTCATACCATTGTAGTATTATTATAATATTGATAATATTCGTTTACACTGAGTAGGAATTGAACTGCCTCGGAATTGAACGGATTAAATTGGATCGCAATACGCCCCCAGGTGCAAGTTGTTTATTGCATTCGTTCATTGCATCTCCACCGCTGTATTGGAAAACCGACGACGTTATAATGTAGTAAAGTGTACCTGGAATCTCGGTAATGAGTCTTGGTTCTGATTTGGTTCAACTTTTCTAGATGTATGAGCAATTTTTTTATCGTGTTACTTAATGCTCCAATAATCTCTAGTTCTAAACATTAACATGAGTACTCCAGAAAATCGTTAAACTCATCTTATTAATAATAACATTTCTATTTAGCTGATGCTATTCTATTTACCTAAAGAGGAAACAGGAATTTATTAATTATATTAGTAAAATTCACAAATTACATAAGCAGTCAATTATTTTACTAATTATTTATTTATTTATTAGAAAAACAGCGTTTCACAGATAAATATACAGTAGTCCCACAAAACTATTTATATTTTGTCTGTGTGATCACGAGCCTCTAACATACCAAATTAAAATTTTAAGATACTAAGCCAAGTTAGCTAAAAAATGGGCGTCAATTTAGATTAATAGTCATAATTATTTTCTTTTTGCCAATTTAACCAGTGGTCATAACTAAACCCTTTGCTAAAACCGCACAAAAAATAATTAAAATAAAAAATGAAACCCAGTAGGCCAACTTAGTTTAACTGTCCGTTTATTTAATATACCGGCCGTAAACCCCCGTAACGACTCATAAAGCCGGCTACACACGTAAACAAAAATCCATTATTATTCATCTACGGCTTGACGCGGGCAACTCAATGTCTATCTTATTTCTTTTATAATTATTCACGCCGCCTCCTTAGGGAGAAACCACCCTTGGTGGGGGCGCGATAGAGAGAACGTCTTCGGTTTTTGCGGCGTTTGTTTCAACTTTTTTAGGGGGTTAAACCCTTTCCTGAACATGACAGGAATTGGATCATTAAGCAGGCCTAGCTAAGCTTAATACTGGCACCCTTCTATCGCCTTATGAATAATATATTTGTGTAAGCGTTGCGAAGTTTTATGTCTGCACGTGAGGTTTTGCGCGGTGGAAATAAATTAGGGTATTTTTATTTTATTAAATCCTCAAGCCACCAGATTAAAATATTCAAGATCACTTTTGATTGGTTCCTTTATAGGACTGTATATCTTAAGTAGTTAAGATATGCAATATTAAATGTGTTTCATACATGATATCATGTTTCATGCGTAATCTGAATCTCTATCGAATGAATTGAAGCAGTTTCAAAACTATATTTTATTAACTAAACTTTTTTTTTTCTCTATATATTTGACGTTCATAAGTGACATTTCATAACTTAAATTGAAATAAAGATTTTTAATTTTGAATTTTTTAATTATGTACTGAATAATTTACCTAGTTAATGAAATAAATAATTATGAATTTAAAACTTCAATAACAGCACTAAATAAACTCAGCCAAAGCACCGAAACCAATTCTGAACATAAAACCGAACAAATTAACAAACATTCAGTGCTGCGATTCTAAAAAGTGCATTAAGCATCCACTCCATTCATGACTCGATATGGACTCAATCAGGGTAGCTCGGGAAAAACGAACACACGGCGGAGACTGCTTATGGAATTATGTCGTGGAAATCTGCTCACCGCGAGTTGATTCTTTTAGGGACCCGCTGGATAAGGAATCATCCTAGATACCTAACGATGCACTTGAGAAAATAACATAAAAAAAGTTTTTGCCAATGTGCTGCCTAAATCACTACAATTACTATTTTAATAAACTTTGTGCCATATAACTTTCCAAGAGATACCTGCCAATGCGTTGATCGAGGCGTATCAAATAGTACACAAAATTAATACCTTGGATTATCAATATGTAAGTACGGACCAAACATAATTATAAAATGCAGTGAGCTATTACTACTAAGTATAGAGAAGCTATGCCAAGCCAAAAATATGTCGCAAAATTCGAAGACAAGATTGTGACGCTTTCTTTGAAATTTGAATTTTGAATTATGAATTCTTACTACGAGTTGATGACCGTGCAATCAATTCATGGTGCACAAAATTTGTGTGTGATGTCTGTTCCATACGCTTGTAATAGTAGTTCAATTATCAAATGCAACATAAATGATTTCAAACTGAAAGTAAAAAAAAAATATTACTAGTACATAAACTCACCTGTGTTTCTCCATCTGCGGCAAACTTGAAAGTGCATTTTTTTATACGGATCCCTCAACGTAACCCTATATCACCCTTAACCATCTTTTTTTCTTGCAGACCGAGATGTAAATGGGTTAGAAAATTGAATCCAAGGGTCTGAGTAAGTGCTGAGCGTGTGCTCGCACGGTACTTTATTTGTTTGGATTGTTTTACCAATGTTGGCTTGTTAGCGAATGTTTTTCAGCATTAGTTTATTGCCAATACCTGTTCAACGAAAATTGATTTAGGAGTTTGGAGTACAGAGCTATGAATATTTTTTACGATATGTCGAGAGACTGGAGTTTTGTAACGTTTTTTTTTATGACACGACTTTTTTTGTAACTTGTATGTACATGAATGGGTTTAAAAATAAAAAAATAGACTTAAATGTACCGTACTTAAAAAAAACATCGTCTACTCTTTTATGACAGTCATTCGAAAAAACTTATTTTTTAAAAGTAACATTAAATATTTCATTCCGCTCAAACGGAATTGGAATGAAGCCACAAAAATGTGCACCGTCCGTAATGCTCTTAGCTTCACTAACGACGTCGTATCAAAGAACTCTACCACACATGCCTAATGAAAAGAATCCGATCTGTCAATACCCCAGAGACGTGGATAGGAAAATTAAAATGTCTAGACTGATACTTTGACTTTTTGTTTCGCCAAGACGCTCGCTACACGCTTATTGAAACCGAAATGTGATTATGGAAATGAACGACAAGTCATGCGGAGAAAGATTCACATTCGCATCAATACATGTTTATGTTTTTATTAAAAAAGGCTAAAGCGCCAGCTAATTAGTGAATCTTACTGCTAAAAATTCATGGTCTATATAAAAGTCTTGAGGAAGTAAAAAGGCAACCATCCAAGACGTTCTCTTCATTAGCGACAAGAAAAGTGATGTCATTCCGTTGTGACACGGCGTGCAGTGGGCGGTCCGCCTCCCCCGGCGGTCGCCGCGCGACTGACTTCGCGCGGTTCCCCCTCCCCGCGCCGCCGGGTGGGGGTGGCCGGCTTTCTCTTTCATTTTTCCTTCGCTCCTCGGCTCATCCAGTTACATCGTTCTTATGTTTTATTTTTAATTAAAGCGTACGCAAGTCGGCGGCGTAGATCTTCCACCCAGGGAGGCAGGGTACATACGCGGTGGGTGTTGATGATTTTTCAATGGGGAGAAAGAGTTCCCTCATTTTCTTAAGAGAAAATTGCGTTTTGTTTTCGAGTAGTCAAAGTCTGTAGTAATCGCTTTTGTTTTGTGGAAGTTGTTCGTCGTTCGGCGCGCATGTGGATGCTAGAGTACCGTAAATTGTGTACTTTAAAGTTTCCAGTAAAATTGTGGAGACGACGGAGTAGTTAAGGTGTTATGCATTGAAAAGTTTTTTGGTTGGGAACTCCGGCGAATCTATGAGATAGAACTTCGGAAGTTTTGCGACGAATAATTACGGAGTTTTTTAATTGGTGAATTGTTTGGCAGGTTTTATGATTTCGGCAAAATATTATGTGAAAAATACATAACTATTTCCGTCAACAATGGATATTGCAAACTGTCACGACTTGATCCCTTAACTATTTTTGCACTAGTACTGTATATTTATGTATGTGAAAATACTAGTAGATTACGTAAATTGTTGTAAAAATAATGCACCACATATGTAATGTAACTGCTAACACAAATTATGATTCACTTATAAATTTAAAAAGGGTACTCCATTTTTAAATTTATTAGTGAATAATAATAATAACATTTACCTCTAAACTAAGTCAAATATGAAAATCAATCGCTTACGAACATCGGAAAAATAATAATTTGTGCACACAGTAATCAACGAAACAAACAAAAATTCCACACCCCGCCTATCAACGTTTGCTCATAAATAAAAAAAACACGCATAACATAAACAAAACTTTCATTGCAGCACACGCACACGCGCGCAACGCATTATCCCTGTCTCAAAAGTTAATGTAATGAAAAACAAAAAGGGCCAAGGAAAGGGTGCGTTAAGTTCCACCGAAAAACGGGAATTTGTAAGAAGTTGCCACCCCCACCCTGGGGGGGTGCCCCCTCGTGTGCGAAAATAAATTGCCAAGAATAATAATTATAATGAAAGCGAAAGAACGTATAAATTAGTGGGGACGCCTCGAGACTTAAACTGGTTGTGTGTGTGCGTTAGACGAGGCCGCGTGCGTGTGTGTGACATGCAAAACAATAAAGGGAAAATCTAATGGCATTCTTTAATTTCCCTCCTAAGACGATGCTGCAGTTGACGCCTGAAACAATAAAAATAAACCAGAATATTTTCTGTGAAGAATTTTCTAAAAAATACACGTCATCAACAAAAGAAAAAAAACAATATTAAAACACTACGCCCTTTTTGTGACTGCAAAATAATCATGATACATCTTTTTCTTTTTTAAAAAACATTCAAAATAAACATTATTTGTCAAACATGGCCACTAAGAAAAAATAATCAATTACAAAAAAAAACTGACACTCCAAAATTCTTAGCGGCCAGCTCTAATCAAACTTTATTTTTATTTTTAATCGCTTAATCTAAATCCACATGGCTCAAATGGACGTAGTAATCCTCCTTGGCCAAATACTTCAGCTGAACGGTCAGTACGTGTCGGAATGGCATGACCCTGATTTAGCTCAGATCACCTCATTACTATTATGAAAGACTAACGGACATTCCGGGACGTTTTTGCTCCATGATTCCTCCCTAGATGGGGAAAAGGATAATTTTAAAGGGACGTTTTGCTGGTTTATTAATTTTTGAGTGACAGTAACATTGTAAGGGAAACCTGATAATGTTTTTGCTATCTACAATTACTTGTAATGTGCTTTGTTGGGTGTTTTAGAATGTTTACAGTCTACTTAACATTTTCTTTGGTCCTCGTATTTTAGTGAACAAAGACAATAATTATACAATATTATTTTATCTGGTTTTATTATTTCTATAATGAGTAACCATGTTTGAACATAACTTAGTGAAAAAAAAATTGTATCGGCCAATTGCTTTATTAGATCACACCCAACCTCTTTTTTCCCCGCCTTAAAACTTTTTTAAAGCATGTCCTCATCGTACAATTTCTAAATGTTCAATGAATTAATATATTTTTAATAAAATAAAACGATGTACCTATACGAAAAAAAAAATAGTAACTAACCTCACGTCTAATTCAATAAAATAAAACATGTCCCCTTAAAAAGCCCCAAACGAACATCACAAGAAATTTTAATTACACAAGCCCCAAAAAGCGTCAATCAATGATCCTTACATAAAGCACTAGCGAATACATATTTCTTGTACAGAGGGATGCGAAAAAGGGGAATGGAAAAAAAACTAATTAAAAAAGCAATCAAGGTTTTCTTGACGGCGCTCACGTTCGCCCATATCGTCTTACCCCCCCGCCGCCCATAGCGACCCCCTACCCCCTTCCCCCTTTACCCCCGGGGTGAGTACTAGATTTACGTAACACGTTTAAAGTGTGTTTTGATGAAGTAATCATCCTATTTCCATGGGCTGCGTTTAAGAATTTTGCGGCTCGGACTGGCTGGCGACATTTTTACCGGGTATTCTTTTTTTTCCCGCCATCTCTTTAAATCCGGGTTCCTTAACGAGCGTCATGATTTTGGACTGCAATTGCTACAAAGTGTTTTAGCACTATAGTTTATCCGCTCGGAGAATAGACGTTTTCAATTTTGATAGAAAATGTAAGAAGGTATAGAAAAATTTACAAAGCCTGGAAGGTTGACATTCTTTCCATACATACATTTTGTGACAAAATTGAAAACGTCGAACTAACGTCATCTGAGCGGCTTAATTATTAGCTTGATAATTTTTCAATAAAGTTGCGATTTTACCAAGATTTGTTTATAAGTTTTTGGTAATATTTAACTTGCTGTTTAAAAGTTAGTAAGTATCAATGAAATATAATTCATCTTAGTAATACCTACTTATAGTGGAAAAAGAATGTCCCTATTATTATTTTCCCTAATTAGGTAAAATCAATCAATTAATCATCTTTGTTTTTATTAACAAAACAAACTGTATGGAGCTATTGTGCCACCAGCAGACCTATAGCTCCATTAATTTTATGAACTTTTTCTTTTACACAAATTTTAATCAAAATTAGTAATCACAATTCAAACTGTTATAAAACATAATTATTTTGTTATGTTACATAATTGTTTTTAGACATAAACAATAAAATATACAGTCAAATACAATACATAATTAATCAATATTAAAACAAATCCTTTCGGCTGCCAACTTACACTATGCATATTTTCTATTTACAAAAACAAAATTAGCAGTACCTTCACTATTGATATTACCTAATGTCAAATACGTTCACTACATAATAATGTAATTGGAATTCCTGTGTCTCCAGTACCGTCTTGTCCTACAAACAAGTGGGCAAGACATGATTTCTTCGGAATTAACAAGGAAAGTATAACTCTATCTCGTAATAGTAGAGTTGAAATTCGTTTGATGGGGCAGTCGGTTTATTAAAATACTGTGGCCGTGCAGGTAGGAGCAGAAATAAAAACGAGGCAAAGCAGTTACTTTTATGAGGGCGCGAATAAGATGTTTCGGACTCGGTCTAAGGAATGGGAGGGGGTAGTATTTGGGTGAAAAAACGCGAGCGGTTTTTTAGAGTTTTTTGAACGCTGTGACTGTGTGAATTACAGCGTTACCAGTAATAATGCAACATGGTAGGACAAATGACAGCTGGTAGAACAAAGAACACTACAGTACCCTTAGCACGAAAAACTATCGAATGCGTAAACGTATCGAGAAATGTCAAAATCCATATTAAAAAAAGTGATTTCTTTACGAATTGACATTTCTCTATACGTTTACGTATTCGATAGTTTTTCGTGATAAGGGTACTGTAGTGTTCTTTGTTCTACCAGCTGTCATTTGTCCTACCATGTTGCATTTTCTTTTATTTGTGTGCTGCTCAAAAACCGCCAAAATAATGTCAAGAATACATGAGGACCCAATGCGCTCTTTTATTAATTTCGGATGTCTTAAGCGGTATGATTCTATTATTCTATCTTTACCAATATTTCAAAGCTGAAGATTTTATTCTCTCAACCTCAGGAAGTACTGGTCCGAATAGCAAAATTGCATAACAACACAAATGCTCTAGAGCATACATGAATCTTGACATATTGGCCAACAGTACGGTTACCATGAGTTAATGACGGTTTTACTCGCTAGCGTCTACGTAAAAAAAGTCTATGGAAAATTGCACAGCGCCGCTAGCGGTCACTTCCAGAACTAAATTTTTTCATACTAAAAGTTACGTCGTCGCCAGCGAGTAAAACTGCACGTAAACTCATGGTAACGTTACAGATATCATTTGTGGAATTTAAAAAAAAATGTTATTATTCCAGTAAACAACAATGAGAAAAGTCGAAACAAACGCAAAAGACGCTGAATTGCTGACTGATAAATTATTTATCAATGTACTCCACAAACAATATACTTAATAACGTAGACGTACAATATATTGGTTTAATTTATTTAAGATTTTAAAGACGCACAAAATCTTTCGGAACTTTATTAGTCTGTCTTTGAATCTACAGATTCCCATTCCAGCGTTTTTCTCGCCCAGTGTGCGTTTCTCAGCGAAAATAATAAAACGCCGCCCCGCGTAACAAGCGTCGCAGGAACAAAGCGCTCGCGAATAATTTGTATCAATTTGTAAGAATGCACCCCGTAACGTTATCTAGCGGAATTAGTGACGACTGGTATAGTACCAGTTTTGTGAAAAAAACAGCTGTAAAGTATTATTTACATCAGTGAGTAGTAGTGATTATGCGTATAGGGATGCTTACAGGCTAACTTTACTTTATAGAGAAGCTATGCCAAACAAAAATTCCAAATATGAGGACAAGATTGTGACCGATTGTGAAACCGTTTTTATTTGTTGAAGACAAGTAGCGTCAATTCATGTGGTACGAGTTTTGTTTGTGATGTCAGTTCCATATTCTTGTAATAGTAGTTCAATGATTTATATTCACTTTTGTGAGTTTGTTACCTTAGGCTCTATTATTGGATCACTCGCATAATTATTTCGAGTGATTTTTGTTCGAAAACCAATTCAATGATGACCAAATTTAATTCAAAGACCAAGCTGAAAGATAGTAAGAAAGAAATTAAAATCAGACTCACTTGACAGTTGTATAAGTGTTCTTAGTTCCTGCAACCCAAAGTAAAAGAAAATTAGCCAGATGAAGTCTTAGAGAAACTTTATTCTCAAAAAAATTACAACGGTTCAACCGTTGTGGTCCAAGATATAGGAATCGATCAATCGACTTATCTGTTTTTAAGTTGTAGTATATGATCTAAATGTTTGGTTTGTTAATAAAATTGAGGCAGCAAGTGAGTTTTGCAGCTGATGCGCAACTGCATTATCTTTCATGTAGGATACTCGCTTCTGCTAGTATTATTTTGCACGTAAAACCAATACATTCATTAATGTTTCCCTAACGCGTGAATTAAAATAACCGCGCACTTAACCGCTACGAACCACCATCAGCGCTCAGATCTGAGAATGGCCCGAATAAAATGCGGTTTACACCCAAATTGCTTCCGACGGGAACAAAGCCGAATTCGATGTAATTCGACACACATACACGCCATTCTGTAATCACATACGATTGAGTGGCGAGTAGGATTTACACGGGACGATTATATTTTGTTGCCAACGCTTTTTCTATTGTTTCTTTATCACTTTCTTCGCACTGCTTGTACTTTTTGCTTAGACCTATGGTTGACTGGTAGATAATGATTTGTCATGAACTCCGCCATTTGACAATTTGTAGGAGCTTGAAGCTTAATTTATTACAAATAACCCTGCAATCTGTGAGAAATCGCTCCAATTTGGTAGTAAATAAGTAGATACTGATGGTATAATAGTAATTGCCAAGTTTATTAATAGGTGATATACAGTCGCCAGCACATCAGGTTACCCATTTTAGCCCTTATTACAACTCAAATTCATATTAAAAATTCAAAATCTTTATTTGAATTTAGGTCATGAAATGACACTTATAAACATCAAATATACAGTAAAAAAATAAAAATAAATGTTCCCTGAAAGGGCCGACACATGTCTCCTTATCTTTTGGGTCCTACTAACTATATGTATAAGATGTACTGCAGTGTTTACCTTAACGTGCTGTTGTCCGTAGATAGATAGATTAGTTAAACGCAGACCGTTCCAAAATATATTTTTTTTCGAGTTTTATATTTTCAGCTCTATAAAAGTCATCTAGACCAAGAAATCCATCAAATATTTCAGACATCGGCAATATAAAGCTTTCAATATATTTGCTTAGTCAAATAAACTTTGAATCTGTAAAATGGACCATTTAAATCATATTGGTGTATTTACATGTAACTTTTCGTTAAAACCCACGTTTTGCTTTGGAATGTGCAATTTTTTTATTTTTAAATAATAATCGGTCCGTGTAAACACGTGATGTTCGCGATAACGCGATCAGAAACGCGATAACCCGACAGCAGCTCACACACGCTCGTATGCTAATACTGGGAGTTAAAATTACCACAAATAAAAAAATATACGAAAATACTACTTATTTGTGTAATGTATTGTGGTGTCCGTGAGTAACTACCAGGAAATGACCTTGCTTTGATGTTTAAAAGATGGTTGAAGAGTCAAAATACAATACTTCTGGTTGTTCACCGAATGGCTTAAGATTCGTAGTAGACCAATGACAAAACATTTAATTAGTGTTTAGTTAACATCAAAATGAGTACTAATATGCTCTTTAAGGGTCGGTTTCATGATCGATAGTTAACTTAACTACCAGCATCGTTACCAGCGGTTGAATAATTACGACTATGCATTTTATAAACAAAAAAATATAATCTTCATCCGTCGACAGAATGGAACATTCGCCAATGTATATTTTGTTCAAAGAGCACGCAGAATTATAAGTATTCAACGAATGGTAACGACTTTTAACTATTATATGAGTTAACTATTGATCACGAAACCGGTCCTCAATCATTTGAGATGTCTATACTGATATGCTTCTATTAATTTGTTTTAAAACAGGGTCATAATCCCTTCAGAATTAGTCCATATGACCGACTCCACATGACATGACCTGTTCACTAAATGATGATTGGCTTATAATAGTAATGGAATCACCCACCGTTTTCGAAACAATGTATTTGGGAAACCAGCGTATCTTGACCTCTTGAAACCTAACTGTATCAATGGTTTGGGGTCAAATTAAATTGGATAAGTCATTGACATGAGACCGTTAACATAAGATTTCCATAAAGAGCTCTCAAAAACGAATCATGGGCTATATTTTGGAATCGTGCGCTTCAATATTTTGTGTTGTTTGAATTTCGAACGAAATTAGTAAAAAACTATCTGAAGCACTCGAACAAAATCAAACGACAACCATAGAAAATCATAAGAAAATATGTTGAAATACTCTATTTTTCGAAAATTTTCGTCAATTATTTAGTATGTAATGAAAATAAAGTATTTCAAAATATTTTCTTATGATTTTCTATGGTTGTTAGGAACGAATATCAGTAGAAATCTACTCGTGAGTGATTCAAGAATATAGCCCCAGGTTCATATGTATAGACGTGTGTAATTACGCGCAATAATAGGGCTATTGTTTCAAATTGAATTTATGTTTGTTCTGGTAAATTACTTGTCTTTATCTTAGGTACATGTTTTTGTTTAGTGATGGTAAGAAGAGTGCCTTAAAATAGTTGGAAATCGTTTGAGAACTTCATAACTGTATTTTCAGGTACATGTAAGAAGTTTATAAAGGAGGTTTTTGACAATATAAACGAAGTTGAAATGAAATGAAATGAATATTTATTTGCCTTTGAAAATTTTTCTGCTAGGTACTTTTTGTAGCACTATTCTACAAGTATCCCAAAGTAGAATTTAATCGTTGCGACGTGTATAGTATGTAGTGTAAGCTTTCAGACCAAAAAGGTCTCGAAGGATTTGTTAAGCTACTTCTAAAATATATTTTAGATTGTACAAGTTTAAAATGGTTATCGCCTTTACACACATCTCGATATCTCACCTTAGGCATTCAGACAAAATATGATGCCAAAGATCACAGAACATAGTAATTAAGTTGACATATCTCTATAGATTTGAAATAATAACCAATCGTGACCAATAGCAGCCCTCAGATAACTCAATTTTCTCAAAACGTGAACTGTATCGTTCGATGGATTGTAATGAGTCAATTACATATCGAATCGGGTTCAAATATAAAGTTACAAAGGCTTTATATGTGGTCATTGGTGTGGGAAAATTTGCTATTACGTTTTAGTTGGTTAGTATTAAGTTAAATTATTTAATTTTTATGTCACACCAACACAATTTGCTCTTACAAATAATCCTACTGCGAATGATTGTTAGGATGTACGGATGTTTGTCCCTAGTTCACGATAAAACTATTTGATAGATTTTGATGAAACTTTACAATAACATCTTGTACATTTAAATAGCACAGCCTATGTGCTATTTAAATAATTAACAGTTATATTTTGTGAAAAACGATATTTCCGCGAGTGCAGCCGCAAGGAGCAGCTAGTTGATTAATAATGTGTGAAGCACCAATAATGATTTGAAACATTTTTTTTTCCTTATTTATGGACTTGTATACATAAGTACATGTCAGTCCTATATTAACATATTAAGATGATAAACTACATATCTAAATATTAACTATATAATTTAATCAGTGGATCTTAATCTAATACATTTAACAACAAAATTCAGTAGAACTACTGCAGATTTGAAACATCCAGTTCAATTAAATTATTTATTATTTCAAAGATAGTGAGATGAGTTGTCTATACACCTAATTTACTGGCTGAATTCAGCCTCAATATCAAGAAGATATTTCATACGACTTAAAAAAGAACCTCTTATGACGTCATCAGATACCATTCTTTCTATCTTACCTTCCTGGTCATCACAAAGTACCAGATCCTATCGCACAATAACCGGTGCATCGTCTGTGACACGCTCGGCCGATAATCCTGCGCCGGCGCACGAGGCGCAAATGGACGTCTATTTCGCGAGCATTGCTCTAAATCACGAGTGCACGTATCAAGATCTTGGGAGACAGGAAAGGCCGTATTCTGGATAAAAAACTTCCGCTATGGCAGCTCACAAACACAACAAACTTGCAGCTGCAAAAAATATGTATTTCTTGTTAAATATCATCAATGAACTATGCTGCGTACAAAATTCAATATGACTGTGGTCATCATTATTACAGTAGATCCGGTCACTACAAAAACTTTACCCGAAAGATCACTACCAGCGATAATTATTCCTAATCATAACGTACTTATTTTCTTATAACATATCTTCTTTAAGTAAATAGTATAATGCATGCTAGGTACTCGTATAAGTAATATCTTGGCAAGGTTCATCCAATAATTTTAATAGAATTTATTTCATAAGGCCGTAAACTAATACTGATAGTTTTTTCCCTCACTAGATCAACTAGTTCTTTTAATGAAGAACTGAGCATAAGTGCCCCTGTGCCTCTGGTCTCATCGGATCGGACTGCCGTCTCACCGAATTAATGAGAGTGAAGAAACAGAGAGAGCACTTGTGTATTGCGCACACACACATCTGGGCACTATAATATCTCCCACCGGGCGTACTTAGCCTATCTATGTTGAAATGGCCGCCATTACCGAAAATTGGTAGGAGAATATTATTATAGAATCTGAAACTTTCCAGAATAAGTCCACCGGCAACTTAGTGGATTATTGCAATACTTTACTTGTTACATGCTGCAAACACCATCCTCATCTAAAAGGGTAGGAACAATAGAATTATTCCCTTTACCGGCCGCCTCGAGTTATGGTCATTCCTGAATTAAAACTGGGAAACTCGCAAGTGCTGTAAAATCTAACGATGACAGCCGGCGGTGTCTTAAAGTTTATTTCGGAATCATATATTTTGATACCCTTGGTTTTATTTGGCTCATTTCAATAATTGATGGCTTACCATACCAAGTACCAAGACTTGGTAAGGTGTTTCTTAACACGTTCCAGAACAGTGAACGCCTACAGACGTGAAAACAATAAAACATATATTGTGTCTGGAATAGTGTCCCGGAACGTGTTAAGTTTATTCAGGTAGAACTGTTTGACTTTTGAGTTTTTGACTTTTGATTTTAGTATCTCCAAAAATTCATTAAAATTTACTGTCATCATCATCATCATTACCAGCCAAAGGTCGTCCACTACTAAACATAGGCCTTCCCCACGGTTTTCCACAGCGACCGGTTGTGAGTTGTCTGCATCCAGTGTGATCCTGCGATCTATACAAAAGGCCTGTTCATTATGTTGGTGGACGTCCTACACTGCGCCTTTGTTCGAAGTGTTGGAAAGGGAAAAAAGTATTGACACATACAGTTTCGAAACTGTATGTGGTAGATCTACCAAATAATATAAATGCTGAAAAATGGGCAGCGGTAGACCTATACAAATAGTACCTACCTACAAAGTTTTTTTTTGACGGTACCGTTTATATGAGAATAATGATCCTGCCAACTTTCACAGACTAAATCCACTTTCTAGCCCGCAATTAGCCCAGATCGTGTCTCCATCTACCTCTACACGACACACAGACATTATTAACCGGCTGATTGGCTCGGAATCAATTCGTACAGCAAACAAGAGCAACGTGTAATCACACGCTGACCCCTAACCTCTAAACTACGATCGACATCGAACGGAATGTAAAGAGCGGACCATCTCCTCAGGCGCCATCTATAATTTTCTAACAATACATCCAACGCGACCAACCAGTCTTGAGCCGCGAAAAAATTACAAATCTCTTCTTTAGTATCCGATAAAGTATCAGCAAAGAGGGGGGTGAGAGACCAAGGTGTGCTGGCCATGTGATACACGCCCGATCGATCCGGGATCTATCCATGGTTATTGCATATTTATCAACCTTTGACACAGGTAACAACGTGGAAGTAACATCTTCATGAGGAAGCGAAAAGGATAAAACAAACATGTTAGGGTGTTTGAACTTGCGCGGCCAGGTTTTTGCCTTGGGAAGTTGGGAAACGAAGTGGGTTTTAGGTACAGGTATAAGCTGTTGTAGACAGGTGATATTGAGTCCTGTTAAGAGCATGAAGGACTAATCGTTGATAAATCGTTGATCGTTGATCGAAGCACCTTATAAGCTGCAGTTTGTGATGGCCACTGAATGATGACTACAGTAAACACATTTTGAATAGTTGCTCTAAAGGTTTTCTATTTTTTTTTTCTTTTAATAGATAGAAGCTGCATAATATTCTAAAGGGTATGCTGATAAATGGTTTTGACCAAACTATGTAATTATTTGACAAAACAATCACTGAATCAAATTTATTATATATTTGCACACAATAACAAAAACTTTATATTTAAATATTATAAATAGCAATATTACGCATTTAAAGTTTGAATTTTGATTAACCATTTACCACAAATCTAATGCCATACAAAGACGCTTCGGTAATTTCCTATCAGAACACATTTCCCACACACGATCCGTCTTAAAAAACGTTCCCAGAATTGTAATGTAAAATGGTTAATCGGTGATCGTTGTAGTGCGATTATCGCAAATTGGCCAGCGTGCGCACGCGCGAATATTAAGCAGGCTTGGGTAATGCCACTTAACAATGCGTGATGAGATTACTTTACCTAGGTTTTTTTTATGGTGAAGCTTATGTAAGCAATGTAAACATGTTTAAGGTGTGATGTGTCATGAGCTAGGTGCTCATTCAATTTGAGAATGGATTTTGAGCAGATTTTTTGTAGAGCGGAAGCACTTTTTTACGATTATAAAATTTTAGGTCAATCATAAATGTATATTCCAACTTAAGGAAGTGTAAGTTTCATGAAAACCGGTTCAGTAGTTTTTGAGATGTGGGTAATTCATTTATAAGAAGTCTATTAGTCATATGATAAGACGCATTGTAACTCATCAAAATGAATAAAGTTAGTTAAAATTACGCCATACCAAACTTTACATGTAGTATTTAAGTCGCTAGCTATCTCTGAGTCTAATCTAAGTACAACTTTATTATTGTTTAATAATAATATCTCTCTTGTAGAACTATAATAGCTCAAATAGTTGAGGGTGGGCCTACTAATGAACGATTAGCACCTGGTGAGAGTCTTTAGTAGGCCTCACTATCCGTCTTGCCGAAATTGACTCGTGACATAGACTTGCAAACATATAGACAGGGCATATAAAAAACTTGAGATAAATTGTAAATTGTAACCTACATAATGGTTTCATAGCAACTATAATAGCAACGTACAACTATAATAGCACAAATAGCCGAGGGTGGGCCTAATAACTGCTAATGAGCGATTAGCACCTGGTGAGAGTCTTTAGTAAGCCTCACTATCCGTCTTGCTGAAATTGACTCGTGTCATAGACTTGCAAACATATAGACAGGGCATATAAAAAACTTTAGACAAATTGTAAAGTGTAACCTCCATAATGGTTTCATAGCTCGCCCGTACAACTATAATAGCACAAATATCCAAGGGCCTACTAACTGCTAATGAGCGATAAGCACCTAAAGTGTAGGTGAGAGTCGTTAGGCCTCACTATTCGTCTTGCTGAAATTGACTCGTAGCATAGACTTGCAAACGAATAGACTGGACATGATATACATATTTTTGGGACAGATTGTAAATGTGTACATACTTAATTTTCTGAAACAGATTTCTGATACTATCTCCTTTTTTAATGTGAATTATTATCTTTCAACCATTGAAACCTTTAAACATCGTTATTTACCAGCAATTAATTGCATTTGCGAACGGATTCAGATTTCCATTTCCAGTTTGGGTACGGGACTCTTCAAGCTTCGTTACACTATAACGTCAGCATAAGAATAAAGACAATAAACATGTAAGCAAATAACAAGAATTAAAAAAAAAGTCTGGACTTCTATAAACTCTCAGCTCTATGGCAAACTTAAGCGGCACAAGTAAGAATCTCCAAACTGTAGTTAAGTGCACAAATTACTTAATTTAAGGTTAAGCCGCGGCCGATCACTCAAGTGTCCTAAAGGCGGGTAAGTTACGGTAACAAGTACTTTGTAAACTATCACTCCTCTGTTGGGTAACGCTGGGTTTTATTATTAAGTGACCTTATTTGTGGTATGAATTGAATAGTACGAAAACTAATTACAATTAAAAAAAAATCTTTATTGCACTTATTTTGTACAGAAAATACAAAAAGTCACAATGTGAACAAAGGTGGACTTATCCCTAAAAAAATCTCTTCCAGCCAACCCATAGGTGTGGGAAATGAAATAGTTGCGGTTATCGGCAGTGCTAGATTAATAATACGGAAAATAAAGTTATAATATATATATATATTAATAATAATAAACTAAATATAAATAACTATTGTTCTACTTGTGTGCTTAAAAAGAAGCTTAAACCTAGAAAAAAATCTAATTATTGTCATTTGACGATTTTCTTCACGAATTTCATAGACAAATTTGACAGGTTAGATCTATTTTTCTTAAAGCCTATAAATGAATCATTCGGGTGTAACTAAACTTTACGAAACCTCGCATTTGATACACCAAAGTAAATTAAATTTAGGTAACAAAAATTAACGCTGGGAAATTAACCTTAATTTAAGGCATTATCTTTTGTTTATTACCCACATTGTACCTGTACCATTTCTTGACTACATTTACAAGCTTAGCCCCTGGCGGTATAGTTTTTTTTTTATTTTATTTTATTAATCATAGCACACAAAACAGATATCAATCATAATTTTTTGTCATACTTCTCTACTTTCTGCCTTTCTCTCACCCCTCATACAGGGTTACCGGTAATTTGAACCATTCCTTTGGAGGGGAAAAAGAAGAGCTCATTTTCAAAAGACTTTGTTAATATTTTTTTTAAACATTGGACCATAGCTAGTACACATTTATAGCATAAAGTTTTGGAGTTGTTACCAAATATACTACTGTATGTTCTATACTTTTTCACAGTTTGTAATACTCATTTCTATGTCATCTGCTACTTACTTCTTGATTTCCACATTTGTTTAACCCAAGTAGCAACATAAGGCTATCGTCTCTCAAAGTGATATTAGCAACACTGGCGAAGTTCGAATTAGCATATTATACAAATTAACGTACAGTTCCGGTCAGTCGGAATTTAATATCATCCCATACAGAGCTACAGTCGTATTCTCTTTGCTGTGCACAGGGTGCTTGCAAATTGATAATTTAATTCAGTGGATAGGTTAACATTTCTGATTTTAGTAACTAGAATCTTAGCATCATAAAAGTTTTGGGTCAAAGTTAGCGAATTGAGAGGCAAAGCTGGAGTTAATTGTAATTGTACAGTGAAGTAATGTATGGCCTACTCTTGCTGAAAATATTTAAGAAAACAGTATTTCGTTCAATACACAATAGTCTGTACCCATAACCTCCTATTTTGAAGTCATTTATGAGATAAGTATAACATTTAGGCGACAGTCATAAGATCGTGACCGATGACCGAAGATACGACGACCTCCGTGGTGTAGTGGCTAAGCACGCTGGGTTTCAAGGCGTCGCCGCTCCGAGGTCCCGGCTTCGATTCCCGGTCGGGTCAATGTAGAAATCAAAATTTTCTATATTGTCCCGGGTCTGGGTGTTGTGGTACCACCGTTATGTCTGATTTCCATAACACAAGTGCATTAGCTACTTACTTTGGGATCAGAGCAATGTATGTGATTGGTGTCCAATATTTATTTATTATTTTATTTTATTTATCGTATTGAAACCTATTAGGAGAATCACAATAGTGTATTAGAATATAAAATGTATTGTTGATTATCCAATTTCAATCCAATCTACAACACCAATTCATCCAATAAATTTTTCCATCAACACAAACAGCGACCCGAAACAGCCTAGAAAACACTTAATCATATTATTGCAGCATTAATTTCTTGTGTCCGTCCCGAATATCTAATCCTCAAACAATAACTTTGAACACCCTCTGTCATACCTAAATACGGAGCGGCCAAGAAATTGCTTGCCGGTCAAAATATCTTAGTTATGACCACTCCTGTCCAGAACACGGTTTAGGTTTGCCAACTTTTCCCCCTTTCCCCCGAGGCATAGTTACCCCCTTTGGGGTGGTGCCCCCTTTATTAATAAATCTATTTGTGCATATTCCGAACGCTAAGACGGTCAGAAGATTTGGATAGCGCTAAGACATACGTAAGATTTCGGATTGGTGATGTTATTTGGCTGTGTGGATGTTGGGCTAGCTAGATGGAGATGTTCCTTGAATTATGCAAATATTGGAACTTGGCTAACTAGAGGCTTATGTTATAGTATATGTCACTTTTATGATACCTACAATACAGGGTGGGGCATTTAAAGAAGATTAAAAAATAATAATACACAATTTTAAATAAAAAATTTTGTTATTTTCTAACAAAATAAAAATAACCAGCAATGTATTGAAAACTAATGTGCCCAGTCACAGAAGTTGACATTGTCATGTACTACAACCAGTTAGTAATTTTGATATGCTTACATTGATAAGTGATCACAACTTTGGACTACTTTAATATAGTAATCATAAATATTATCTCTGAGTTTAAGCATTTTAGAGCACTATGACCAGGTCAAGGTTTACACATATACGGGTGACTTTGAAAACATTGGCAATATTTTAAACTAAGAAACTAGTCACGAATTATAGTCCCTTTCATATATGAATATAAAAATCAATTGTCATAAACTATCATTTGATGAAACCACGAAAAATCATTTAAACTCTTTGGAATTGATTATTGCTTCAAATTAAACACATAAATTAGTTTAAGATTATCTAAAATAGACAAATAATATTAAAATATCAAAAAAACTACTCCGCCTAAACGGATCCCGGAAATCGGAGTGAAACTTTATGAATTTTCGCGGTTTGATCAAATCAATTGATTTTCATTTTAATATGAGGAAGGGACTATAAATCATGAGTAGGTTCTTAGTTTAAAATATTGCCAATGGTTTCAAAGTCACCCTGTATATTGTAGAATCATTGATTAAAATTTTTGCTCCAGAATAAAATGTAAAATAATAAGAAGAGTTAATCAGAAATACACAATACCATCCAAAACAATTCTTATGATTAGGTCCTTAGATAGCAAATAGATGCTATAACACATATAAATTAAATATTGTACTTTAATGCCATATATTTTTGGTTTGGTTTCTATTTTCTAATAATGTCCTGCATCTTGAATCTCGGTGCGCAAGGTAAAAACCTAGATTTATGTTTCCTGTAAAAGGTCACTGAAACTTTTATGATCAAATCAAACGACTTGTAATCCAACCAATCGAAAACTCACCTGAATCCTGGTAATTCGCAGTTATTCGCAATGCAATCGTCTTGACGGTCCGGGCATGGCACACTCGGGCGCCCTGAGCCCTACTCGTAAATTCCTGGCGTCTTCAAATTCAACTATTTCCAACTATTGGTCAGTGCGAGATGTACAGGTGATGGAAGTGGCACTGAACGGACATTGTTTAATTAAGGGTCTTAGTCTAAATATTTATAACTACGGTCGATGTCAACCCAGACTATCCATCTGTGCAGGAAACATTAGTGTCGTAAGTAAGTATGTTGAAGAATATTTCATTGACGGGTGGAGCATATAAAAAGAAATGAAGTGCTTTTAAGGTTCCAATTCCAAGGCTCTGTAGATAAAATTAACATCGTTGTCACGTGAACGTATACTAAATTTGTAATTTATTTTCAAACCTCAGCTTCATTAGTACCTCTTCAATCTACTCTTTTTCTATCATTTGCCGTATCAATGATAAAAAAGAGACTTCTTATTATTTGTAGAACACAGTCATAGGCGCCGAATTTACCTGTCATTCCCAAACATGAAATCTTCTGACGTATGTTACTTGAGTTAATTTTTAAATAAATAAATAAAATAAAAATAAAATAAAATAAAAATCATTTATTTCAGGCATTGCCCATAAGAGGTGTTAGTAACAATTATACCTTATAAACTATGTTAGTAAATTAAAATACAATATAAAAATAAAAATTTTAACGTTAATGCCTATGCTGAGTCTATGCAGATGAAAACTGTCCAGATGTTACTTAAGCAGGATGTTCGAGATCAAAATTTTAAAGCTTTCTACCATGCCACATCCATCAAAACACTATCTCCCCACGGTCAACTCGGAGTCTGTACACGGCGTTATTATTGCGCCTCTGTCAACGGAATATGAAATGTATTGAGCTGGGATGAGCTGCGACTCTTGACCAACACCCCCTCCCCCCCTCATCCCCCCTCGGAGGGTGTCACTACAATTTACCTAGTCCTCTTTGAACGGGCTGCGATCGATAGTAGGTTACATTAAGATGTGAGATTATACTTTGGAATGACCAGTCTGAGTCTGGGTGACAACTAATCTACCTATTTTTGGTTCTTTAGTACGTGATCATAAAAAACAATGCAAAAAAAAATCAAGCTCGCTTTTTAATGTCCCTAAATTGTCCTTAAATACATCTATAATTAATATTATAAAGATGAAAACTTGTGATATAAAGATGAATAATTGTGGAACATTGCGCTGCTACGGGAGGGGGGGGGGAGCAAATTCAACGGACGGAGTCGCGATCCCCTCTAGTTTTATTATATTTTCATATAGAAATGGGTCTGCTCTTATCTTTAGGTTAAGCCAATCGTGGTAAAGACTTGATGATGAAGTGAGTTCACCCAATTATGTTTACCTAGAAAGACAAGCAATGACAGAGATCTTCGCGAAAAATGGTTTACTGATGAAAAAGGACAAATTAATATGAAAATAGCATCTAATCAAAGAATTTAATAATTAACTTGCATTGTTGACTGGTAGAGAAAATACCAAAGCAAACCTAAAATTTAGGTATTTTAGGTATTTTAGACTATTTAACAGTCTGCCAAGTTAAAAAGTTTTATTTCACAAATGAAAATTAATACTTAAAAAAAGTAAAATTAGCCTTAGCCTGTGAACAACCATTGCTGGGCAAAGCCTTACCTCAAGTGTAAGGTAGTGAGCTATACCTACTTTACCACGCGGGCTCAGTGTGGATTGGCGGACGGGTGTTTGCAAGACAAACGACGAATCTTTTCTTTCAGATTTTATCAAGCCGCCCATAGGGCCTCTGACTAGGCTTAACGTCTAATATCGACCGATATTAGCCGGGACCAGCTGCTTAACGTACCTTCCGAAGCACTGAAATGCTCGGTATATAAGTCAATTACATATAGTATGGTCGGAAACACGACCGCGCTGTAAGTTGTTTAACTTCAGTATCACCAAAGCGCTGCCACCACTGCCAATTGATGCTTAATTAAGAATTTTTGTATGATCTTCTATAAAATGTGGTGAAAATTAAAGCATTTAAATCTACTTATCTATGTAATGAAATAGTTAGACAATTAATTTGGCATAATTCTATCTATAAATGAGTGTGGGGCGACTTGGACGACGCCCGAGATGCGGTCAGGATTTAGCGGCCATCCCCTGGGCAGAACTATATCTATTTTAGTATTGCACTGAACTTAAGGTATTAACTATTAAGGTATCGATATGCTACGACGTTTAAATTTGATAAAGTCAACTTAGATAAAATAATGTGAAAAAAATATTATCATAATATGTTATTAACAGTTACTTGTGAAGCTAAATATTATGACGCACTAACAATTATTATTGTATTTAATTTTCCAAAACAATAATAATACAACTATATAAAAATAAGTCTAGTTTTCCTTCCTGACGCTATAACTCCAGAACGCACGAACCGATTTCCACGGTTTTGCTTCGTTGGAAAGGTCTCGGGCTCCGTGAGGTTTTTAGCAAAGAATTATCAATAAAACATGGCCGGGGCGGGACGGGGCTGGGGGCAAAACGAAGTTCGCTGGGACCGCTAGTTAATAATAAAACAAAACTAAGTAATTCTATGACAAAAGTATTACATAGCATCTTCTACCGAACTAGGAACGGTATATCAGGGCATACAATATACCTCTAATACGTATTACAATACGTATTACAGGGCTTCTCACCTCGGCTAATACCAAAAACAACAAAAACATATTCAAGACTTCACATCTAATTTTAAGACACATTTTGGTTTGGGTTACAACTATAGGTGCCATGCCAATTGTGGCAGACACAACGAGTTGACCAAATTAGTAAAAAACTTAGGAAGCAACTCCTCACATCCTTGTGTTTCTTAGAAATATGTAAGTAAACAAACAGTAAGACTGCTTATCCTTACAACCCCATCTCAGAGGTAACTAATTATTCAACCACTTCTATCTCCGGCAAGCGCTGGACTCAACTTACCCATTTCAAATTGGAAAACACTAGCCACGAGTTAGCCTTGCTCAAACGTCGTCGCCAGCACATCAAGTCACCCACTTTTGTTGCAAAATAGCCCTTATTACAACTGCAAAAGATACCGCAGTGCGTACATTGACGTGCTGTTGTTCGTACTTTGCTTCCTCTTGAATTTAAGTTGCGGTACAAAGTCACATCGCGCAGTTGTAGTTAGGTTTTGAACGGTTCATTTTTGGACGTCGGTTTTCCGCTAGTTTAATTTTTAATGCAATTCCGGATGAAATTAAATTACTTCCAAAGAATTTATTATTTTTGCGTAATTAATTTTTATTTATTTATTTCTAGTAATTTAATTTATTCTGGAAATTATTTAATTTGAATTATTTTTATACGATTTTGACTTTTTATTTAAATTCGGAAATGATAATATAATGATTTAAATGTGACTTTAATTGGACCTTTAATTTAATTAATGATATTTTTAATGTTACAATTATATAAACAATTAGCATGCCATAGTTTTTGGTAAAATTTAATTAAATTTTGGTATAATTTGGTATATACGAGTATGTATTACTACTTTCATTAGTTGTTTTTTCACTGCACCCGTTGCCATCTTTCTGCATAAAGGTTTGACTGGCAGAGAATGCTTATAGCATTAAGTCCACCTTTATACACTAAATTTGTGCAATAAAGTCTTTAAATAAACAAATAAATAAAATGTGAGGACTTATTTTTGTACCTGTACCTACCACCTATTGCAACCATGTTTTGAGCAAATAAATATTTCATTTCATTTCATTTCATTTCATTTCTAGTTCCTCTGATCAAATTTAAGAGCTAGCCTCTTGTCGGTGGAGCTTTTTCCTAAACTCCAAATAAGGGAGGATAGTGTGGTGGTTTTCCTCTTGCCTTTCACACCGCAGATTAAGAATCTGGGGCTTTCCGCCTCTTAATGCCCAGTCAAAAATCTTTCCTGTGCTGGAAGTCTGAAATAAATAAATAAATAAGTCTGAAGCAAGATGTTTGACATTTCGCGTCGACAATTTCTACATTCTGATTTTCTACTCTATCGAATATCCTTCTAACTCACGTAGCTAAATCTTTGATAAATCTTTGAAAATATTTGTAATTTTTAAAGCTTGATTCAAACATTCTTCTCAATCAATATACACGAAAACGCCAATTTTGTCTCAGCATTTTTCGAGCGCCACCTGATAGTTTTACAGGGAACTATGTCGAGACTTCCGCGCCTGATATACTATTTCTTCAGCCTTCTGCCAATACTGATGTTTCTGCTACCATACACCAGGGGAACGCTTATTAAAAGCTGCGCTTACGCTAGTCCCTTTAAAGTCCTGAAAATTAAAACACTAAGTCAAGAGAGCCATTAAAAAACAAGTTTGATACAAATTTAGACAAAAAGGCACAGATTAAAAAATAGCGCATATTTCTTCTGTTTTAAAAAAATAAAAAATAAACTTACAGCACAGTTAAGAGAAGTTCAATCCGCTCTACTAAACTTCTCATTGAGTGGAAAACACTGGCCTCAGTTATCCTTACACAAACGTTCCTCTAGCTAGATACTCACTATTTGAGTTTAGACTACGGTACAAAGCACAGATTATGTACCTAAATAGAAAACACGGGAATTTGCATACTGTGCATATCAAAAAATTGGCGTCGACAAGGAGCGTTGCTAAGCTCTCTTCCTTTGACACCACTACATTTATCAGTAAAATTGTTTTTAAAAATGTTATCTATTTTTTTTAAAGTCGGTGTGACCTACGTCATCTAAATAGCTACTTGTCTGTGCTACAAAGTCACGTCGCGACACGCGTCGACGTTATATTGAAAAAGTTGCAAAGTTGTCGCACACGGTGTGACTTTGCAAGGGTGTAGTTTGAACAATGTTGGTTTATGTATGTTAAAAGGTGAGGAAAGTTGCGTTCTTCCAAGTAATGAGGTTGGGAAGTTTTGCACATGGCGTCCGCTGCGCTAGAGTTACTTCCTCTAACCGCTAACCTCATACAGTTATTAAGTTAGATGGATATACTAGTATGATGAAGTTGTGAATAAAACATAAGATAAGATAACTCTTTATTGCACATAACAATTATTAATTTACAAATTCGTTTAAAGGAAATGTAAAATTTTGGCGGTCTTATCGCTATATGCGATTTTGTTTTATTTCATTTTTAGGCTTCCGTAGACGAATGGCAAAAACGGAACCCTTATAGTTTCGTCAAGTCTGTCTGTCTGTCTGTCCGTCCGTATGTCACAGCCACTTTATTCTAAAACTATTAGCATTACACAGTTAAAACTAGGTAGGTAGATGTATTCTGTTAAAACCGCTTTTTGATTTTCATAGAAAAAATAATAAATAATAATATTTAAGGGGGGGGCTCCCATACATCAAACTAAAACTTTAAAATATTTTTTTGGTCAAACCTATAACCTATGCGTGTGTGGTGTCTATGGATAGGTCTTTCAAAATGACATTGTGGTTCTTAAAACCATTTTTTATAAAAGTCTAACGTTTGAGATATAGACGCTTCCAAAGTTGTAAAATGGGCGTCCCCCCCATCTAACTTTTGAACAAAGGAAGTGAAAATTTTGAAAAAAATAATATGATGTAGATTTTAACAAAAACTTTCAACAAAAATTGGTTGAGCGAAATTGAACTATTAGATTTTGAGATATAGCACATTTTTATCAACCGCAAATATAACTTTGTCTTTTATACCAACACTATGACAAACAAAGTTATATTTGCGGTCAACAAAATGTTGTGGTATTTTGGCTAAGTGAAAGTAAGAATCCCTAATTCAGTTAAAGTTGGCACGGAACCCTCAGTGCGCGAGTCTGACTCGCACTTGGCCGGTTTTTTTATTTGGTAATTTGTATGTGTTACTTGTAACTACGCATTCGACACTACACGACACATTACGACATTTTATATTATTTTTTCATTCAATCTGTTAAAAAAGATTAGGTCTTCCATGACTATCAATGTTTAATTACATAGTTAGTTATCTTGGTGCCTGATATTTTTAGGACCTATCTGTTATCATTATTCTGTTATTTAACGCATTGTTAGTAATATAGCGCAGTTATATTTTACAGCAAAAATCTATCGTAATAGTCTAAACAATGGTTTCTTGCTTAATTTTTTTAACCCTATCAATACCTGAATTATTATACACCTTAAACAACATTCACATAATCGCTAAATCCTTGTATTTTGGTCCACCACACTAAATAGATTAACTTAATGTATTTATACGCGGTTGGAGGTAATTTTCGGACAATAACTGTGGTCAACCCTTCGCAGGGGCCTAATGTGGCCGTTTATAGTGCGAATTATAAAGGGTTTGTATTGTTTTGAGATTCACCAGAAGGAAGGTTTGGACTATTCTGAAATTAAAACAGGGGAAAACCAACGTATCCAAAGATTTCGTGCAGGTACAGTGCATTTGTGTGTGACCGTAGCAACACTTGAGTATCACCATTTATTTCTCGTTCGTGATATTTATCAAAACTACTGAATACAGCCTATCTTTGTTTGTCTTACAAACTTTGAAGAGTATGTATGTTCGCTGGACGCTTTTTCATAAAATTAGTTAGAAAGTGCACAACATTTTAAAGTTCATGTATTTTAAGGGAAAAAAACGATGCATTGGACATTCATTATTTTTCAGTCAATAGTATTGTAATAGTAGTATAATGTTCAGGGCACATAGCGCGAAGAACTGATGGCCGTTGGACCAGAAAAGTTCTAGATTAGAGACCCTTTGACCAATTACGCAGCGTAGGACGTCCGAAGACAAGATGGACTAACTGAATACAGACTGGTTGGGATAGGTCAATGTGGAATACTATAAGGTAGGCCTATGTTCAGAAAAGTGGACTTCCTTTGGCTGATAATTATGAGCATTAATTAATTGCCAGATGTATTCCTTGGCAGTTAGAACCAACAAACGCAAGCATCCCAAGTTATTTCACAGCAAACACAACCCTTCTGACCCACACAGTTTCAGTAACCCATTTAGGCCGAAACTAACAAAGTCCATTTACTCAACTCAAGATCAAGACAGTGAAAAATACACGGCTAAAACGCGGCTAATTTACGGAGCCTACCTTATCTGCTCGCTGGTTCGACATCGGCGACCATTTGTCTTCGTCAGTGTTGCCCGTGATCATTTATGCCACAGCACACCCTACCCTTTCGGTGAAATATACGGGAGTATCTTTGAGTGAGTCGAGCATCGAGCTTTTGACGATGTGACCGTGGGAAAAGTGTTTTTGTTATTATTTTTGTATTTATTTTTAGTCGAAAAACTTAATCATAATTAAATAGTAAAATAACAGGCAATGCAGGATAAATGTGCTATTAGTAATTATCTTCACTTGTAATTTACCGGAGGTTATTTTTCTACTTCATATATTAAAACAAATGCTTACTACACTGCTGCTATTGTATTTAAGTAAGACAAGCAAACAATCTCTAGAGTCTCGAACCAAGCTTTTATCCATAAAAGGTACTAACCGAGTCTTAACAGGAGGTTTTTAAATAAGTAAAAACCAACTGTCACGAAACACTGTTAGGACTCAAGCTCCTTCATAAATATAAATAATACCTCACTAACTAATACGTACATATTTCTGATTGTAGCCAAAGGCATCAAGAATGATGTTTTTTTAAAGGCAAATAAGACATTAATTTGTTCTTAGTGCAGGCTCATTCAGACCTTTACAAATTAAAAAATGGAACAGCTCCTTTGCGCGACCGAATATCGGCCCGTGTATTACCACAAGCAAACATTCGTACCCGTCACCCGTATTTCAAACCACTTAAAGCCGCATTTTCTGTGACACACACATGTCTTGGAGTTCGGAGTGACTGCGTGGTTCTTGAGGAAATTGCGACCACTCGTCTGCTTGCTGTGACTAAGGGCTTTCGGTTTAAGGACTTTTTGTTCGTGTGTATTTTTCTGAGTGCCTTAGAGGGTAGGCAGCAATTTTGGGAATTCGGTTAAGTACAGTGTTGGTGAACAGATGATTTTTGAGGAGAGATTTAGTAATGTGAAGACGATTGTCAAGAAACGAGAGAAGAAAAAACAATCTTTTAGTGAAGCTAAACGAGCAGTTGTAGCTGAAATAAAGATCAAGACCAGATTCTTGGTAATATTCGTTAGGTAACCACCCAAAATATTGGCCAATCAGTTCTCAAACAACAATAAAGCAATAATATTTGAAGAAAAATAGACACTAAGAACCACAGCATTCTAAAAATTTATCGACACACACACTATTCGATAGCTGAAATCTATGAATGCAGAAGCAACTACATGAAGCACACTAAAAAGCCTTTTTCTTCTCCTATCAATTAAAAACAACAGCCGAAGACACCCGAAGGCATCCGAAGATGTCCGAACCCTTCATAATTGGTTCGGACAGTATTTGCATACGTCCTAACGTTTGTTTTTTGGATTTGGCTGCCCGCCCTCGCCTTACAACCTCAAGCCAAGCTACCCAAGACCACCATACATTGACCTTTTTGATTGTGAGGGTGGTGTATGTAGGGCGGGGTCAGAGTATGATGGTTATGTGTAGTACAAGTTACATAACTCGGACTATAACAATAACTTGGTCAAGATGTTTCGAGCAGTTAATTTAGTTTGCTTTGATAAGGGTCCGGCCCTTAAGGATGAATCCTTCAGGTAGCTTGAAACAAATATTGGAACTATTGGTCAGCGAGATTAGAAATGTTTGCGTTGAAACGATTCATGTGAGAAGTATTTAGTATCAATGTCTAAAAATCTGATTTTAATCCTTTTTAGTATACGTTTCAGGTTATTTTTCTACGACAAGGAAGTAAGTTCTAGTCCTTTCTTTAGTCCTGAGTGAATAAAACATGTATCTGTCTTTGTATTTATTAGTGTGAACAACTGAAATGAAATAGGAAATATTTTTTGTCTTATCTTCGTAATAGAAACAAAACTACCTACTTCACCCTAGATGGTAAATTCATAAATTAAGTAGCTACAAAATTTTAGTACTGCAATAACTTAACTTTTAAACGTTAAATTTGTCCTCAAAATGATACGAGATAATATGAGATAATAATGATACGAGATGTCCATGTTTGTTGCCTTCTTTAATTTGTTTTCTAAAATCTGTGATGTATCGAGTTTTTAGGGTTTTTCTTTATTCTGTGACCCAAGAACCTAGATGACAACATCAATAAAACACTGTAATATAACATTGAAAAGTAAAATATTTTTTCAAACCCCCGACACATGTATTTTAAAGAAAGAAAGAAGACAGATTAATACGGTAACATACATGGTTAAACATATAACACCCCACTATTTTTGCGTCGGGAGGTAAAAATATAGAGGTATATTTTGAAACCCTTTCAAAAACCGTCCAAACCTCAACACACACATCTACCCAACCCATGATATTCTGAACATCATTTTGTTTGCGACAGTATCCTTGGCTTACTAAATAAAAGGCAGGCAGTAATTATAAATTCCACGTCACTCGGCAACGGTGGAACAATGAAGTTAATCCATCAGGCAGACTCCTCGGGCGCAGAGATAAGACAAGGGCCCGTATTCAAACCACCCCGACTCCTTTCTTAGCCACCCTGGTCAAAGAGTGGAGAGAAGAAGAGATAAGTGCATAATGAGGTCTTTTGTGCCTATGGGTGAGGACTTGTAGCACAAGATATAGGTTTGTCCTGAGATGGAAGATCTTTCGGGTCTTCAAGGGTACACGTTTTACTACTTTTATTTTTAGCTACATTTGTTATTACAAAGAGTTCTATTACCAATACTGAATTTTATTATATTAATTATTATTGTTTAATGGCAGTAGGTACCCGTTCACGAAGATACATATTATAAACTTTTAGTATGAAATTAGACTGATGAAAATTACTTTTTGCATGGATCCGCCGATTCACAATTTACGTTTTAAAAATTACAACAGTACTGTAGTAAATGAATATTATTTAATCTTCAGAATGAGACACCCAACTTCTATATGACAATGTTGTACCTACCTAATTAGAACCATTATGCTTCACTTAACCCTCTCAGTCTCACCTCACAACATAGGCAAAAAACTCCCACCACCGTGTCACTTCTGCACCTACCTATTCTCCGATGTCCAGCGGCCACCCTTCTCAGATTGTGACGTCCACCTGAGCCTCCTGTGTGAATATTAATTCGACCATATCTTGACCCGTGTCCGAGGGCAAGAAGGCTTGACGTATGAATTTCTTAGCGAATAATTAATAGTTGTGCTATATTGCTTTGAATCGGAAGGGTTGGATTTGGTTTTAAATTAAATCTAGCCTAACGATGAGCACATGAATACCAAGCTTTATAATTATAAAGCTTGGTATTCATGTGCTCACCGTCATCGTGGCAAATTTGCCATAATGCCATTTGTCCAAAGTAAAGCTGAATCAGGTCCACTGTATTGGTAAGAGCTCCTGCGGCCACAGTGTGAAGGACAAGTAATGTATTTTTTTAACATTTCACCTTGATAAGTACAATTTCCTAATTTTCTGCTCCATCAAATATCCTTTGTAATCTTAGTATGTTTAATAAATGGTAAAAACGAAATGTAATTTTACAAGCTTAGTCAAAAAAACTTCTCAATCAATAAATACACGAAAACACGAATTTTGTCTCAGCGTTTTTGAGCGCCACCGGTTGTTCGGCAGATAAAACTGTATCGGAACTTACACTACTGGTCTTGGTTGGCTACAAAAAAGGTTTAGTAACAAAAAAAAGCCTTTTCGACCTTTTGTAAGATAAGTTTAGTAATACATTAGGCTACACACTTGGTGTTAGATTCTTAGCTATGTGTAAAATTGGAAAGCATTAACTTTTTCCGTGAGATGGTAGTCCAACATGACCGGTGAGTGATCAGGCGCAGGACCAACGGCTTAATGTGCTTTCCGAGACACGGGTCATCACCACCAACTTCCTGACTCCGAGCTGTTTCTGAGTATTTAAAGACGGAAAAACCCAGAAACAAATTACGGCCGACCCGGGATTCGAACCCGGGACCTTTTGGGTGACCAGCGAATAACCACCACACCAACGAGACAGGCAGGCAGTCAGTCATATAAATGATAACGAATATCACAAATAGAGCTTGTGCGTTGATATTTAACCCGTCAAGTATGTGTGAACGAGACACAATAGAAATTCCATTATTATGCGACTCCCGGGAGTCGTTTGATACCTGACTGATTTATACAAAATGTGGGTGTTAAGCTAAACCACTGACCGAAAGATAAACAGAGCTGGACGAAACTAGCGTTTCGTGGAAAGGCCGGTGTATCTTGGGGTGTTGTCTTCGTAGCGGTTCCACTGACCCGCGGGCGTGGTCGGCCCGCAAATATTGTTTTAATTGATTACCCTTAGATATTATAAGGGGTAGTGTACACAGTAAGTGTAGTTTATAGATTATGAGTATTCTGTTGCCATAAAGGACAGAACATGGTTTTGGGTTCCCAACACTCGTATAATATTCATTCGTTCAATAGGTCGGGTGGCCATATTGCCTTTTGACTTTAGTTAGTTATTTTTTGACTTCATAGGAACAGGTCGTAAGCTTCACCGTGCTCTGCTACCTACTATACTAGAATCTGCAAATTTCTACTCCGTTGTAGTCGTATTATGCAGAAACTGACAATATAACTTGTGGTTGTGGAATCAGGCCTTATCATTTAAGCAACTACAGTCCGATGCTCTACACATGGGACTTAAGATAAAATATGATACAAAAATATGATGCAAACGAATCAAAATCATATAACACGTTATGTAATTGGCCCAACAATAATTGGGTTTTGTTTTTATGACACACACTTTACGGAAAACGCAGAAGAAAACGCAGTGATTGGTTGTACAAATCAGAATATAAACAGCTTATTTAAATGAGGTTTTAGTTCCAAAAGTCAACTTCATATCCATATTCACTATGACGTGTATTGTAAATTATCTTCACTTCCACAAGGCGGTCGCGTAAAAAAAGTATGTTGATAAACACATCCGTGAGTGAGGTTTTAACCAAAAAGTTCCTCAACCTCATTCTTTATTTAATTTATAAGACCTGCTTGTACCAATTTTTATCTGTGTGTACAACAATGTAGTTTGCAATAAAGCTTAATCTGAATCTTATTTTAAAATATGGTGTTGAATTAAGGAGCAGTAATTACCCTTTACTGCTCCTTAATTCAACACCATCCAAATGAATAAGCATAAATCTTCTCTCCCACACATGTGTTCTCCCCCTAAATGCACACGCGCCGGTCAACCGAGAGCTCTGATTAGCAAATGCCTTAATTGGCGTTGCCAAGAGCCTGCTCACTGAAGTGAATAACAAAACGGTAGAATGATTTTATAACTATAACTAATTTACCTATTAATCATCCAAAATTTAAAATTTAAAAATATCCGACAGCTAGAAAAGAGCTGATGATCTTCAAACAGCTGAACAGATTTTCGTGAAACGAAGATTTAAGGAATTATTTCATATGCAATTGATCTTCCTGACCTGTCTAAAACCTACTCAAATTAAGATAGAGCTACGTTCGAAATTTCAAAATTCCTTCAATAATAATATTTTCAATTTCCATACCGGTCGCTTGTTTTAATCTCGCAAGGGGCAAACATCATCATATAATGATGAGCAAGACATTGTACCTAAGTCATGGATGTATATATATGAATTTAGGCATTTATGGAAGACGCCCCCGTCATTATTGTTGTCTGGTATTCGTAGCACAAGGAAGGAAATCCCCTAATTCGAAACCAAGACAATTGGTGTGTAACCTGGTGCATATTAAAAAGCTTGTATTAATCCATCCTTAAATTCAAAATATAATATGAATGAGCTAAACTTTACCAGTGCAATTCAGCAATCTTCACCCAAGCGGAAGCCCACACCTCGAACTTGAACAATGGGGATTCCAAATTCAAAATATATGTCGCCACTCCACCTAGTTCCGGTCCAGTTTGAATATCGGCCCAAGTTGGACTTCCGGCGCTACGGACAGGCAGCATGGCGTCTTTATCTGAAGAATTAACGGCGATAGTTATTCAAATGTGGAAGGGAAAGGGTGCGATTGACCTACATATTTATAGATGACCATAATACGAGTATGAGATGACTTTGACTTGTTTCCTGTTGAGAACGGTTATGAAACGGACGCTTTTCTAGTATGCGCACTACTTAAGCACTTCATTCCCACATTTCAGAAAAAAAGAGATAAGGACTTTTACTAGTCTGGCGCCCCACAAACACATCACATTAGCATCTATGGCGGTATCGTCGCCTAATACTTATACATTTTCAATGATAGATTGGTAGGTAGGTACCTCAAAAAAACACTGATGTAAGTAGTAATTAATATTTTTCAGGTCAGGATTTTTAGTTATTAATGTTGTCATTGTTTTATACTGTCCCACTATCGAATAAGATTGACAAATCTTAATGACTAATAACAGATTTTAAGTTTATTTTGATCTCTTTTCACACACCCATCAACTTCTAGTCAACTTGTCACCAGACCCATCACACCTCAAGTCAACTTGTTACCACTCGGCAATCCAACACACTAGCTCATAAATAATTCAGAATTTCTTTACGATCTACTATAAAGGGTGTTCTAATCCTTCCATATTTCAAACGTAACGCAAAGGTGGGCAAGGGGCTGTGTATAATCGTCCGAGGAGGGGGAGGGGGGTGGGTGGTCAGTGTTTGTGATTTGTAAATGGGCTCAGACCTTAGCCCTTCCTGAAGACGGGGATATATCACGTAGAAGGATAACTTTGTTTGAGGATCTGTACAGAGAGGATTGCACCACCATTTCTTGGGTCACCTCTATTTAAGTATTTTATTTAATTGCAAATTTATTTAAACATGCGAGATTTCCAGAAATGAAAATTTTATACAAATTCGGTGAAGAAAACATGTGTTTTTTTTGGAAATATTGTATTTACAGTAACTGCGTTATTCATGTCTGTAGAAAAAATTAAGTTTCAAATATAATCGCCTCTTTATCTACATTTTTTTTTTAATAATGACCATAAAAACATTATATAAATTTATGAAACTGATTAAGACTTACCCTAAGAAGCGGTCTTCGGAAGTTCGTGGTAATCTGAGCAGATTGGTAGCATTCTGGAAAAACCTGATGTGACTAGAATAAAAGAAAGAGGGCATACGCACAACGACCCAATCGAGAGGCTACGTTTGGAAATTACCCCAGCCAAACTAGCTCACTGCTATAACAAGCAAATTAGACTGTGATACGACTGATAGAGTCTGTCACACTAAAACCTTCACGTCACACACCCCGACAGCTCTGAACACATTCGTAGAAACCACCCGGCCCAGTACAATTGTCTGACGAGATATCTTAAAGGGCACAAAGGTTCCCGCAAATTGCCAAAGTAAGTGTAGCGTCCGAACAGAAATACATTATCTGGAGGGCGGCGATCGAAGATTTATCACCGGTAGGCTGACCGTTTCATTTCCTAGACTGACTGGGGTCGGATTAAATAGTTTGAATGCGAGATGAGTGGCCGATTGGCTTATAATGTAGTTCAATCAAAGAAGGCTAAAGAGTTTAAAAAGTCACAATGAGGAACATCAAACGCCTTTCATCGAACTATTGACTGCATCATGATTCATGCGATGTCGAGATTAGTTCGGTGGACCCAAGAGGTCCCGGGTTCGAATCCCGGGTCGGGTTGAAATTTGTTTTTGGGTTTTTCTGTCTTGAAAATACTCGGAATCAGCTCGTAATTATGAAATTGGTGGTGTTGCCCAGGAAATCTAGGTAGGCTGCGTACTTGGCATAGAAAGGAGCCGCCATTACTGAAAATCGGTACCTAGGAGAGTATTATTATTATCATATTATTTATTTATACTTTATTGCACAACCAAAATTTGTATAAAAGGTGGATTTAACAAAAAGAAAAACATATACATACCTATAACTCCGCGAGATTAGCGAGTAAGAAAAGCGAACAACTTAACCAATTCATTTGGAGGATCATCAATCTACAGATCAGAGATCGATTTCAAAGTAAAGTCTAAAAAATGAAAATCTAAGGAAATCTAAAGAAACAAAGTATCTTAATATCATTGCAATAATTTTGGCACCCAATATCAAGTAAATAGTTGTTTGATGCAAGGGTAAGGATCAATAATGTCTATACTAGTTCTCTACATATCGCCTACTTATAAAATGATCTCTGCAAACATCCTTTTACCATCACCCAACAAGATAACAAAACAAAAACTAAATATCCAAGACCAAAAACTTTTATACACACACCCTAAGGTCTACAATCGCACTATATTGATAGTACCTCTTGTATAAACGCCCAAGAGGTCCTAATAGCTCCATATCAAACATCACACGTTTCTCGCGAGCGATTCGTGTCGGCTCTTAGCATTAAATATATGTTTTAGCGCGTCCAGCGAGCGACCAGCCCGGGGCTTAGGCACGGAGTATGGACAGAGGACTGGCTAATGTTTGCGAAATACAAAATTTAATGGTAAAAAGATCATTTATGGTCTTACACTTTATTTGTTGTGAAGTAAGTTGAAAATGTTGTTCGCAAAACATATGATTTTAAGCTAAGTCTAGTTTAAAATTATGTGTCTACCTAGTCAGGTAGATAAATGAAGAGCGGGCAGTAATATTCGGCAATGGCGGCCACTCTTAGCAGAGATAGGCCAGGCACAGGGGTGTCATCACCACCAACTTCCTGACTACAAGCTGTTTCCAAGAATATTCAAGGCAGCAAATCCCAAAACAAATTACGGATCGACCCGGGATTCGATCCCGGGACCTCTTGGGTAGACCAGCTAACCAGCCGCGACTCCAACGAGGCAGATTACAGGGCAGTATGAGGTATTAGAAAACAATTCAGCTTGTCCTCTAACAATTTTTTGTTCCAAAGACCTCATTAAAGCAGGATTAGCATCAAACACGGAGTTTTATATTATTTACCACCCCATCTACTAGAACACTGATATTACACATAAATAAATTCTATGACATACTCATAAAATGAGTATTCCAACTTCAACGACGTTAATCATCACCGTGATCTAAGTAACAGGCAGCGCCATCTCTCGGTGACAAAAGGGACTGCATCGCATAATTGACGGGTGACATAAGACACTAAAGTGCATTAGTGACGTCATTATACAAATTCCTAATATAAAATTGCAATAGTAGCATCATACGTGGGCCGCGCGCGCATGTGAGCCGTGATGCCGCGCCGTGACTCGCGCCGGGAATGTTTATTGGACGGCGCAGGGTTAGCAATTCACTGCTATAAGCTTAAACTTCAAAATTATTGACGATGATAAACTAAGCTTGCTGGACAACATCGTTGTAAGGTTTTTTAGCTTGACATCGCGTTTGGTGTAGTGGTTAGCGCTCCTGACTACTATGCCGACGGTCGCGGGATCGAATCCTGCAAGGGGTAAAATGTTTGTTTGATGAGCACGAACATTTGTACCTAAGTCATGGATGTTTATATGTATTAAAGTATTTATGGGAGACGCCCCCGTCATTATCACTGTCTGGTATTCGTAGCACAAGGAAGAAAATTTCTTAGTTCGAAACCAAGACAATTGGTGTGTTGTCTGGCGCATATTCATTTATTTTTTTCATGATTGTTCATAGGTAATAGGGTTAAAAATATTTAGCTACAAAATTAAATAAGTGGCGCACTTTTGAAAGCAGTTATGGGTCTGCCACATCGATGATTTACTTATATAAATTCACTTCTGGTTTCACGTACTTAGATGACATCTACGTTGATCATGATCTTGATATTATTAATTTCTTGATTACAGACAGAAACCGAGTAAAACGAGTGCTCTTTTCGTGGATACGAAACCTCTTAAAACTGAAACTTATGTCAGCTCAATTGCCAATATCAACAATTCAATATGATATGGATGAACCCAATAGATGATCTATCCAGGCACAGGATTGACATCCTAAATAATATGATTACTTTTATGTTTTTTTGGTCTTGCAAGTGTACTTATACTCACGGTAGCAGTAGAACTTTTTTGACAAAATGCAGCCTGTATTCCCGGGACTACTAAAATCATAACCCTTCCGTGTTTCACCCCCGTGCCTCGGAAAGCACGTAAAGCCGTTGGTCCTGCGCCTGATCTCTCTCCGGTCGTGTCAGATTGCTGTCCCATCAGGTTATGAGAGTGAAAGGAATAGAGAGTGCACCTGTGTTTGCGCACACACTTGTGCACTATAATATGTCCCGCGCAGTCGGTTAGTCGTTGTGACTGGCCACCGTAGTCGTAATCGGCTAGGGGAACTACTACTACTACTACCCTTCCGTAGTCAAGTAAAAAGAAGCCAAGAGGCCGCTTGGTATCATTTCGCAGATTATTTGCGCAACCCTGTGATAGACACATCCTTACTTGCCGCTCGGTTTAACACTTTAATGCGCGCTACACACAATCAGATATTTGTTTTAAATTATGGTAATAAAATGTCTGTGAGAGTCACGACCGGGATAGCGGACGCGTGCAGGCTCGGACGAGCGAATTGGTCCGGGATAGCTATCGGGATTAACGCGAACGTTTTGTTAGTATTAAATTACTATGTGTGACACGAGTCGTGCAGGTTTTGGTGTTTAGGAAGCGGGGATTGAGATGTTGGAGAAGTATTTTTTATTGAGGGCAAATATCTTGAAGGCTTGTGAATTTTGACAAACTGCACAGTTTATTAATACCTACTTGCTTGAGTTGCTTTGTTCGTAACTAAGGTCTAATATCCTGAAAGCTTGAATTGATGAGAAGTTTGTTAAGACTATTAATATATTCATTAGTTTACACTAATGTATACGTTTTAGCTAAACTAAAAAAAGTTCTTTTACCCTGGCATCTGATACCTGATTATTTTAAAATATTTTTAACAATTTTATTACACGTTTATGTACACGCTCATTTCGTGCAGGTTAAATTTCCTCTCACTAAGATTATATTTCAAGCTTTTGACTTAATCTTGTACATTCACAATCAAGTTTTTCTTATGCAACTCTAAC
This sequence comes from Pyrausta aurata, assembly GCA_963584085.1. Lineage (NCBI taxonomy): Eukaryota > Metazoa > Arthropoda > Insecta > Lepidoptera > Crambidae > Pyrausta > Pyrausta aurata. The sequence continues at coordinate 3,348,008 of OY757269.1, read as the reverse complement.
TGATATTGATAAAATTCATGCAAGACCTAATAATAAATTAGGTTTTGATAGTCAATATGTCGACTTATTAACAAGAAATGCATATTTATGATGTGTTCTGATTTGATTTTATAGTACCTGCCTGTCAATTTTGAAAGATTTCATACCAAGGATATTCATAGAACTTTTCTCGGGCACTGTTATTTTAGCCGCTATCTCAAATCGAATCTCGATTCGTTCGGCCTCTTATGATAATTTTATCACCCGGTAAGTCTGTATAACGTATGCGGACCGTTCCTAAACTGCATTCCTTTATAGTAACACCCATTTGCTACTTTGTGCATTGCCCATATCAGCTAGATCTGGCTCTGTGTAGGTATTGTGAAGGGGCCTCATGTTCAATGCAGTGGCAGATAAATTGAAAATAGATGCGAGCAAAATTAGATTTGTGTTGTTTAAAAAGTAAAATGATTAGAAGTATTTAACTTAACCTTGACTTAACCAAGACCAAAAGTATTAAGACGACATTCAACATTATACTTTACGATTATGAAAAGGCATGCAGGCATTTTTAACCATTTATAGAAATAACAATTTAAAAAAAGTTTAGTTCAATAATAAAATTTATACTTGATTGAAGAATAAGACTGGCTAAAAGCTTAAACTTGCACTTTGAAAAGCTATTTGAAGTTGATACTGATTTTAGACATATACTTATCACAGCAAAATAATTTGAAAGAAACCATAACTAAACAAGAAGTAATACAAAGAAGTAGGTAGGGAAAAGAACTTTAGTTTTTCTGACAATCATCAATTCCATATTTTTGTCAGCTTTCTTGTTATTAGTTATTATCAAAAAAATCACATGAACCAAGCGTTTTCCGCGCCAATCACCACGCCACAAATTTCCCAACTCCTATTAAATCTGTTAGCTCTTTACCTACCTACTCATTAAATAATTAGACCTCCAGTACAAACAAGCCCACCTCATTGGCATGCATGTGTGCAACAACTTAGTATGCAACGAGCGTGTGTGTGATAATTGTTGTCATTTTGGGGGCGTGGCCGGGCCCGGTACTGAGATTAGCTCTTTATGGTCGAGGAACTACGGTTTGTGGTGGCGAAATGGTGAATTTTGGGCTTTGGGAAAGTGTCTAGAAAGGGTAAATTAAATCTTAGAAGCCTAGTGAAAATTGACAGTGCAAAAGTATAACAATATCCTATGTTTCTCAAAAGATTTGTTCAATTTAACCTAGTTAGTCACCACTGCAAATTATTTCATTTCTAAGATCATTGCATTTTTTAAGCTTGATTAAGTAAAAACAACACATTGAAGAATTAATTTTGATTTGTGTGTGAAAAAAAATTAAATCAAAGGCAAACGTTCGTAAATAAATCCAACATTTACAAACAAATAAGCCTAATAAATACTCTTAATCTACACCAGTATCTAACCAGTGGCACAAATAATAAGGACGACACGTTATCCAATAATAAATAAAGGTCTTACAACTACAACTAACGCCTTATAATTTACCTAATCAAATTCATCATTCCATACACAATCGGATAATTTACTATTCACCAACATATTGCATCGCAGCTCATCAAGGCGGTAGCGAATCCAATTTTCCGGACATTGTGCAAAAAGTCATAATTCAAGATTTGTCAGCGACAAATACATGTCCTGATTTACTACCCATGCAGCCCCCACACGATGTCTGACCGATTTAGATAAAATGCCATCTGAAAACACTATCTTACCATCGACAAACTATACTCAATGTAAATTAGATTCTATTTCTATATTCATAAGATCTGTGGTACTTGGAGCTTATGACATCTAAAGGAAAATAATGTACTGGTTGTATGCAAAACGCACTTCATGCAGAAAATGTCGATTCAACAAATAGAACCTTGTGTCTGTTGATTTATGCCAAAAGACCGTATCTGGGACATAGACAGACAGGGCTAACATATTGCTCAATATTGTCCTTTGATAGTTTCGTCTATGGTGCATTAAAGTGGTTATGGTATTGTGTATAGTGTTGTGTGAACCTACTACAAAACTAGCTGTCTCTCAAGACTGTGTCCGCACGTTTTAAATTTGGTCCCTTCCTGTCGCAGCGTGATGTTTTATTAGCCTAAAGCTTTCCCCGACAAATAAGCTATCCAACACAAAAAAAAAAACTAGTGGAAGATGTGATGACCGGTCAGGGGATGGTTTAAAGCATCTCTTAACACATCACCCGTATTGCTCGCACTGCCTCGGTGGCGCAGCGGTGAGAGGGTCACATTTTAAAGCAACGGCTGCACCAGAGGTCCCGGGTTCGATTCCTGGGTCGGGCCAAAAATATGTACCTGAGTTTTTCTGCTTAAAAATTCTCAGGGTAGCCCGGAGTTTGGAAGATGCGGTGTTTCACCCCCGTGCCTCGAAAAGCACGTAAAGCCGTTAGTCCTGCGCCTGATCTCTCTACGGTCGTGTCAGATTGCTGTCCCATCGGGCTATGAGAGTGAAAGGAATAGAGAGTGCACCTGTGTTTGCGCACACACTTGTGCACTATATTATGTCCCGCGCAGTCGGTTAGTTGTTGTGACTGGCCACCGAGGTCGAAATCGGCTAGGGGGGCTATTATTATTGCTAGCTACATCTCTTCCCGGTTGTTCCCTTCTACTACCAACATTACTTTAACCAGTCCCAAAACTATTATTTCACCATTTTAACAGCTGTTAATTGATTAACAATTTACGTCAGCGTAATTATTCTATAAGTTAACCCTACACAACTTAATTACGCTCTAACCCATTAAAATTGGCTGGTCAATAGTCATTGACAGTTTTATGGTCAAAGCGCAAATCCAGCTAATGTGCTTGCTTAATTAACTTTAACGTTAACGTTAATTACTATAAACGTAAGACCACGCGTGCGCCTATTGAGTTTTCGTGTCTATGCATAGTTCAAGAGACAGGGTCTAGTGCAATTAATATAAACACAAATCTTTCGTTTTGTTTTTGACAATAGGTAGATAGTACATTAAGCATTCCATTGTATTAACATTTAACAGGTCTTTAGAAAGCTTTTCATGATTAGGTGGTTGAGGGTAGAAGAAAGATTCCGAATCATATGGATATCCATGTTAATAAGAACCTTCAAGTAGCCTAAGTTAGCAAGGAAACGACCCAGTCCAGGTCTTTTACGCGTGACACGAAGGACCGACCCCAAATAGAACAGAGAAGAAGAGAAGATAAGAAGAGGTCTTTAGAAAGATATCAGTGAATCAAGGCCACTAGCACGTTTTTTACAATATCCCAATGTTGCTTTGACCAACAATTACTGTTAACAAAAACAGAGATACGAAGCAGCTTACCCCTTAAAAAAATCACTTTCATATAGCCTAAACAATACTTATTCAAATACATTTATTCCAAAAAGAAAACACCAGGCTTAGATCCGAACTAAAGTATTAACCAACAAATTTAAAAAAAAAGGTTACAATACTTAACGACATTCAATTATGAAGGTGGTGACACTCGGTACTTTTTTTTGTAAAAGGAGTTATGTGACCATGTACGTCCCTCTTAGTGTGTACCAGACCAGCCATTGAACTACTATTACTAGCGTATGGAACTGACACCACGAACAAATTTTTGCTCGATGAATTGATGACGCGGTCATCAACTCATAGACAGATTCATAATTCGAAAATCAAATTTCCAGGAAAACGGCACAATCTTGTCCGTTTTTCCGACACTTTTGCTTGGCATAGCTTCTCTATACGTAGTAATAACTACCCACTGATACCAGTACTGTATATTTCCAAAAAGTTTCAGCTACAAACGCCACAACAATAAGCCCATTACTTTCAAAAACTATCGCCATCCCAACCATGATCTATAGTGTTACACGTCGCCGTTTTCTCTTCCCCGTTAGATACGAAGACGCGATATAATATATCACTGGCGCAGTGTGGAATGACGCACACTTGCCGCGGCGGGAAATGCGCAGTGAGCGATAAGCCGATCCGAACGGACTTTGTGATGTCTACTGTCCGCGCGTCTCTGTGTACGAAGGAATAGAGTGGACCTACTACTTTACCATTGTAAGTTAAAAAAAAGTAAAGTTAGCCAGTAAGTATCCCACACCTAAGGTATGAGGTAGTATGAGCCATACTTCACCAAGCGAGTGGTGGAGGGGTGTTTGCAAGGCAAGCGACCAATCCTGCTGTCGGACCCTATCAAGCTGCCTATAGGGCCTCTGACTAGGCTACCATACCATTAAAAGTAAGTTAATTTTGCTTATTTTAAAGTGAGCATAGTAAACTCTTTTCTTACGCAGCAAGAGCAGGTGAAATTAATCAGTAAAACATTGGCAGCACGCAACTATCTTGATGATCTATTCCACCCATAAAAATCGTTCTATTTCTAACTAGTACCATCCATAAACGAATCCCAAAATAAGGTAAACTACCTTATATGATGATATACATACAGACATTTACATATTTTAGTGCTTGAATAATATGATTTTAAATAGTGTTTTAGTTCTATTTTTCAAGGAACCTTTTAAATATCCCATAAATTTCTACTCTCCTAGTATTCTGAGAATTTGGTGGGAAGATCTAGGCGTGAAATCGCTGACATTGTATATCTGATGAAGATTATCACAGCTAAGGTCGATTGCCCTGATCTTTTAAGTAAAATTTATTTCAACACACCTAAAAAGCGTGTTTTGCGTAACAATGCACCGCTATATTTGCCCGTTGTGGGCACTAACTATAGGCGGAATAGTTTTATTTTGCGGGCTTGTAGCGAGTTTAATAAAATTTTTAAAACTGGAGATCTTGACATGTTCCACTCTACTATTACTTTTACAAGACGGTTATTGGGCGAGCGCTTTTTTGATCTTTGATTGCGAGTTGCATAAATAGTTATCAATTTGTTTTTTCTTTTTGTATTCTGTTGTTTTGTTGCTTGGCAGTATTGTTGACCGATTGTTTATGTTAATTCATACTATTTCTATATGTGAGGACCTGTAAGAGGTTTATGAGTTAACTATACTATCTCATATTGTCTGTTTAAAAACCCTGGTTTTCCTGTAATAATAAAAATAAATAAATAAATAAATAAGATTTTTAGAGACATTCCTGGAAATACCAATTTTTAAGCTAACTTTAACCTGCTATTAAGCACTAAAGCTTCAAAAAACCAGGTGTAAACTTCAACACTCCTAACCACTGAATAGATAAATAAGGTTAGAAACGTTCTGACAGTTCGTTTGTATGAGAACCTGTGTCGCCGGTGGGCGGTACGGCGTTGTTGCTGCGGTGCCAAAAGCACCAATCAATGAATCAACGCACCAATATCACAAACCAATCACACTTCCCGCTGGGAGCTCTGTGATTGGTGTGATTAGTACGTAAAACCAACTACCAATCACAGAGCTGCTAGCTGTGGAACCATCAATCATCATTCCGCTACGTTCATTCTCTAATGTCAAAATACTACGTTGTGGTAAAAGTCGATATTTTAGGTCGATCGATATCGATAACTTCAATTACCGGTGTAATGTATTTTTTTCAATATGAATTGAAAAAAAAACATAAGATTTTAGTTTTGCGTATATAATTTTACGGAACATTTGATCGCATCAAAGGGTTGTACAATTACCTTCCGATAGAAAACAATAAGAAAAAAAATTGTATTGCTATACTTTACTTGAAATAGAGAAAATTAATACTGTTACGTATTGCTTAACATTAATAATTTGATTTAAATAATATTAAAATAAATTAATATTAACATATTTTTTATATTACTTTTGACAATAATTTGACATGTCTGAAAACGCAATGTTTTGACACATGTTTGTGATTGATGTTGCTCTCAAGAGGAGAGTTAATTAATATATTTTTTTGTTTCAACAGAATAGTTATATAGACCCCACAGTTTTCCACAGCGACCGGTCGCAAGCGGTCTACTATATCCAATGCAATCCTGCAATCTTCAGAAGGTCATATTGCCGGTGGACATCCACGCTCTGATGTTGTCGAAGGGTGTTCAATGTGAAACTTTTCTGCAAACTTTTCGTGGGAACGGCCTTTAGGTGTTGTTGATTATGATAGGGTAGATATCTACATGGCACAATAGCAATAGCCTACTCTTTCTAGCATCCGAAAGATTTACATATAATTGATAATAGGCGTACATAGTATTTCCATTTTGTTGTTTAATAAAAAGATAATATCCCCGTATAAGTTTAAAAAACTTTATTTTATTAATAGCAAACAAGAAAAATTAAAACTACATGCAACATAAAAATAAGAAAAAAAATCTGACCCGGTCTACGTGTTGTGTCAAAGGACGTAAAATACATATTATTATAACATTTATATATAAATATACTAATTAAAAAGCTGGATGTTTTTGTTTGTTTGTTTGAACGCGCTAATATCAGAAACTATTTGTATGGTTATAAATTATGTCAGATACATTTTTAGATAGCATATTTATAGGGGAAGACTATAGAAGTAGTAATGCGTATGGGCTTATAAAAAATTCTACGATTTATGGGAACGGTAAAACTTAGACGCGCGAACGAAGTCGCGGGGGGTGCTAGTTTGTTATAAATAAATACTAAACAATATTTATTTTAACTAATTAATAATGTTTTAATCTCCTAAAACATCAGTAGGGAAATTACCATTTATCGATATTTTTACTGTGCCGTGAGCTACATCCCTATCGTTGTGTACGCAAGCGAACCAAGCAAATTGGATGCGATACATTGCGTGCTAAGGTAGCAATTTTGTTAGTAATGTGCGTGCACAGTCATCAATGAGTATTTTTTAAAATACTTGGTGCAACAAAATCGCTGTTCTTGCAGAATATTGTGCAACGCTCTTGTCACGCGACTGAAGTACTGCTCGTGCATATGCTCACAACTAGCTCACCTCTGCTGCACTGACCGGGGCATTTCTAACCTTATTATCTATTCAGTGCTCCTAACTTTGGTCATACCATTGAACTACTATTACTACGTATGGAACTGACATCCCGAACAAACTACGGGCGCAAAAAGTTGATGGTCACAGACCATCAACACATGCGCGGCATCACAGTCACTCACTCCCGCTCGTAGCGTTAACCAATGTGACATTTTGTCAATTAATTTGACAAAAATGCCGTCTTGCGTTTTAAAAACATGTAAAAATAAAACCAACAGGAATCAAAAAGTACCGGCGTTACTTACCATCGATAAGAAATTAAAATGTTAGCTTAAACCAACGTAAAGATTTTTTCTAAATGTTATAAATTTTTGGTATGAAATTGCCGCCATTTTACATGAAAATCAAAGATTATAAAAAGTGACACGCACAGAATGGAAAAGTAGGTAGGATATAAATAGAGGTTAGAAAAAGCGATGTTGTGATATTTCTTATAAGATGTTTTACATTGGTAGTTGTATTTTTCTAATATTATTTCGTATGCAAAATTAAAATAAAAAAAAATAGTAACAACAATTATAAATATCATGCGAAGTGTTTGACCTACAGATTTTTATTTATTAAACTTTTATTTCTTTAGCGTTTTTAAATAACTATTGATCGAAGTCAGTAACGATTTAAACATTTTGATAAAATAATATTCATTCAATACAATTAAGTTAAGTAGGCACAAAAGTCTGTCACTTCTGCGGTTTCATATTCAACATTCAAAATTTATGGAACACGTCAGTCTGTTGACAGTTCACGTCCAAAAAATGCGCACATTTTTTGCTTGGCATAGCGTCTCTTCTGTACGTAGTCGTAACAGCTCACTGGGTCATACTGGTCAGAATGATTGTGTAACGTTCACGGACTGCATGACAGTCTGATGAAAATAGTCCATCATTTTGGTTTCAGTAAAGACTGATGAGGACTGAACATGTAACGTTTGTCTTTGAGAGTGAATATTGTTATATTCGATTTTCTTTTTCCGTCTTATCCGCACAAATCCAACGGCCACCTCCAGCAAATCAGAGCGCGCTAGAGCTGCATTGTTGCTCTGATTTAGAACGGCAGACATCTCCAAACTAACTCGAGCTGTTCTCACGTATTAATATATTCTATTCGATAATTCACCAGACGATGTATCGATTCGGATTATCGAACCGTTGCTAGGCTTAGAACGATTCCGTCTCGATTAGTTTTGAGAACTGTTCGGGTTTGAATCGGAAAGTAAATTGAGACTGGCATGATTATGGAGATTGATTTAGTGACAAAACTATTTCGCACAAAGAATTTCTAGGTACTACCTGAATAGACTGACCTAAATTCTTACTAGAAACTATGTCTTGATTGACAAGTTTAAACAGAGTTGTTACCTTACCTTTCAATGGATTTTAGAATCGCTGTAATGAAAAATTTCTTTCTTCTCTGTTGTCCAGGCCCATACTAACTGGGACAGTGCAAAATATTTCTTTTATTTTAATTCTCCTAGTAATTTTGAGCCAATATTTTCTGCAAAAATATGTCAAAGTTAGCTGGTTTACGTTTGACGAGCTGCCTACTAATTAGGATTTCAATGATATCTTGCTAAACGGCAGTTCTTTCAATTGTTTTTCAAGTCAAAGTGGAATGCTCACGCCAATTTCAAATTTCGAAACATCTCATTCTAATCGGTATTCCAAATTTAAAAATCTGTGCGATTGAGGACCATTAAAAAGGTCACAGATCAGTCGCGGCGTGATACTGGCCGAATGCAAATCCGCTACCGAGCTACGCAAGGCCCGTTATTATTTAGGGCTGCCAAGACCAAAAAAAAAATTCAAAATAAGAACCTCTTTGGTTAGCTGTCATCGTGCTTTGAAGTATATATAATAGAATTTTATAAATAAAAAGAAATTTGCGTTCATACAATGAACTAATGACAAATAAAAGGTCTAACGCTCTGAAGACCAAAATTGATAATCTGGATAGGCACGGTTGTTCCATCATATTTAGACTCTATGGCATTTCAAATAGCTGTCAATTTATTTATATACTAATACACACTCAATGAATTTTTTGATGGTAGTGCTTTATGATGGAAAACATGGATCATTAACTTAGAGTAGAACAATAATGAGGCTATGACTACACATTTAGATTATATAAAAAAATGGGCTTCGTCATCTTTGATTCATCTTCGGACAGTGGACAGCACACCCCTGCCCAATAAACTAAGCCGGGTAAAAACGTAATTATACACACGAATGCGCATGATTCACGATATATTTAAATACATTCGCCACGCTAAACGGACTCAGCTGCCAGTATTACAACAACCCAATACCATCTTTAAAATTATCAGCACAAAGTTCAATATGCATCGTCTCTAATTAAGGCAATGAATTTTAAAATTCGAACGTCAGTTTGTGCAGTATGCTGAACGCATCTTTATAACACGATCGTGTCAACCGAATTTAGAGTTTGACTACTCATAATTAGGGTCGTGTTTAGAGTGATGTATTTCAGAGGCAATAGTTGAAGAAGAATGATGGTTCAGTTCTGATGTGATGCCGTGGGAACGATCGGTTTGGGAAATTGTGTACAACGAGAGCGTGAACCGCTGATGGGTCGCGAGATATGCAGGAATTGTAGTGTTTACTTTATTACGACGTAATAAATAACAGGACTTAAGATCGCGGGTTTAGACCCGCCGTAGCCTGCGTCTTTTGTGCTCGATCCATCTAAGAACGGGTTAAATTATTTTTATTGGAGTTTAAGCGTGTGGTTAGAGTATGATGTTTTCTTCAATAGGTTGTGAGAGGTTAAGGACTGTGCGGCCTAAGAAAATTACTTCGATATAGTTATGGAGTCTGTAATAAGTAGGTATCTTATGTTTCGGTTAAAGTAATGGAATTTGGAATATAATTCTAAGAGTTGACTTTAAGTACCTAGACTTATTAATAACACTAAATCGAATTTTTAACCCCCGCCCGACGCTAAAAGTGTGTGATAAGTTTGACGTATCTGTGTATCTTCCTGTGGTATCGTAGCTTCCAAACGAATGAGCCGATTTTCATTTAGATTTCTTTGTGTCATAGATAATTTTATACCGAGTGTTTTAGCCATGTTTCATGAAAATCTGTTGTTCCATTTTATTAATTATAATATTTTTATAACGATCAACCAAAAGACAAAAGAAAATCCCCAACAAAGGTATCGTCTTAGCCCTTTCGATATCGCTAACTTACATCTCCACCATAGTCATTTATCTAGCAGTCCACCACACAACTCGATACCCTTTATTCCTTAATTATCTTCGAACTCGTCTCACGATCTCCAATCGCATGAATCGTCAATCCTTTCGATAATCGATTTGCACGCACGCGACCTTACCAACATATCTTTGCCACTAAAATCGTCCTAAATCGTTAGATTATAGCCCTTATATCAAGGGAAAAAGGTTGTTGTAAATTGTTGGTGGATGATTGCTTAAGCAATCGGACGCAAAGACCACATCCTGCCCGTTGTTCGATATAAATCGAGATCTCGAATCGATTTTTATCGAGTCGCTAGTGTGTGGAGGTTTGTATTCCTTTTTTACTGCCTTTTGATTGATTAAAAAGTGTTCTAATGGGTACTTTTGTAGTACTAACTGCTTAAGGTTCTTGAAAGCTAAGAAACATTGGCGATTAGTTTTGGCAAATAAATGAAATTGCCTAAAATTATTAAAAACAAACTTACACTGTAACATCGTTGAAATATACCAGAAAAACTAAAAATAGTCATTTCGCTACGACTTCTCGTTTTCGAGAAATCTTGAGACATACATACAAACATACATACACTTACAAAATTTTGCACACGTGTTTGGAAGCCTTAGTAGATAAACGTAGTTACTCAAATTTTATCCAATTCTAACCTTTATTCTAACGATATCACATACATATCCTCTTAACTGGTATAAAAAATAAAAGTAAATTGTCGGATCATAGGACAGCTCAGTATATTGAGTGGTCCTAAATCAGGGGGGCAGTTGTGAGAACGAACATTCTATAATAAGCAAATCCAATTATCCAGCATCACTTTCTAATACATTCTCAGATAGATCTTGTCATAACATGTTTATTACAGTCATCATATCCCATGTCACATCTGCACCCGTTGCATGGCACATCGATAAACCCGTTTGTCGCGCGTTTTACCGCGTCTACCTAGATAATTTATCTCCACGTGCATGGTACAGTCTTTTAATATATCTATAACGCGAGGTCGTAGACAATTTGTCTCTAGTGCGTAATGGCTGCATTATGGCTGCCGTTTTTTATACAAGTTTGACAGTTTAGGAAAGTTAGCATAGCGTCAGTTATATCGACATCTTGCGATCGTTTATATACCTATATCTGTCTATACCGCGTCGCGCGCGACGCGACAAGCCAACCCATGCAACGGGTGCAGCTATAGTTAGCCGTATCGGCCAATCAGGAGCGGCGTTTAATAAGATGTCAATATGTCAAAATATCGTTATCACAACATCCAGGCAGATAATCGGGACTATTGTCTTGAGACGAGCCGCTTTGTTTCTATAATTGGGTGCTTTTGGCTTGATTTTCTTGCATAGGGTTGCCTGGTCTTTGAATCGAGCTTTTTTAATTAAAACTAGGTAGGGGCAGATAGAGAAAACACGAAAATAACCTCAATGTAACATGCTTTTTGAAGGAAAGCATAAAATCGTGTATTCCATGATATCTAGCTAGGAATACAACAAAACGCATTTGCACCATTAACTAAGTATGTCGATGACTAAAAAATGTGTCTTCTATCCCATAAAAGCTTAGCAAGAGAGCATCTAAAAGCCTTTTATTATTACAGGTCTTTGTATTATGTTTACAGGTCTTTATTTATTATTTGTTGTTTTGTGGAGGCGCGTACTCATATCCTTTTCAATTTCCTAGATGATGATTGGGTCTGAAATGTTTCGTAAGAAGAATGATAGTTCATCTTAAAACTAAATACTGCGACATAAATACGCAGTAGAACTAGTAGTAAGTGTGATTCTTCAACAATATTTAGGTATAGCCTGATGCGGTGGCTACTTTAAGTACACGTAGTAGACATCTGAATATCCAGTTTCCAGTAAGGCTATATCAATCTACAGAACCTAAGATATCAAAGCAATATATCGACACCTCCCTCGCAAAACTCTGTATCTGTTAGTTATCGAGAAATACGATTTTAGTATTTTCGTGTTCTCCGAGGTCGGTTTTATAAGGTGGACTAAATTTTTTTTTTAAATTAGCATCAATATTAGTAATTTACAGTTGTATAAGTGTCTATCTAGAAAAAGTGTTCCTTGCATATCTGCCTAGCTGTTAGTTAACCGCGTATGCGCGGGGCGTATTGAAGTGGACCGGGGGGGATATCTGTCACTTCGTCAGTATCGCACCGGAGAGCCTACGATGTAAGTGTGTACTCAAGTGTAATGTGATTTAATGAAAAAAAAACGGCTAGGCAGTGAATACAAACGTGAACAAAAAGGATACAATTCAAGGATGCTCTAAAAAACACTTGTTTGGTCCAAGAGACAATAAATACAAATGTGGGGGGTTTAGGTGAAATACAAAATCCAAGTAAGTTATATGACATGATTAATTTTAATATTTTTCCACTGTATTAATATTGTACTAACATAAAGTTTTGTACATTGCTTGTTTCTTGTGGTATTTAGAGGTAAAACTTAGGGTAATCTATTAAATTCTACTAATCCGACGCAAATACACGTAACTAGACCAGTTACAGAGTTATGCTTCGTAATTCATAGCGACGCTTGTCACTTAAAGAGTTTTGCTACGGAAGATTTATAATGTTTTTGCTTTAACTGACACTTACAGACTTATGCGCCGATGGCTTTACTATACTTTTGGTTCTAATTGCCGCTTACACACTTATGCACCGGAGGTTTATTTTAAAAATATTATTTAAGTATCACTTAGGTTGTTTTGCTTCGGATTAGTTAATTCGATATATTTTGTATCTGACACTTAAGTATACTTACGTGGTAAAACAAATGATAGCATGCCCCCTAAGTGTTATTACTTTTTCAGAGTCACCTGTTCCACACTTCTGAGAAAATATTTTGGCCGAATAATAACATATTCGAAAATGATGCTGACAATGTTACGGAAGATCAGTTAGCAAAAGATCTCACTCAAAACTCAACATGTGTACCCACTAAAAACCAGTCAGTGTTTTTCGATGCCATTTATGAAGGGGAAGCTACGGGTAATCCTTAGCTCAGCCCCTGGGTATTCTTTGCAGCCTCGCCTATGACTGTGACTCGTAGTTTGCAAGCTCCACCTGTATTCAGGAGAAAATTATTTATCCTGTTATCCAGCTGACGGCGTATGGGACACACACACCTCCTTCATGGGCCTCCTTTAGCGAGCGGCAAACATCACCTTGTCGACCTTTCGAGACCCATCTAGGAGTGACAGGTGAAGGGCATCAAGTTTTATTCGGTTCCCAGGAAGTCGGCGACGAATCATCGGTGCGTTGGTTTAAGCCTCCCGCTACCTCTCCGCCGCCTCCTTCTGGGAGATTGGTTCTGGATCACTGTTGATGCGGTGCAGGTATTTGCCGAATCAGTTGTGGCCTGTTAAAATCTGATTAGCTTGGTGTGTTAGGCGTTCATGTTGGCGCTTCACACATCCCTCGAGCAAAGTATAGCAGCGAGCAAATATACATAGTCAGGTCATAAGTTCTGTCACACAATAAAAGCTTTTGAATTTAGAATACTGGCCACAAAAAAGTTTCCTCATTTTTAAATAGGAGTGGACACTTAAAGAAAACCGTGTTGCGGTTTTTGCGTTGCATCGTTGCGGTTACGCGCCAATTCAGATTTTCGACTTACTGAAAAATTTGAATATAACCAAAAGATTCGTTTATCGTACCATAAAACGATACAATGGTCTTCATTGAATCTTAGTATAGTGTATATGTAGATGACAGGTCAAAAAGTGGTCGCCCTTGCTCTGTTAGCACTCCAGCAGTGATAAAAGCTGTGAAGGCGCGAATTCAAAGAAATCCCATACGTAAGCAGAAACTGTTGGCTCTTCAGATGGGGTTAAGCAGAACCACGGTGTAAAGGGTGTTAAATGAAGACTTAGGGCTTAGGAGATATCGAAAAAAAACAGTGCATTATTTGGACGCGCGTTTATTGGACCTGAGAATGAAGCGATGACGCGCTTTGTTGAAGCGGTACGCGGGAAAAAAGCATCGGAAAATATTGTTTTCTGATGAAAAAATTTTCAGCTTGGAAGAGAGCTACAACAAACGAAATGATAAAGTGTACGCACACAACAGTGAAATAGCGAGCAACCATATTCCGCGTGTCCAACGAGGCCATTTTCCATTCTCGCTCATGGTTTGGTTGGGAGTCTCTTATAATGGGGCCTAACTGAAGTGCATTTTTGTGAGAAAGGCGTAAAAACTAATGCAGTTGTGTATCAAAATACAGTCCTCAAAAATCTTGTGGAACCTGTTTCTCATACCATGTTTAATAACAGGCACTGGGTATTCCAACAAGATTCTGCGCCAGCTCATAGAGCGAAAAGCACACAAGACTGGCTGATGGCGCGTGAAATCGACTTAATCCGGCACGAAGACTGGCCCTCCCCCAGTCCAGATTTGAGTCCGTTAGATTACAAGATATGACAACACTTAGAGAAAAGGGCCTGCTCAAAGCCTCATCCTGATTTGGAGTCACTCAAGGCATCCTTGATTAAGGCAGCCGCGGATATTGACATGGACCTCGTTTGTGCTGCGATAGACGACTGGCCGCGCAGATTGAAGGCCTGTATTCAAAACCGTGGGGGTCATTTTGAATAAACTTTATTACCATATGAATCTATATATAAGGATAAATGGTTACATAAATAATAAACATGACTAAAGAACTTCATATTACACATGTGACAGAACTTATGACCTGAGGATGTGTAATGCGGTGCCCACGTTACAATTGATTAGCTGCAGGTCCCAGATCTGCAGAGCCTCGTCCTTCAGTTTGAGGCGCTCCACCTCAACTTCTCGGGGTTCTAGCCTCAAGTCCAGAGACTTTTGTTTCTCGCGCCACTCAAAGACGGCGGCTAAAACCTCGGCATCGAGGGCTAAACTTACATACTGGCCATGGCAGCAGCTGCATTTTCCGCTACTGTACGATATTAGTCTCGTACTTTACGCAAGAGCATTTTGCTGTCCTTGTTAATAGGGGCATGTATAACGCCATGGACCGCAGAACACCCATATTGGCAAAAAGGCGCCTACCAGCAGGCAGCAGTCCCACCAATGTTCGGCATTAGTCTGCTCAGTGCCCTAGCAGCTTACTTTCAAAATGGGCGGTGAACTTCCAGCGTCCATCAAGCCGAAATACTTAAGCGGTTTTCCTTTTTTATCTTGACCCCAATTACCACTATGTGTGATCTCACTGGTGTCTCTCGTCTTGGCCTATAATAACTTTAATTGCATTCCAGTACTTGATATGAGACCCACGTAGTCTTTGATAATTTTAGTGTCACCATCAAGTCCTACAGATTTTTTAATAGCTCCATTCTAGACCACATTGATAAAACCACAAGACTCCCACGCAGCCGAATAATTCATAGTTCAGACTTCAAAGTTCATACTAACAAAACTATGTATCTCTAAGTATAAAAATATCTCGTTCTATTCATAAAGCATTAAGTACCACTTACGAAATAAAATACGTCCATACTTCCATTACATAACTACCTATTTGCCACTTACTAACTTTATCAGATATTTTTTTCCAAAGCAAAACTCTGTAACTGACACTTGAATAAAAAAAAACTTATTAAATCCGACGCATAATTCTTTAAGTGTGATTTCTTAATATCTGTAAATAATTCAATAAAACCAACACAAAAATCTGGATATAGTCGTCAAAAACAGCCCATATGCCAAATTTCAAGGTGATAGTTTCAAGGGTAAGAGCACAGTGCACATTTGAAGTTTCGATCGGCTCTCCTGTAAAATTTGCGATTTCAAGTTAGCGACTTTTGCGTAGGAGGTGTCGATATGGTCCCCTGAGCCCTATATTTGAATCACTCGCTTCAAGATGGCGAGTGATTTTCGTTCGAAAACGAGTTATTTCCTTTGACTTTTAATTCATCTTCGAACGAAAATCACTCGCCATCTTGAATCACAACACCCGTCACTACTAGAATTTTAAAATAAAGCCTTAATATTATACCCAATACTAGACTCTGGTAACCCTATCCTCGTGTTATCTGCTTGTTACAGCGGCTATTGTGAAAAAACAGGTTCGTAATCGGTTCAACCGACGTATGGATACGAGCACTTGAAAGAACAAATGTTAGCTTTGTTCTCTTTTTGCCAATTAGACTTCGCTGTTCGACTTCATCGCTTAGAGGTTTACGGGAGGCGTGTGTTCAGTGTGAGGTTTTTATTCTGAGGGGTAATTGTGTAAAGCAATCGTATTCATTTGACAGTTCAAAACGTACGGTATGATCTGTCAAACCTGTTCTTTGCCGTTTGACAAATCATATCGTACGTTTTGAACTGTCAAATGAATACGATTGCTTTACACAATTCCATACCAGTTTACTGCAATGATTTGGTGATAGATATTGCAGGCAAGCATACATTGGTACAATATTGTGTATCATATCAAAGTGTGATGTAGATAATGATGAAAATAACCCTAAATATAGGATGACTTACAAATGGAAATGAATGGAATTAATAAAATAATATTGATGTTGCAATAGGTATTTTGAGCGAATAACCATATTAACATTTATATATTTGATAGATTTTATACCACTATTTATATACCACTTTTAACTTTTGCTTATTTTACGTTTAAGCTCTGAAACTGTACGCTAACGCCATCTGTTGTCGAGCGGACGAACTGTGCTTCTAGAACTAAGGACGTAAATGTAGTAAACTTTTTTGAAATATAAAATATGAAACTACAAACGAATTAATACGAATATTATGTATGTGTTTAATGAATAAAAGAAATAAAATAACTCATAACAGCACCTATTATGGTACTATGTATAATCATCCCGAATATTTTATTATTTAATTTATCAAAGCTGTTTTAACCATCCCGTAAAAATAAATTACATTTATAATCATCTTATGCAAGAGTAGCATTCAAAAACAAATGCCTTTGTGCAGAAAATGATGTTTTATCTTCAGATAGTAATTACTGAATTTTTTATATATATAAAAAAACATTAATTACATGTCTCATTAGGCACATAGTTTTCGTATAATTTAAGGGTTCGTTCTAAGTAACGTAAGTCACACATAACATTGAGTTATTTTTCATTCAAAATTATTTCTCATTTTATTTGCCGCATTTTTTTTCTCAAAAAGTTTTAACGTAAACAAACCAGGGCTGGATTCGTCGTAGATCTTAACCCACATTTCGCACAAAGCAGTGCCGTAAGCAGGACGTATGAAGGAGCCACAATTTTATTTATCCGGGCGGAATGAATTTAGAGCACCCCCGCTCCTTACGGGCCGGGTTTAAATCTGCGACTATGCATGCCAGGGCTGTGACAAGGGGAAATTGGTAATATTACTATTAGTGAAAATACTTTACTATTAAAAGCCTTAATATTTGCAGTCGCTGACGTTCAAACTTTGGACTGTAACTAAACACACATTTGAGTATTTTCCCCAATTATTTTAAAGTCGTTTACATAAACTCCAATCTCTATGAACATGACAGTTGTAAATAGCTCAATCTCTTGAACACATTTAACACAGTTACCTAAGTGGCGCACATGTTGACAGTTCAAAAACACGTCAGGAACAAATCATACATATCCTCATAAAACATAAATGCTTGCCTGTATTATCGTACAAGGCTCGGTTACCTACTTGATCTAGTCATTTATTAAGCCCTCTGTCAAAATCTATACAAAGATGTGATTATTACAATAAATTAAAGTGCAGTAACTGAGTCTTAGATCTTGAAATTAATTTGTATAACTAGATTCATATTCATAATGCATGGATGATAAAGATCAAGTCAAGGATATGCTTAACATGTTACAAATTATCTTACCTTCATTTAATGTAGCAAAACCATGTTTAATTATTTACATTTCTCATCTCGTTTTTGTCACCCCTAACTTACATTCCGCCACTTATACCCCGGCGCGTGCCGCGGAGTACAATACCACTGTATGTCATAATTTTTGCCTTCCCCAAATATATTTGCAGAACAAAAGGCATCTTAATGAATGTATCGCTAAATTCGCAAAACCATTATTAAGCATTGTTACTGGCTACGTCTCGCGGGATCTACGAGTTTCAGGGGTGCGTGGTAGAATGAAGAAGTTTTTTTCGTTTTCAGTTCTACTAATCCATGAAAACGAAGGATTTATAGTTTAGCCGCTCAAAGAATGCTCATTTCATGTTTTCAATTCTGACACAAAATAAATGTCAAACTACATAACGTCTATTTGCGTTCTCTGGGCCGGCTTATTGATAAGAACCTACGAGTACATGTCAAACTAGCAAATAACTTGACGTTAGGAAAACTACCTCTAGTCATTTTATACTTTTTGAAATGAAATAGCCAATCTTTCTAGCCCGTTCGACGGGATCGGGGCTGGAGCGGGACGGGGCCGGGGCGAAACAATGTTCGCTGGGACCTCTTAACTTTAAGAATAACAGCCTGGGCGGGACGGGCCGGGGCGGCAAGGGGCTGGGGGCGAAACAAAGTTCGCTGGGTCCGCTAGTTTATAATACAAGTCATCATGACCTGTATGTAGCTTATGATTATTCTAAATGGTTATAAAGTATTAACCCTGAAAATCCAAAGAAGAGACGGTCCAAGAAGTTTTTTTTATTAATATTTATAATTAAAAAATAAAATGAATGAGTATCGTAAAAATTAAAAACATACTTACCCAAAAAGAACCTCCATCTTTACACACGGAACGTTCTTCTCTATTTTTTGTTTTATCATTTTGGGTGGCTCATTTTTGTCGCCCCACTATTTAGCGAACAATGAGCTCGTGTATGCTCTAGACGTTTTTAATTCAGCCTGCCGGAATCGCCATTTCAGTATTGACTTTTTTACAACTGCAACAAAAAATGTTTTTAAAAATTGGTTTTGTTGGAACAAAATATTTATTTTTGTTGCAATTATAAGTGCATTATTTAAAAGGTAATTAAATGTGTTGTCATAGAATCTAACAATTTAAATCAAAAGATTGCGCTACTCCCCGCTGGAGGCGCTGTCAGGCGCTAAGCGCTCTTCATCATTGAAATGACCTATTTGTTGTTCTAATAGTTTACTATATTTTTAAAATAAGAATATAATGTTTTTTTAAATGGGTATGTAGGAATTGAACAAATAGGTATTTAGTAACTTAAAAGTTGCTGCTGAAGCAAACAAGCTAAAGAAGAAGGGGAAAAGGGAAAAACGTATGCTACTCTTTAGTTTTTAACCTACAACTTTACCTCAATTCTGTTTATTAAATCTCCATCTGCTGTCTTTTTATTGCAACTCAAAACATCACATTCACTCAACAAGGACCGAGTCGAAACAATATTTTGGCCAAAACAGCGTCTGCGCCAACAAAAACATAAGAAATTTAACAAACGTGTTATCACTGTGCCACCCTGGGATGTATTGGGGATTGTGTTAGCGACTAGTTGCTATACACAACTAAGATGTAATGGTCTTAATACCTTCATAACAAAATGCCGAGCTAAGATTAAGTTATTTTTTCAATGGCAGTAGCTATTACCTAAACAATTTAAATAATTGTTATGCGATTATGATATAATTATCTATTGTATTACCATAAGCATATTTATGTTTCATAATATCATAACTCTTTTGGTTTGCTGAAGTCGGATAAAAAATGTTGTAATAATAAGCACTTGGAATGTAAAAATAGACAATCAATCACACAAGGTTAGTTATCTTGATATTAACATAAACCAAAATGAAAGAGACACAAATATCGCACTTAAACATTACAATCTCAACGTGTCTCTTCTGAGGCTCAATGTCAATAGAGATAGGCATATTCAGCGCGCAGCTATATCAATAAGTGCAAGCAAGATAGACATTACACTGACAGGAGTTGACAGGACTCAATTAATTTTAATCAGAATAAAGTTTCGTCTAGTCGCTATCATTTCAAGTAATACCGCCAAATCACCCCCTATCCCAAAACACCCTCAGTCCTTTCTTTCCGCGATTCTATACAAAAGTTTGAGTAAGAGTAATACACGTCTTGTTGTCTTGTGTGAAGGGAGACAACGCGTTGTGATATTAGCAGATATTTAAAAAAAAACTACATCTCATTGACAAAATATCGTCAATAGTCATAATCATGATCAATGTTACGTCCAAGAATATTCACTTTTAATGATGTTACTTGAAATTGCTGTCTAAATCAACTAACTAGGTAAGGAAAATGTTAAGCACTGATTACACCTTTGTACCTGAAATTAAGTTGCTGCACAACTAAAGAAAGAAAAAATGACATACACTTCTGTTTAAAAAAAATACAACAAAGAGCAATACAGGTCTTTTCCACACGAAATACACGTACATGTGTAAAAGTCCTGGTACAATCCATTTGGCTCCATCAGGTAATTCAGGTACCTAACAATCAATCTAATTCAAACGTTAAATTCAGTCGCAAATAAAATTAAAAAATCTCTTCTTGGAATATTCCAGAAAAAAAACGAAAATAAATATGTCCTGCTTTTTAACATATTCGTGGTAACCATAGCAACTCGAGTGGGAAGCCAATTGTTCTGAAGATTGGTTTAAGCATCCGCATGTGATCCTAATTAATGAATACGAACGAATGACTAAGCTTATTTCGTTAATTTATTTATAACGAAGGCTTTCAGAGAACGTTCTCTTAATAGGGCTGTCAATGAAACAAATATTTGTATTTAACTGATAATTATGAAGAAAACACTACAAAATAGGTCAGCAATCAATACCAATTTCTAGCTATAAGAGAAACATTTGGAAACTGAAAACGAAGAAGAATTGTGTCCTTAATATTACGATTTGATCATTTCTACGCTTTGAGTATACTCAAAGTTTCTACGAAAAGAGTGAATTGGCTCCTACAAGTCAGGAGGCCGATTCTCGCATGATCGAACTTTCTTCATTTGGTAATTCGATTACGAGTTTCACTGTTTTACCGAAAAAAAACAAAAATATATCTACGTTAAAAAAAACTAACGCATGAAATAAATCAAAAGGCATAGAAATCGTGACCCCGATAAAGCAATACCTAACTGTATTTTCTTTGAAAAAGAAAATTCGTTCGGTGAACTTTTTTCGTATACGAACTGCACGAGAATTGACCTCCAGATATGAGATATGAACCACTCTGGGTCGCATCATCACTTAGCAATGGATGGAACGTAAGATTGTAGCCAAAATGTGTAGCTATTTTATAGTGAAAAGCAACAAAAAATCATCGTACATACCAATGGCCTGTTTCGCCATCGTCAATTAAGCGCTAACTAACGAATAATTTTAAAATTGAACGTCATTTCATATGAAGCATTGGACAGATAACAGAAACCAGAAGTTTGCACATTGTGAAACGGGCAATAATTTTCAAAATATCAGGGAGGCTATAAAATTAAATGAGTTTTTGCATCTTTTTGATTAAACTACCTAATTCGACAACCCTAAATCTATGTGTGAATAATTTTATTGTGTTGCGGATTCGTGGGATCTTTGAAAATTACGTGTTTGTTCCCGAGATTAGCAGAAATGGAGCGAAAAGCGATGAAAGGAGCGCTCACAAATGTTGCCACTGCTCATTGTAACGTGTGGAGATGAAGTAATTTACTGAATCTTAACGAAGTGTTCTTACAAAACCTACGTATTTTCGTTGGGTCTTCAGGCCTGTTGGTTTGAATTGTGAAATCTCTTTCGACATTAAATTGATCTTTTCGTAAAATGTATCATCGTCATCATTATTTCAATTTCAATATTTCAATTATATTATTATATTATTATCAGCCGAAGAATGACGTCCACTATTGAACATTGGCCTTTTTCATGGTGTTCCATAGCGACCGGTTGTAAGTGTGATCCCGCTTACAATGTGTCTACATCTAAGCTTCTTTTATCAAAGGATCTATAATCAGCAACTTTTCTACCTATCTAATTTATAAATATAAATATTTACAAAAGTAAGTAAGGCAAAAGGCCGTTGGGGCAGAAAATTCTAGATTGGACACCCTCCGACCAAAGGCGCAGTGTAGGACGTCCACTGACGCAATGGGCAGACGACTTGGTAAAGATCGCAGGACTACACTGGATGCAGACCGCTCACAACCGGTTGCTGTGAAAAACCATGGTCACCCACGGCCTTCCGACCTATCTTCATCAGTGGACGTCCTATGGCTGATAATGATAATGATGACAAAAGTAAGTAGCTAATGCACTTGTGTTATGGATTTCAGAAATAACAGCGGTACCACAACACCCAGGACCCGAGAAAATTTTGCACTTTGTGCCCTGTACAGTGCCACTTGAACGTAATAATTATTTTTTCAGTTAAGTATTCATATCACTCAAAGTCTAAAAATTTACCGTCAAAAACCAACTATCTACTTGTATTATCCGAATTAGAGAAGTGTTCACTGTAAGCTCCCAACCATACTTAATTAGTACTTTCAAAAACCTGAAGAAGTAAGCAGGCATATTAACTCTCATTCGCCATTTATTTACTCCATCTTTTCATTTCCATTCAATCTCTGAACAAAATCCGTGCCCTTTAAGCTAAGATCGGAGACGATGAGAATATATGTATGTGTATGTGTACGATGTAGTGAGTATGTGTGGGTCTTATCGAGGCATGCAGTCTGCTTGGGTACCGTCAGAAAATTAGCCTGAAATTAACTCCGTAGCAGTGATTTTGCTAAGCATAGCACTAAGTTCAAAGACCTGATGAGCTTGGGAAAATGCTTGAAAGCGAATTGAGACACTTTTGGTTTAACACGAAACAAAAAATATTATACAACGTGTGGCCTGTAATAGGAGCAAACATTTTTACCAAATCATTGGTAAAAATGTTTGCTCCTATTACACACAATCAGAGTATACGTCATAGTGCTTTATATCTCAGATATATAACGTCAAATCATTTTAAGTGATAATATTTTAACAGTGGCTTTGTACACATCATAAAAAACAGGACACAATCATTATTTATTGGAAAATCGAGATTTTAATTTTTATTATTTTCTTTAGACAATATCATTTTTTAAAACAGATTTAAAAAGTTATCTACGTCATCGGCTTCGCCTCTCTCAATTCAATGCCCAAACCTATTTTTTCTCTAATCTTAGCTTTAAATAATAAAAAAGTAAAATCTGAAAAGTAATATTACCTTAGTCTAAAATTTTCTCAAAAACTAGCGGGAAAAAAACCCAAAGTGTTTTCTACAGAAACTGATTATTTTATTGTGCTGAATCGGCCCTTTAAATATTATCACTTAAAACGAGGTGACATTATATTGTAGGTTATCATAAGTTCTTCATCTTAAGTTAAAATGTAATGTACTTTGAAATAATACACAGAATTCTAAAACATACAGGCTTTTGAAAACACACACAAACACGCGCAGGCACGAAATAGTAATAATGCTTACGGCCTAGACTGTTTCACACTGTCCTATAAGTTCTGATTAGCGTTAGGTATCTGTCCAATACTTCATATGCCATGTTTGAATGTTGCGTTGCATTTGTTGATAGTGAATACAGACCTGAATTATGGTTGTTTTCCAAATAATATTATTTTATAAATATATTCTAGTTACAAGGGTTATAGCTACTCGTATTCAAGATATTGTAGGAACTTTACCTTATTCATCCAACGAAAAAACAATATGAGATTTTAAACTTTCTTACAATGAGAATTAGACATAACGGGTCTAAACACGAAATACAAATATGAGTAAATGCTCCTCACAGCTCGACGTATTTGGTGCTAAGACCCGTTAGGTCTAATTCTCATTGTAATGCAACGCGAAAGTTGAAAATCTCATAGTGTTTTTAATTCGATGAAAAAGGTTAAGTTCCCACAATATCATGAATTCCTAAAACCCTTGTAACTAAAGTATATTTTTAAATAATTTAAATGTTTCTGCAGACGGTGGTCTAAGCAAATATTCTTCACGTTATCGAAGCATCGGTCCATTTGAAATATTCATACGGTAACTAGAAGGCATTAATGTTCAATGCGCTCTTTATCATACTTCTGTGGTTGCGCTCTTTTACTTTTTTCGCATTATTAGTGAAACTTTTAAAAATATTCTAGCTTTTTAAGATGTGCTCTAGAATTATGTTTTGAGGATGATTATATCATCTTTCCGTCACTCTCTTGACCTCCTGGTACGACACGACATGAAAATTTTGCTTTATTTGCTCCATATAGATAGCTTATTCTTGGTCTTCGTCGCTTCCTTATTCATTCTTCTAAATAATCGGGAAAAACTCCACCGAAAAGAGCAAAGCCCGTAAATTTGATGATCATGATACCTCTTTGTTTTATTCGCAAGAAAAAACTGGAGACTGGGCGTTCGAATTTATAAAACGAAGCGGAAGTATGCATAGCATGCATAAAAAACATACAGCCGAATTGATAACCTCCTCCTTATTGAAGTCGGTTAAAAAGAAGTTTACGCTACCAACCTTTAGTTAGCAAATAAGAATTTGCTTTCAGTTATGTTCTGTTCATCGCCGATTGATTGAAACCTAACAACTCTTTAAACGACTCAACTCATCCCTACATTTTTCCATCGGAGCCGCTTCATTTGATTTCATTACGTATAATTCACCGCGTGTCTCTACGAACAGACAGACTTTATTATTAGATTTCATCCAGTCTGAGGGACATGAGATTTCGCATTGACTGCTTTTTACATTTCCACTCGATTTAACGTGTGTCTCAGTGCCTTCGGTTAATAATGTTTCTAATATTGGCGGGGATTTACATTTTTCTGGTTGAAAAAGTACATTGGCAATGCTTTGACTGGCTCATAGTTTTATTGATTTACTTACTTATATTACATGTGATTTTAAACAAAATGTAAGTACCTTAATCTATGGCCAGGATGGCCATTCTAATGACCATTGGTCAAGGTGTTTTTGTTCAATGCACTGAAAATTGTAATTATTCAACCAATAGTAACGACTTTTAACCATTATTTGAGTTACCTATCGATCACAAAACCAGCCCTGACTGTGTATTTTGGATACCAACAGGTGGATTCGGAGCAGATTGATAGATATATTTATTATTAAACCTAATGTCCTAGCCTAAAATCTAACACTGAGATTGAATCATCACAAACTGTGAAAAGCTGTGACGTAGTCCTTTAATTTCCACTGTGGAAAGATACAAAATGTTACGTTACAGTAAGCCGGGATACCTAGATAAATTACGTTTATTTTTAGGGTTCCGTAGCCGAATGGCAAAAAACGGAACCCTTATAGTTTCGTCAAGTCTGTCTGTCTGTCTGTCTGTCTGTCCGTCCGTATGTCACAGCCACTTTATTCTCAAACTAAAAAAAAATTCGTAAAATGGGCTCCCCCCATCTAACTTTTAAACTAATAGAGGATAAATTTTGAAAAAAAAAAAACACATAATGTAGATCTTAGCAAATACTTTGAACGAAAATTGTTTTGAGCGAATCGAACTAGTAGTTTTTGAGATATAGCACATCTTTAACAACCGCAAACATAACTTTGTTCTCTAGAAGAAGAAGAGAAGAATCTCTAATTCAGTTAAAGTTGGCACGGAACCCTCAGTGCGCGAGTTCAAGTCGCACTTGGCCGGTTTTTCTTCGCTATTTTTATCAAGTCACATTTTGACTGTCAAAACGGAAAATTCCTTGCACGATATGTATTCTAGTTACAACACCAAAGACAGCACAACTAAACAGGTACATTCATTAAATCTGGAGACAGCGCTGCAACCTGCATTACGGCATTATCTGGAAATTGCCGAGTTAATAAGAACAGAGTAACATTACTTGGCTTTATCTTTCGCAAAACGAGACAAGGGGACAGAGGGAGACAGTACTTAGGGGTAATTGCTCACCGCAACGAACGTAGTACAATCAGACGATTCGCAAAGAATCAAAGCTGGACAGGGACGGACTTAGGAACTTCTTCTTACAAGAGCGCAAATAGATTAGTCCTGACAAACCTACAAACTCTCACAGTCTGAAGCACAAGAAATTACTAATTTTTGACATATTACCTCGATAAGTTAAATTTTCTACTTTCTTTTTCTGCTGCAATAATTATCAAAGCTGCAATTATTATGTAGCTACAAAATCTTTAATAAGCCTTAAAAAATTTGTAATTTGTAATTTTAAAGCTAAATTCAAAAATTCTAAATAAGTACACGAAAACATGAATTTTATTACTTTTTTTTTGAGCGACTCCTCGTTGTTTGACAGATAAAATTGTATCGGGACGTGAGTACCGTTTCTGTATAGGCTCTGACTGCAAACGTCTTAACCGCTTAGAAGACTTACTTTATACACTATTAAGACAAAATAAATACCTAGGCAGCCTAATTACCGACGACTCCAGGTGTACACCAGACATAAAAGCGAGGATTGCGATGGCAAGGCAAGCTTTTAACTTAAAAAAGAACTTAATAAAGGCCAGAATATCCAGCAATGTTCGCAAAAATCTCGTGAAAGTGTACATTTGGAGTATAGCACTATATGGGTGTGAAACGTGGACCATGACAAAGAAAGATAGGAAGAGACTGGAAGCGTTTGAGATGTGGTGCTGGAGGAGGATGGAGAGAATAAGCTGGACGGAGAAAAAAACTAATGAAGAAGTCTTGAACTTGGTAAAGGAAAAGAGAAAACTAATAGAAACAATTGAGAGTAGAAGAGGGAGAATGCTGGGACACTTGATACAACACGACAGTTTCATCAGAACGATAATAGAAGAAGAATAGAAGGAAAAAGGAAGAGAGGAAGACCAAGAATAAGCTATATGCATCAAATAAAGCAAAAGTTGAATGTTGCGTCGTATCAAGAGGTCAAGAGAATGGCGGAAGAGCGTAAAGAATGGAAAAAAACTCCACAAACAAGAGCTTGGCTCTTAAATTAGATGATGATGAAGACAAAATAATGGCTAGTCCGCATAGTTAATTGATATGCACTTCTGGATAGTTTTATTTTTGAATTGCTACTGACCGAACATACGGTCAAGACAAGCCTTATTTACGTTATTGTTCGGTTTAATGTTATGGAAAAAACAAAACAACTAATAAAACAGTTTCATGCGACTTATATTTTACTTCGATGTTTACTGCATACTTTATTCAAAATTACTATTTTTATTTATCACTTTCCAACACTCCAAGCCCGGCCCTGCCTCGAGACTGCTACATGTCACGTTTTCTATTACACACTAGAAAATTTAACTTTGCAATTATACCGAGTTTTATTACGGAGCCATAATGGCACATTTGCTCACAAAAGGATAAAGGCGTGTTGGTAACCTCATTCGTAGGAAATTCAAGTCGACGCGGTTTGTAAGTTTGTTCGGAAGACACTGCGGTGGCTTTGATTTATTTTATTTATTTATTTAAAGACTTTATTGCACAAATCATGGTGTACAAAAGTGGACTTAATACTAAAAGCATTCTCTGCCAGTCAAACCTTTAGGTCATGCAGAGAGATGGCAATTTGATTGTGTGTAGAAACTAAATAAATATGCGCCAGACAACCAGTGAGTTGTTACTACTACGATTAAAGAATCAATGCCAAGCAAAAAATGTGTCGCAAAAACGACGGCAAGATTGTGACGTTTTCTTTAAAAAAAAAAATCGAATTATGACATTTTGTACTACGAGTTGATGACCCATTTGATTTTTTAATCACTCGCTTGGATATGGCGAGTGATTTTTGTTCCAAAACGAGTTTTTTTCTATGACTTTTTATTCATCTTCGAACGAAAATCACTCGCCCTCTTGAAGCGAGTGATTCAAAAATAGGGCTCCCGATCATCAATTCATGGAGCACAAAATTTGTTCGTGATGTCAATTCCATACGCTAGTAGGTAATAGTAGTTCAATGCAGACAACACCACTAATTGTCTTGGTTTCGAAGCAAGAAATTTTCTTCCTTGTGTTACGAAGACCAGACAACGATTATGACGGGGGCATTCCTCATAAATACTTAAATAGGTACATATAAACCATAACTGAGGTTCAAATGTTCGCTCATCATCACATAAACATTTGCCCCTTGCGGGATTCGAACCCGCGACCGCTGGCATAGTGGGAGCGCTAACCACTACTCCAAACGTGTCATCTTGGCTTGTGGTATATTGTCTCTCTTACTCGTACTTATACATATTATAAATGCAAATGTGATTACATATATATGTCTGTCTGTCTATAATTTTTTCACGACTTTTTCATATAAATAAACTCTTTCTGTGTCTAGTCTGGGCTAGGAAAAATTCATTGATTTTATTAGGGACATAACACATGCAAGTGATATATAATTTGAAATCGCTTTATCAAGTTCTCGTAAGTAAACGTAGATTTTTATTAGTAATCTAAAGACTACTTCACCTATCTACAAAAAAGTTAACCTAAAAAAATAAATCAAATATTTATTTATTTTGAAAGTTTAATATTTTAGGAGTGACAAATCGCCTTTTTAGTTTATAAAAACGTGTATTAGGAGAAGCCCATACAACGTTAGACAAAACATCTTTTTTGTGTAGAACTAAGGAAATTCTTTAAATAGCAAGTTTATACCTACTTCGCCTAAAGACGTACCTACAACCTTAGTACGTAGACGTACTAAAGACAAAAAATGTAAAGAAGTGTTCCTTCTTTATAGGTACTTATTTGAGTCAAACATTTTTGGCCCAAATTATTGTCATTACCAAGTACAATGTGTATGGCAACATGACAAAAGTTTATTATAAACACATTGAGTCTTATCTATCACACATAAGTGACGCCCAAACGGTCGTAACTGCATTATAATGAAGTTTATTTCATTGTCTTGATTTTCACATGATACTAACTCATGAAAATGTCGTTTAGACGTGTGGCATTGAGATCACTGGATAAACTCAATGTAGGTAAATTGTCCCCAAAATTATGGTCATTTGGATAGAATCAGCACTCTCGGACATGTAAATAGCTAAGAAGGCATTCAATGACAAAAGATAATGAATTTGCGCAAACAGTGTTGAGATTTTTTGTAAAGAAGGTAAGTTTCAAAGAAAAATTTGAATTCTAGTGCCAGAAATAATATTATTGGATATGAGAATAATTCTAATACTCTGTGTAAAAGGTCATAAAAAATCATAGTCCATACGGTATCAATAAAATGTTTTTTTAATTAAAATTTTTCTTTTTATTTCATGGAAGTTAAGTTCTACTGAAATGAATAAATCAATTAAATCAACTAAAGCAATTAAATAAAACAGTTTTAACTCTGTAAACACGCTTTCTGTCGCTCTATTCTCCAGACTCGGCAAAAAAAGAAATATATTATTCATGTGTGCGTTTCGTCACACGTCACACATATGCGCGTTATAGCGCGGTGTCCGATTACACTTACGTAAACACACGTAACTTCTAGGAAGGTTAAACGATTACAATTCTGTAAAGAGGGTATTGTGACTGAATACAATGCCTATGCTTGTGTCAAAACAAATTAAACTTAAATGTGGGTAGTTATTTCATTATGGGCCACAATAACACGACTACCCGCCCATAACGATCAAACTTGTTATTGTTGACGTATTAGGTACTAAAATAACAATGTAATCTAAATAATCTTTCAAACGAAATCGTCTACGATACGCAAACATTCAATCCACATGCAGAAACACGCATGTGTAGAATGTTAATTTTAAAGTATCATCACTCGAAACCCGGCGTCGACTTTCAAGTGGGTAATTTGAGCGCGCAGTTGTTATTGTGTTTCCGGCTGTTTTTGGTGTCTATGAAGGATTTTTCTTATCTATTCATAGAAGTCAACATGGCTAAGGTCTGAGCAATAATACCGGAACAATAAAAGTTTCAATCTGAAGGTAGAAAACCGTCGCCGCGACCGTACAGACTGTCGTCGTCGTTGTTTTCTTCACCCTTTCTGGGTGGTTGGGGTGACGGGCGAAAGCCCTTTTCCCCGGTTTCAACTCAGGAGCACCGCAAGACTCCCGGTGTTCTGGGATGGCCGCACGTTGCCGCGCGGCCTGCAAGGTGATGGATGGTCCCCAATCGCAACAGCCACTCTTCCTGTTCCTGTAAACTAGCAAAACCTGTAACAGCGCCATCTAGCGTCGAATAGTTGAACTAGAGACGTAGTCTGCTTGTAGTTTTAGCTGCCATCTAGCGGATAAGTTATAAATCAGTTAGCTATGCTAAGAAGTGGTTCTAAGAATCTAGAGCATCCGTTTTATATAATATCATCTAGATGGCACTAATTTGAACATAGTAAATAATAGGCACTGCCTTATTATATAATAATGAATGAGAAAGCGATAACAAATAAAGTTTATTTATTTGGTATTTTTCAACAAGCGCCGGTGATGCTTTATTAGGGAATATTTTTTTATGTAAATTATAATCAATGTCCTCCTATTAACGAACAAAATCAACTTTGTAGAACTACGGGTTGAGATCCCTCTCGTAGGGTCGTAAATGAGTTCAAGGCGCGATCAAATTAGTGAAAGAATATATTGTCAGTACACATACACTACCATGTCGATCAATTCTATCAATTACAACAATGGTGAGGTTACATAGAAACAGAAATCAAAGCAAATTAGCGGAGCTTGCGTGTGTATTGCCATCGCGCGCGGCGGACTCATTTACGACCCCACGAGAGAGATCTTGACCCGTAAATCTACAACTTCTTCTTCTTAGCGTGTCGATGGAAACCCATATGGAGGAATTATAATGGAGAAATTACAACGTAGCAGCCCAGAATTCTACAACTTTAATTTCAAGACGTGTACAACAATACAAAAACCGTAGCGTACCGTAAATTTACGTAGGGTAAGCTTACCAAAAATAGTCACTGCATCCCCAAAACAATTTAAATTTTCACTAACTAATAATAATAAGTAGCGGGAGCCACATTATCCTCAAAATGATTATTTAAATCAATTTGTTATATATTTTGTATTAAATATTCGCATTTTAGGCGTCTCAGGACTATTATATATTCTGCGCCTCAGGCTAAACATTACAATAAGAGTCATAAAAGGGAACAGAAAAAAACATGTTGCAATAACTGGCGGACGAAGTTGCGGACAACCGCTAGCCACAATAAGCGTCTCTATCAGATTTGTTTTGATTATGTCCTTCCTAATACCCGAGTCAACGATCGAATATTTTGACTCAATCAATCACAAAGATAAAAAAGCTTTCAGTATAATGGACTACTGCGCGATATCTCGAGTGTTTTGTTTCGCCATTCAGTCATGGTGGTGGAGTGGTGTGTCCGTATATTTTGGAGCCACAAAACATGGATTTGGAAGAAGATGATTGGCTTAACGTAAGTTCTAATCTTTCTTATGTCATGGACTTAGGTAGATCCACATTACTTTGCGCTAGCAAATAATATTATGACAAGTAGACTCTTACATTGTTTGTGTACATAAGTAGTTACTTACTGAAGTACCTAAATATCGAGCTGAAAACGAAACGAAGCTCTATTGATATACGTTTTCATTGTATCCAACCAAAATATACAACATCACATTTTTTAATATTTTGTTTTTGCCAATGTGTCTTTGGCCGAGTCTTATAGGAAAGCACCCGGGTTGTGTAAGTCACAGGTTTCGATTCCTTGTTTTGATACACGTGCAATTTACATGAATTTTTGTTCTTATAACAAAAAAAAATAATTTAATACCTATATGTATAGGTATTTATTTTATTACATAAAATAAAGATCAACAATGATCTTGTGCTTAGGATCTTCCATTGGTACCAATTGTAACCACTGGGTATCACCATAACATTAATGTTGAATTTTCGAAAAATTTCAATTATTTTTATTTAACAAGGACAGTTTAAATAAATAAATAAATAAATATTGGACACCAATCACATACATTGCTCTGATCCCAAAGTAAGTAGCTAATGCACTGGTGTTATGGAAATCAGACACAACGGTGGTACCACAACACCCAAGTTAACACACAAGTTTAAAATATTAACACGTTCCGGGACAGTGAACGCCTACAGGCGTGAAAACAATAAAACATCTATTGTGTCTGGAGTAGTGTCCCGGAACGTGTTAAAATAGTTATCACGTAAAAGTCTTTCAAAACAAGCATTCTGTCATCGTCATATCAAACCCCCTCAATCATCATTCCTTTCTTTCAGCTGGACACCTCACAGCATGACTTCCCCAACGTGCTGTGGATCGTCAAACCGGCCGCGGAAATCGCAGTCAAGACCACCACCATGCTGGCTGTGGGGATCATTGGAATTTTCCTCAATTCTGTCATCCTGGTCATCTTGGTTCGCAATAGGTTTGTTGGTAACAGTCTAGGGTCTATTAAAGTAGTTTTTTATTTAATAATACAAGGGAGATACATAACACGCCGTGTCGATGTGAAAATTATCAAACTAAGAAGGAAAATTCTAACTCTCTCTCTTTCTTCTAAGGTTATCTATGTCTTATAATGAGAAGAGGGTACACTTCTAATACAGTTTTTTAGGGTTCCGTAGCCGAATGGCAAAAACGGAACCCTTATAGTTTCGTCAAGTCTGTCTGTCTGTCTGTCTGTCTGTCTGTCTGTCTGTCTGTCTGTCTGTCTGTCTGTCCGTCCGTATGTCACAGTCACTTTATTCTGAAGCTATAAGCATCACATAGCTGAAACTTGGTAGGTAGGTGTATTTTGTTCACCGCTTTCCGATTCAGATACAAAAAGTAAGAAAAAATAATATTTAAGGGGGTGCTCCTATACATGAAACTAAAACCTAAAAATTTTTTTTTACTCAAAAAAATGCGTGTGGGGTGTCTATGGATAGGTCTTTTAAAATGATGTTGAGGTTTCTAAAATCATTTTTTCTAAAAGTGTAAGGTTTGAGATTTAGACGCTTCCAAAGTGGTAAAATGGGCGTCCCCCCCATCTAACTTTTGAACTAAGAAAGTGAAAATTTTGAAAAAAATATATGATGTAGATCTCAACAAAAACTTGCAACGAAAATTGGTTTGAAGGAGATCGAACCAGTAGTTTTTGAGATATTGCACATTTTTATCAACCGCAAATATAACTTTGTCTTTCATACAAACACTATGAAAAACAAAGTTATTTTTGTTGTCGCAATATATTGTGATGTTTTCGTTAAGTGAAAGTAAGTGGACCCTGAATTCAGTTAAGGGTGGCACGGAACCCTCAGTGCGCGGGTCCGACACGCACTTAACCGGTTTTTAAATAAGCTTAGTAATATATAGGGAAAGCTTAAAAGAAGTAGTATCAATCCAAACAATTTAATCACTTTAAAGTTGAATTTATTTATCATTAAAGCGAGGTTACCTCTGATCCACATAGAAGAAAACTTGGATGTAGAGTCGTATCAAGAGGTGAAAGAGGCGGCATTGCCTTTAAACAAGAATGGGGAAAACTCCACTGGCAAGACCAAAGGTCTTGATTAGGGATAAAGAAGAGCGTCAATTTATAAAATTTAGGAACTGTCTGTTACTGCCCTATGTATTTTTTTATCCGGTGACTATATAGACATCTTTAGCATTAATAGGTACTCGGTACTCCTATTCCATTAAATACACAGATGGCTCTGGTGTGCCAGCAACCTGCTCGTGGGCAACCTAGCACTCGTGGATTTGGTGACACTCATTTTCTGTCCCTGGTTCATGCTGGTGAAGGACTTCTATCAGAACTACGTCTTGAAGAACTTTGGATGTCAATTTGAAGGATTTATGCAAGGTAAGAATTTTGACCTAGTATATCAGATCCTAACATTATTGGAGAGACCAAAGCAGCTAGGCTTCGATGGCTCGGACACTTAGAGAGAATGGAAGAGGATCATGCCATGAAGAGAACGAACCTGGGACAACCAAATGGGAGTCGCCCGGTTGGACGTCTAAGGTACCTTTGAAAAGACGTTGTAGCTCAAGACCTGCCAAACCTCAGTCATAGCGACCCAGATGCATAGTGTGATCTGGTATCGGAGGCCAAGACCCACTTTGGGTCGCTAAGTCACCCTAGTAAGTCAGTAAGTAAGTAGAAATTTTGACAATATGGTTGAAGCAAGACATACTAGCTGTATAGAATAGATATTTTACGCATGGCTCGTGGTTCCAGCTTCCTTACTCCTGGCGGGTGTTGGTGCCGTGATGCTGGTCTCCTATGACAGGCTGGCTGCTGCTGCTCTAACAAATGACGCGAGGGTAACCAAATCAATGGCTCCAAAGCTGGTTGTAGGGACTTGGGTCGCCTCTGGTCTTCTTTCCTTACCTTGGATACTAAAGAGAGAATATGTGGTACGTTGTACATTCTTATCATATCGTTCTTTAATTCAACATTGTTTTTTAATAAAATTGTAACGAAGCTACAACTTGTTGCAGGAGCGACAATGGAAGAATTTTCTAGAAACATTCTGTGTGGAAGATGTAAAAGTATTGGGCATTTACTGGCATTTCACCCTTTCACTATTAGTTTGGGTACCACTGGGTCTCATGGTTGTCACTGTAAGTTTATGTAAGATATTTTAATAAGCTTATATACCGTCGAGTTGTCTAACCACTTTTCAAAGAAAATCGCTTGAACACACGACAGAAAAACAGGCGTCACTTCAATAAAGACCACTCAAAGTGCAAGTTATTTAGGGTCTTATGATGGTAAGTTAGACTGCGGTGAACTTAATAGTACTCACAGAACATACCTAGTTTCTAAAGTAGATCAGTCTTTATAGGTCAGAAAAAGGAGACAGTAAAATAAAACGTAATGCTTGGTCGAACGTCCGTAACGTAACAGTGTCTCTAAATCCCTAGAACTTGCCATTACTCACACGCTGCTGATAATGAAGCGGCTTCGACTAATATTTATTTATAGTGTGGTGGTTGTGTTTCCTCAGTATGGAGCAATAATGTGGCGCTTAGAATGTAGCGCCCGCGAACTTTCTTCGCGAGGAGGTGGCCGATCCGTGAACAGAGCTAAACGAAGGGCGATGAGGATCACAGCCTGCGTGTTGCTGACCACAGTTGCTTGTAGGATTCCGTACACTGTGCTCATTTACTGGAGAAATCGACTGTCTATGGAGGTGAACTCGGTATGTAAGAATTTGACGAAGATTGGTTGTTGACAAGTTTTGAAAAAAAATGTTGATGCCGATTTTTAGGAGGCTTGGCTCAACTCATTCCGCTCGGTCTCATCCCTCGGGATGAGTAAACTTAGTGCAATTTTTGAATTGGACAACTCTTAGATTTTTTCTAGGGCACCTGTCAAATGAGGGCATCCCACTGATATAAATTTTACGTCTGTACAGACTATTATAAGATGTTGACAAGCGATAATAACCACCTTTTCTGATCTATTTATCCAGGTCGAAGGCAGCTTCGATGCGATGTGGTTCGTAGCCAACTACTTGATGTACACGAACAGTGCCATCAACCCTTTGATCTATGGGTTTACCAACATCCGATTTAGGAAAGCTATGGACATCACCCCAGGAATATCAGCTTTCAAGTTCGGATCTTGGTGCTGCATGTGTACTGTGGTAAGCATCATTAATTAATACTACATGAACAGTTGGTCTAGCACGATTTTATAAGTATATTGCAACGCCTGACAGGTTTGATAACTATAATAGTAATCATCATCATCATCATTATCAGCCAAAGGACGTCCACTACTGAACATAGGCCCCCAAAGTTTTCCACAGCGACTGGTTGTGAGCGGTGTGCATCTAGTGTGATCCTGCGATCTTTACAGGGTCGTCTATCTATCTTGTTAGTGGACGTCCTACGCTGCACTTTTGGTCGAAGGGTCTCCAATCTAGATTTTTTCTTTTCCAACGGCCATCAGTTCCTCGCGCTATGTGCCCTTCCCACTGCCTGCTATAGACATGGGTCGTCGACGGTTTTCTCGTCGACGAAACTAGACCGTTGAATTTCGTCTATCGACTAGTCGATCGACTAGTTGAATTCGTCGACTAGTTAACTTCTCGACTGCATGAACTTATTAACTGTCTAGACGAGATAGACGATCGACGACCGACACGTTATTTTAGAATTACAGTATAGGAAAGAGGTAGGCTTAGCGTATGTATGTATATTATAAATCTTAAGAAAAATTTAGTATAAAATTAAATGAACTTCCCTTCATACTTTTTCAGGCTTAGGACTGACTAAATAGGCTTTCGCGTCTTTTTCAAAATGATGCCACAACTCACTTTTTCCCGCCATTACAATCAAATACTTTAGTATGTATTGTCTACACTACACGATACGATCACTTTTAACTATCTTTATTTACATATTTACAAACAATAAGTACAATAAACACAACATTAAAACACGCAGTTTTATTAATTCACAACTATGCAAAATGCAGCGCGACGCGAAAGCCGAAAGATCAAAGTAAACAAACAAATTTAGTATTTGTATTTTTCTACGCCAAGTGAAAAGAGCTCACATAAATCAACACACAGACGCACACATCTGCATTCAGCCACGTCATTCTCTCTCTTTCGTGACTACCACAATACCCTATCTTACGTCCCTCTTAGATTACATTTAACGCGAGTCAAAACGGCTTATCTCAATATCGCGTTTGTTTAATAATAACGTTCCTAATCCGTAAAAAATAAGGTTCACTTTAGATTGTTTCGACGTAATCAACTATAGCAGCAAACGACGAAACGAGACGAGAACGAGTTTTTTTTTGTCATAATAACTTTCTTACTTATTGCCTTTGCCTTAAAGTTTATTTTAGATTGTTTAAACGGGTTGTATTATTCGGCTACGTTAATAAGCGTTGACGTCGCGTGTCGACTGTCGCGTCGCGCGTTGATACGAACCTGCAGTCTACTCGTTTAGCAGTCTATGAATTCGACTAGTCGATCAGAGAACGGTCGACCGTCCATCCGTTGACGTCGCATCGACGGTTGATTTAACTAGTCCGTCTATTGAACGCTCATGTCTAGCCTGCTAAGTTATTGGGAACGTGCACGATGCGTTTTAGATGGCCAGTAGCGCCATCTAAAAACGCATCTTTAAGGGCACCTGTCAAATGGTGTCTGATAAGCTTTGTTATTTTATTTTAAATTAAAGTAAATATATGAAATAAAAGGAGACAATACATAGTACCTATTTTAGAGGCAGTTAGTACAGGCAGTAGTGGGGAAAATGCATATTGTTATAATAACTAGTTTTGAATGGGTACAACACAAAATCTCAGCACAAAATAAATTTTCAGACCCAAACTTTGCTGAAAAGCAGCTAATTGGTCTTAGAAGATTTAAACAGAAGATTTTTATGATCGACTATATACATATAAATCATTACCTTCTACACGAAATGTGCAAATTAGTGTGTGCAATAGTGATATTTGAATATTTGATTTTGATGTTTTGACAACAGTTAACTTGCAAGGTGTGAAAGCATAATTTATTAATGTTCTTTTAATCTTATTTATCAGACTCTCAATAGGTAAACTATAACGTTTTCATATAATATTTTTACCATATTTTGGCACAATTTCATTTTGAAACTTATTTTGCCATTTTCATACTAGTTTTGGAAGAAAGAACAAGTTCAGCCTGACAAGAACACGGAGAAAATCTTCGTGATCGAGGGCAGCCCGCGACCAAACAAAAAGCTAGCGCACGTCATCAAGAACATCTTCCACATCAACAAAGATACCCTGGACTTCAGCGCGAAGAATGACGAGCTCACCGCCAAGCCGACCAGGATCACGCCCGTCAAGACTGAGGTGGCCTGACAGTATACCTAACCATCAGTAATATTTTTAGTCCTTCTTAACAACAAATACATAGGTAGCTGTTATTGTTACTAAGTAGGTTTTATGTTTTTCGGTTTTCTTATGCAACATCCTATGTATGTGCAGCGCGGTATACCTTGATAAATGATTGTGGACTAAATATTGAGGACTATACCTGGAATAAAACTATTTAAAAAAATCTGTCGTAATAATACATTTTGAAACTCACCTATCAAACTTCGCTGGCATTGGTCGTAGTACGTAGTTCATACAATTCGTGATTTCTTTATGTGACATCCTTACGGCATATTTTACAATGTTTTTATAAGTTCTGGTTAGCGTTATTTGCTCAATACTTTATACAAAATGACAATATTTAAATAGATACACACGTATAAGGCAGGCATCAGTAGACACTTATCTAGTAATTTCCTAATCAACTTTTTCTTTTTGTTAGTATCTAATAATTGCAAGTGACCAATTAAAATAATATCCTTTTAAAACTCGAGTTTTATTGACAATCAATAAGCCTTTAATAAACCTTGTAACCTATCTACGATCTCCGATGGAAAATCTCTATCGCTGTCTTTTTATCACCCGTCTGTTGCGTTAAACACACCAGTCCATTTCCATCACTCTGGTTCCGCATCCTTCCATTTATTTCTAATCGCCATTGCAGTCTGTGGTATCTAGTTGCTGAGCGACTTCTTGTATTTTCGTTTCTATTATCTCCTTCATACCTGGTTCTACGCGCAGAATATTTGCCGCTTCTTGGAGTAGCACCATACTTTCCATAAGCTGGTCCTGGAAGAACACAAAATTGCGTTTGTGAAAAATCTCGTAAATTTTTTGATGAAATTTCAAAAAGTCATCAGTAGTTTCAAGAATTTTAAGAATTGACACAATCTTTCTTGTACCTAAATTAGGTATTTTAATAAATTTGCAGTAAATTTCCCAGCCATCGGAGTATGCGCATACGTGCGTAGGTACCTTGTATTTACATTTATGTAGGTGTTATACTATTTATGGAAAATAATACAATAGAATAGACACACTTTATTACACACTACATCGTAATTTTCACCATAATGCAAAACTTTGTGCTTACCTGGGCACCAGATTTGGTCAGCTTCTCAGCTTCAAACTCCCGTTTTGTTTGGACAGTCAGAGCGGCTTGAAGGTCCAGCAGTAGCATCCCTCTAAACCTGGTCCAGCCAGGCTCCAGCTTGTCTGCCAGCTCCAGAAGATCATGGCATAGATCTATCTTACGTTGCAGCAGGTGGTCTGAGAGTTCTGCAATTAATTCAACGTCCGTTACTGAAGAGTTAAAAGGGAAATGAAGGTACAGTTTTATAAAACGCTTAGGGATCAATAGGCCGCCGGCGGTCGCGGAAATAAAAGAATGTTGATGAATCAAACACATTTGTGATGGTTTAAAGAGTTGTCTACTTTCTTTTACTTTTCA
This sequence comes from Pyrausta aurata, assembly GCA_963584085.1. Lineage (NCBI taxonomy): Eukaryota > Metazoa > Arthropoda > Insecta > Lepidoptera > Crambidae > Pyrausta > Pyrausta aurata. The sequence continues at coordinate 3,308,549 of OY757269.1, read as the reverse complement.
CTACACACACGGTCATGCTTGATGCAAGTAAGTACCTATTTTTAGGACTTCGACGACGAGCGTATAAGCTCTGCCAATGTCAAATAGAATGTATTGACACCACATCAAAATTTGTTTATATCAACCTTGGCCGATTTGGCAGGTTGATATAATAAATTGTTACTATATTCAGTGATTGAGATCAGTGTCTTGATGAAGTTTTATTGACCCATTCAAATAAAATTGGCTTATTGGGAAAACTTATTTTTGAATGTGTTTTGTGGCTGATTAGGTATTTTAAAACTTTCACTCATTTACCTGATAGTGTGTATCCTTTATAGTTTCCATATATTTTCACCAATGCCTGTTTGGCTTGAACAACTAAATGGTTATTGGGATGCAATGTTTGACTGTATTTCAATATAAAATCTTCGAATCCACTGGGGCCATCTCTCTTAATTTTTTTTAATTCCTCAGACAAAGCGTTGTTGCCCCAAAACATTTGCCGGCTCAATATAAAGTGGTCGCATTTTTCACATTTCCAAGGAGCTGCTTCGTCGAGTGGATTAGATGATACCAGCATCGGCGGTTTTTCTGTCCCAAATACACCTGGTCCATTGCAAATTGAGCAGTATATACTGCCTAAATAAGTGCCTAATTCGGTCGGATCTTTACATCTTTTACATTCACAGTCGAAGCATTTTGTCGTCCTGAGATGTTTTCTTCTATCCAAAGTGCCCCACAGAGATTGCGTATACGTCGCTGTTATCAGTTCTCCTTTAGCTATGGGCACTGTTGCTATAAATGCCAAGTTATATTCATCACCAACGATTATGTGACGGGTGTTTGGCGTGCAGCTATGGTTCATCATAGATGCAGTGACGTAAATAGCTCTCAGCTTTTTAGATCCATCTGGAGACCTCACGTCAAAGGAATTAGTGTCGTATATCGAGGCCACTTTCAATATTGTTTCCTCATCAAAGGGTAGTCCTAGAACTTGAGTGACAAACGTCACTAAGTTAGCTTTCAAAACTACGTAAAGCGGAGTATGCATCCGATCCTCTAAATGAGACTCTAACGCCATAACATTTTCATACTGTCGAGGGTTCGTATCTCTCATCAACAACACTCTAAGTGGAGCTATAACACAGTATGCAGCTTCGGCTTTATCTACGTGTTCGTATTTAATATTGCACTTGTATTTCCTATCTGTCATAATTTTGCACTCAGCTTTATGTACTTCAGCTTTTTCGCAATCCGGGCCGCACATGGGCCAGTTGCAGGACGAACATTTGTAAAAATCGTAAATGTCCTTCACCTTGATCGGTTCCAGTTTCTTTCCACATGTTAAGCAGTGCGCCGGGCATGTCATTTTGGGGCCTAGCGCGGCTGGTTTTTCCTTCAGAATCATTTCACCTTGCTTGATGTCTCTGGTGGCAACCATGTGACGTCCATAGGTATCCGAGTATTGTATCTTGAAGGCGCAGCACTTTAATTTGTGGCCTTCTCTCCATCCTAGTTTCTGGTGGGCCTTCGAGCAGTAGTACACCAGTTTGCAGCCTCCGCATGTTTGGTTGGCGGGTTGTTGGCACACTTCGCACGTTGGAATTTCCTTTTTCGCGGTATTCATGGTTGGTTATTTCGTAACCGAACACTGCGAGGGCTCGCGCCCGTCCCGATCCGCTCCCAACACAATACTCGTTTTAAATAGATAGACATAATTAACACGCGGTGAGCGGGAGCAGTGCCAACGAAATGAAGTATGAATATTGTTACTGAATGCTCTTTTGTAATAATACAAATGGTTGCACTGGCATGTCATTACAGAAGAACGCTTTTGTTTTCGTCGTTAGAGATGCTTTATAATGCCTCGTACAGTTTAACACATACTCTTATCAATATCACGCTTCGAAATCATAAATCCATAATTAATTCTTAGTTAGAATCCAATCACAACAACACAAAAGTTAAGGCGTTAGTTTTGTCTACTTCTAATTGTAACTTTTGTTAAGATACTGCTAATATTATTTCGTTTGATATGAGCAATTCAATTTCATAATGCATTCGCCATGTAAATAGTTTACCAAATTATAGTTCATTGTCTTGCTACTAAAAATAGTCGGGTAAATGTTGTATGCATTTACCAGATAGAGGCGCTGCAACGTGTTGTAAGGATCACCTCACCATTTGGTTGGAGGAAATGCGTGGCCTTATGGTGGGGTCGTCGAATGAACGATGGTGACTGTAGACAGATTAGAGTGTATTCCGGTGGGAGGGCTCTTCAAAGCAGAAAAAAAATGAAGATTCTGGAATACGGTCTTCTAAGTTTGGTGTGCGTTGAGTTTCATAGATAAATAGCTGCACTACGCAGAAACTAAGAAAACAATATATGGTACTAGCTGGTCCACCGCGGCTTAGCTCTGTAAAATCACCTTTGTAAACCATGATTTGTGTGATAAAGTCTTTAAATAAATAATAAATAAAATAAAATCAGGTCTTACAAAAACATTATAAAAATATAACCTATGTGTTTTTCCAATATATATAAGTTTATGCAATTGCGAAATTCATCCATTCAGTGGTTTTGGCGTGAAGGATTAACAAACATCCATGCATTCATCCTCACAAACTTTCGCATAAGTATTTAGTAGGATTAAGCCACAGGATTAAGCAACAACATCCAACTATGCTATATACTTACTATGCGCCTGTAGCTTTCACTGAAGTGGATGCACATCCATGAATATGAAAACCATATACCTAGTTTAGAGCTATTTAAAAAAAATGGTTTAGAGCGGCATTGCATGGTAGAAAGAGAAAGTCGTTGTAGGTACAGGAAGTACTTTTCAATTATTATTATTCTCTTAAAAGGGAAAAAGTCCCTTAGTATCCCTTCACCTAACTAAGCAAGTAGGGTAATATACCTCAAAATCGGAAGCCTTCAGCAGTGTTTCAATAAAATTATGGTCGAGAAAAAAAGGGGTCCCAAATTATCACTGCTGTACTCTACGACTGTACGCAAAGAAAGCTAGCCATTGCTAGCTTTTTAGGAGGAGGTTTCTTGGAGTCTTGGATTAAGAAGAACACATGTACGCAGTGTACGCTGAAATGGCTGGCATGTATAGTTACGTGCTGAAAACTCAAAAGCAAGATAACCTACGAAAACTTTTTATGGTGGACACTATAAAACAATGTTCATTCCAAAAATCGAAAATGATAAATAATAAATAAGAGATTTCAAACTTGTCTCACTGACATTTTCTTTTCTTCTTCTCCATGTGTACCATCAGTATAACTATTATGTATATGTACTATGTCTATGTTTATTATACCTTTATATTATGTATTAATGTATACGGTATTTATGTAATAAGTAGTATGTATGTTTATTGTGTTTTAAAAACCTTTTGTAATTTTTATCGTCAAGCTTTTTCTTTTACCCCTCTATCACTTCCTTCGCGCCGCCTGTATTTTCTCTGTATAGACCAATGGTTGACTGGTAGAGAATGCTTTTAGCATTAAATCCGCCATATGTGCCTTTTGTTTGTGCATGAAGTGTAATAAATAAATAAAAAAATATCTAACGAAGACTGTACCATTGTGAAACTATCTTAGGAAAAAAACCACACTGCAAAGCCGAACAGTCGTCCAAGAACATCTCTGGCTGACCATTTAATTTTTTCGTGCTATTCATACAGTGCATATTACGTAAGATAAAGCGATAATACAGTTTCTGGACGCGTTAGTATGGAACCGGCGCGCGCGCACAGCATGGCTCTCATGGATTTTTGATGTGATTTTTGTGGGTAGTGATATTGTTTTTTATTACTGTATTTTTGGAAAAGCAAGGTAGGTAAACGAAAAGTGAATATTATAATTCGACCTGTAATATTTTTGTGTAATTGTATTTATCCTTAATTAATGCGAAATAATTTTTACAAGTTTTATTCACAAAAAGCGTTTTTCAGGCATAATAATTTATGTATAGGAAATAATACCAAAATAAGAAGTTTTTTCAAATTTATTAGGGCTGGACCAGTTTAATTCAAGGATCTTAAATTGACCCATTTGGGTTAAATCGCAAACTTATTTAATCATTCATTTCATTCGTGAATATTATTGAACTTAATTTTTCGTTCGTGTATAAAGAACACTGTTAATATAAAATTTTATCATCATCATCATTTCCAGCCCTTATTCCCAGTTCATCTGGGATCTCCTAGTAAATCTGCGCCAGAGAGCTCTGGTTCTGAGTTGTCTGGGTATATAAAAATTTATGCACTTCTATTTAAGTATGGCTAACTCAAACAATTTAAATTAATATGCCAAAACACGACAAAGCCACTACTTTATAATGCATTGTGTGTTAGAATTTCAGGAATATTTTATTTTCAATAATTTTTAAAGTAAAAAAATATATTACTATTAATTTATTATACATATTATTATTATTATTTCAGAGGTCATAAAAATAAAGATTGACCTAACAAGGACCGTATAAGTGATGTTAATATGGTGAAAAGAAGATAAAATCTAAAACAATCTACATATCATAATAATATTTGGTATATCTCACCTCTGCCAAACAGATCCTGGCTATTTGTCAAGTACTGCGAGGCTGTAACGCTTGCATGACACTTCAATGCAGTGAACATGACGTTGCCAATTTTCAGCCAACAGAATCAAGAATATTCGTTTGTTTATTTATTTATTTTTTATTTTTTTTGTATAGGGGCAACAACAGCTCATAGTTTGTTTTTGTTTTCAACCGAATAAGTAAACAAATTAACAATTTTCTAACTTCAGCTTTAGTCACGTCTGACATTAAAATTATTTAAGTAAGTTAACATGGAAAAACCCAATGAACCATATCACCCAAATCCAAACTTTCTCTCACAGTATAAATAACACAATGTGCAAATTTATAAATAAATATGTAAAACAATAACATAATTTTGTTGGAATTTTTCCAAAATACGTACATGATCCTTCAATTGGGTCAGTTCAGGGATTCCGTAAAAAACACTATAATTTGATGCATCAGAGCGATAGCCACGAAAATAGCCCGAGTACGTAACCCAGTTAAAATAAACGCGATTGAGTTGACGTGATTCAGGGTTGCCATAACAATGAGTCGCAAAAGAAGATTAATTGCTAAAAAAAACAAAAACAAAATCTGCTCACCTTAAAAATAACACAGAAAATAGTCCTTCATAGCGTATGGCAAAGCGGTATTTCAATCTATAATTAACTCTAATTAATCTTAAGAAATTATTATTGCCTACATTAGAAAAAATATACTATGTCTCATTGCATGATTCGGCATCCGAAGTATCTTGGTATGAATCAATAATATTTCCACGTAAAATTCACCATGATCCATTAATCCATTTAGCGTGAACAAAACATTTAACATTAGTTAGTAGGGATGGTTTTTAACTGACTTCAAAAAAGAAGGTTCTCAGTTTAATTAACCTGTATGTTTGTATGTAAGTATATGGTCCGCCTTCAAAAAACCCATTAAAAGGATTAAAATTGGTGCATTCCACTTTTTCGGTCAGAAAAAGGCTACAAACGCACATCATATACCGACTTAAAATGAATTTGTTTTTTTATTAGATTTATTTTTTTTAGTCCTTTCAGTGTTTTTTGAAGGCGGTTTAATTTTGTGACACCCCTATGTCACTTCTTTCGAGATTGGAATGCACAGTACAAATCAACTTTATGACTACAGACAGAACCGAATATTTGTTAGCGAATTCAAGACGTGAAAATGGAGCATTATGTCAAAACCAAGGAATTTGGAGTCCAACAAACGACTTGTTACAAGAATTGATACATAAAAGTCATTTATTTCTGCATATAGACCCATTAGGGGCACTTATACTATACGAATACATAGTAAGTAGACACTTGACCACAAGCACAGCATGGGACGTCCACCGACAAGATGGACAGACCTTGTAAAGGTCGCAGGATCACACTGCAGTGTGCTATCGGTCGTGGTGGAAAACTTTGTTCAGCTGTGAACGTCCTTTGGCTGATAATGATGATGATGATGATAGTAGTGAATAAATCTGTTGTACAAGGCCGAAAGTAAGTGCAACTACCCTACATGGCAAGACAACTGACGCATACAATTGTGAGAATGTATCCCGGTATTTTATTAGTTAGTAATACATCTACTGTATAAAAATAAGTCGGGTTTTCCTTCCTGACGCTATAACTCCAGAACGCACAAACCGATTTCCACGGTTTTGCATTCGTTCGAAAGTTCGAAAGGTCTCGGGCTCCGTGAGGTTTAAAAAGCAAAGAAAATACACATAAAACGGGGCCGGGGCGGGACGGGGCTGGGGGCGAAACGAAATTCGCTGGGACCGCTAGTATTATTATATTATTTATTACCATTATAAGTTTTAAATAAATGAATTTTTGATTCATTGTAAAGATGTTAGGGTACAAAAAACATTACCATCCATATTTATAGTGACAAAACACTATCAAACCAAAAATCAACTATAAATTGGCTTTCTTCATCTTAACCGATTGTTAAAATTTTTGTAAAAATATTTCCTTCCTAGTGGCCGAGTGGTATAGGCATACGCCCGGAGGATAGCGTAAGACACAAGGTTCGATTCCGCGTCTGTCACAGAGTCACGGTTGCCTTTTACAAGTGCAATTTATATTACCATCCAATCTTAAACACATGATTTATCCTAATGGGAACCTTGACACTAGAAATAGCGAATGGTGCCAAAAGCTACAGGCGGGCTGCACCTGTTTATAAATCATCTTTGCGCAAAAATAACCGCTATGTTTACATTTTAATGTTTTAGATAAGGTAGTAAGTATTCGGTACTTATACTCATAGAGCACCTAATTAAGTTAGGTAGGTACTCCTACTTTACATACAAAATACCGGGTGTATCTATGTTACTAGTAAGTGAGTAAAAAAGTGTGTTTTGTAGGATAATTTTTATACGTGGATGTTTAGGTCTCACTTTCGCGATAATATCCTATATTGTTTGTAATTGTGTATATGTCTCCTCCAACATTTTATAGTACCCAGTCAGCAACAAAATCCATGACTTTAAGACATAGATTAGTAAGAAAGAGTATGAAGAAATGAATCACCTGACATGAACCATTAATAATGCCATAAATCGGGCTTGTATGAATTGAATTCAAAATAAGTTCTTGAGCCGGCCACTTGACCAAAATTCCAAAAGATGAGAAACTTGATAAAAAAACAAATTAAGGCTAAGAAAATTAAACATTTTTTTTTTGCATTAAAGATTACTTTTTGTATTTGTTTTTAAAAACGTAAATCCGTAATAATAATAATAATATATTTAATACATGTTTTTTTTTCAAAATGTCTATTTTTCCAGATGGGGTTAGAAATCGCCGACAATCCATACGAGGTAAGCTTTTTAACCAAATTGTTACAGAACGCCATCTGTGAAAATTAAGACGCACCACCTTTGGATTCCGTGATTGCTAGTCAACGCTTTATAGAGCAACTATAGATAAATTAGTTTTGCTACTCCACACGAGATGGCGGGAATAAATAAAGTAGTTATATATTTTGTCGATAGATGGCAGAAACAAAAAAAATAAAACAATGAAATTAATTGCCTATTGTCGATAGAGGGCAGTGACTGTCTTGGTATTTCTTTTGGCGCTAAAAATAACAATTGAAAGTTTGAAAGTCCAATTGTATTCTGCTTCTAACAGTTTTTGTGGTAGGTGGTAGTAAATAAATCAAAGTGGACATGCGGTACATTGAAGAAAAGAACGTCAGTTTTGAGCATGTAAGATATAAATTTTACTATTTTGTGAAAGACTAGTATTATAATATCTGTGATAAGACTTTGCAAACATATGAGACTATTAAATATTTTTTTAAATGTTTAAAAAGAGTTCTGTAAATTGTGATTGTTTTAAGTTTACGTTTTATATCATCTTTTAGACACCTCTTATTACAAAAAACTGAAGAACAAAGATAATGCATACCGCTCGCTAATTTTAAAATCAAGGCCAAGTTTATACAGAAATATTTTTCACGTAACATGGAGTTTTACATAACCAAAACTTAAATTCCCTACCTTTGCATTTCCGATAATCCCAGTCCCTTCCTGTGTTCAGAGCTAGAGTAAATGCGCTTCTTTTTCGCTTTGATAAACTGATGGAATTTTCATTCGTGGATTATTTGTATATGTACCTAGTATTTGTTTAATTTAATTTTACATATTTTTTAGTAATTCACCCTCGTAAAAATAAAAAAAGTTAAGTTAGCCTGTAAGCATCCCACTGCTGGGCAAAGGCAAGCATGATGTAGTTTGAGCCATACTACACCACGCGAGTTCAGTACGGATTAGCGGAGGGGTATTAGCAAGGCAAGCGATCTACCTTGCTGTCAGATTTTTATCAAGCCGCCCATAGGGCGTCTGGCTAGGCTTAATGACTAATAAATATCAACCGATATTAGCCAGGACCAACTGCTTAACGTGGCTTCCGAAGCACGGTTTAGAAATCCCTCTTTAAACCAATAAATCACGGAGCTGCCTGTCTTCAAAGCAATACCTATAGTTTATTTAGGGTAGTATTTAAACGAGCGACTGTAAATTAACGTTTTAAGTGTCAAAAATACTTAATTTGGGTTATAGAATTACTAAGTGAGCGACTGAGTGCGAGTGACGAGAAATCAACAGATCAGCTACTAACAAAGAATAATTTGAGTTACTTTAAATACAAAATGAGAAGCTTCATAATATATGAGCGACCCAATTTTTGATTGAGTGTCAACATTACGTCCTGCATTTTTTTCAATATTTGGCAAATGGATTTTTCTAACTGAGGTGTTTCGAATGCAAAAACTGCTTTGAAAAATACTAATCGAAGTAGCGTATTATGAGGCCACATTTAAATAAAAAATCATCATATGAAATTACTATTTGAAGATACACTAAATATTCTTATAGGTAATTAAATTAAACAATGTATTACGAAAAAGTAATAATAATCAATTTGCGTTTACTTAAATCAAATAATAATAAACCGGCCAAGTGCGAGTCGGATTCGCGCATGAAGGGTTTTGTATATACTATGTTTATGCATTTAAATTGTGCAAAAATTTACATGACAATTATTTTGCTTATTTTATGTATGTTTATTATGGTATATTAAAAAAAATATTTCTCAAAATCTTATTACCACTTTGTCGAGGAGTTAAAATTACAGATTTCTAACACCTAACTCTGCGCTGAACTGGGGACAGACGGACATGGCGAGACTATAAGGGTTCCGTTGGACTACGAAGCCCTAAACAAAGACGCTTCAGTCAATAAAAAAAGTGTTTTTCTTAACAATACTATTAGGAACATTAATTGGTATGTGGGTTGAGGAGCTCCTACTCATCGTCACTAGTAGATAAGTGCTAGCCCGGCCTCGTTTTCATTTTTGTCCAATGGTTATCATTTTTGCTTCCAGGGGTGGTGTTGTTAATAATAATCATTTTATAGTTTGCATAAAATATAAAACATAAGACCTCAAATAGAATATCAGTAACCAATAATCATTAATACAGCAGCCCACAAACTTTGCTCAAAGTGAACTTTTTTGTAGTTCGTTATGTAAAACCTCAATTGGAAAAATCGAAAATATCTTAATATTAAAGCTGCCCCCTCTGTATTTCTAGTCGCTCAGTTAGTAATTTAGTCGCCCGGATAGTATTTTTATATCTGAAATGGATATAACAAAGCCCACTTGTTAATGCTCGTTCTGGATTTTATTATTAATCAATATTCGTCGTTAGTTTAGTTAATTATTCGCTTACTCAAATTCATACCGCTCAAGTGATTAAAACAGTATGTCATCATCAGTCGCCAAGTTATTTTTTATTCGCTCGTTTTATTATTCCCCGTTTATTTATACCTTTTTTACCCCTAGGTCCGTTCCTCAGACGAGCTTGGCCGCTACCTGGTCGCCGCTCGCGATCTCGCTCCAGGTGACTTGGTGCTCACGGAACGGCCTCTGGTCTTCGGGCCTAAGGGCATGCTGGAACCTGAGGCGGTGATGCCGTGTGTCGGCTGCTATAAACCTGTCAGCACTGACGCTGGGGAGAGGTGCTCTAGGTTTGTAATTTTTAATAAAAAAAAATTAACCACTATTTAAGCACCAAGGTGTTTGTTTAGTTTCGTTTAGTGCAGTGGTTGGCATTCCTGACTACTGAACCAGCGGTCGCGGTTTCGAATCCCACATGGGATAAACGTTTGTGTGATGAGCACGAACATTTGTACCTAAGTCATGGATGTTGTGTAGGGGACGCCCCCGTCATTATCGTAGTATGGTTCTTCTTAATCGTAACACAAGGAACAAAATTCCTCACTTGTGTTGTCTGGTGCATATTTATTATTATTTTTTATTTATGTTTTGTTTTCACAGTAAAACGGATGTGTATGTGTTAAGTTTTCTTGATAGAAGGGCTAAACCGATCTTCGTATTTATAACATAGTAATATTATAAAAATAGTTTGTTTTTGAGTGTTTTATCACTTAACATTCCTTGTCTAACACAGTTGCTTTATACAAGTGCAATTTATAATAGAAATAAAACCATGGAAGGGAAAAGAAAGTTACTGATCAAAAGAAAGTTATCTATTAAAGATCTATAATAAAACACTGTACATTCGCCAGCACATCAGGTTACCCATTTTGTTACAAACTAGCCCTTATTACAACTGCATAAGATACCGCAGTGTTTACCTTGACGTGCTGTTGTCCGTACTTGCGATGTTATACGTCGCCAATTTTCATACAGGAGCTCTATTTTTGAATCACTCGCTTCAAGATGGCGAGTGTTTTTTGTTTGAATATGAATTAAAAGTCAAGGAAAATAACTCGTTTTCGAGCGAAAATCACTCGTAATATTGACGCGAGTAATTCAAAATTAGGGCCGCAGTATTCAAAGATTAGCGTAAAGGTCATCTATTGGAAAACATTATCTTTTCAAAACATAAAACCTGTACTATATCTTCAGCCTTCGGCAAAGGTAAAGGTATAATGTTTCTATACAGAACAGTTCTTTAATTATACTTTTTTATATGTAATCATTCCACAGATGCGGCTGGCCGGTCTGCTCCGGCAACTGTCCCGGTCTGACCGACCCTCGTCATCATGGCGCCGAGTGCCACATCCTGAGCGCCAGGCCTGAATGCGTGCTGAAGGACATGGCTAACTATTACAGGTAATAAGTTTTTATGATCTCTGATTTAGGATTTTAAACTTTCACGTTGCATTGCATTAGGTATTAGACATGACGGTTCTAAACGCGAATAAAAACTTATGAGTTGACTCGTGACTACGGCAGTTGCAATACAGCGTAGTGAGTAAAAGCTAATCGGTAAGTTTTTATTCGCGTTTAGACCCGTCATGTCTAATACTGATCACTGATTTGTTCCAGCTTAACTCAGTAAGCAAATGATAAATAAGATTGTTTTTACGATCGATTATCGTTTTGCGGATCCGATATATTTTGAAGGATCGCTAAGGTGTTTTTTTTTTGGATCCGCAAAACGATGATCCTATTGACAAACTTCAATTTTCGTAGTAGGCCTCCAGAAGTTGATAGCTCAACTTAAGAATCTTAGGAGCGAAATACCTAACAACTCACTCATACGAGTTGCCTATTTCATAACAATAATTCTCATGATTGATGCTGAATGTTTCAGGCACGACGCACTCCTGCCTCTGCGCTGCGTGCTCCTCCAAACAGTCGACCCTGAGAAGTGGGGCAAGCTGATCGAGATGCAATCTCACATGGAGTGCCGTACCCCTGGCACCGAGGCTTATGAGTGAGTTGTGAACATAGGTCTTCTTCTTCTTGACGTTCCCCTCCAATCACTGGAGGCTGGACATCAGCCTAGAAAATCCCGCTTTATCCTTGCCTAGGTGAAACAGTTCCGCGGCGCTTTTGACTCCGGGGCACTCACGGATGTTTCGAAGCCATGACTTTTTCCGACGGCCCACTCGACGTTTCCCCGCAATTTACATACTACGAACATAGGTATACAGGCTGAAATTTTAATCAGTATCGAAATTTTATGTAAAGACTCCACTGATGAATATAAACAACTTTTACTATGTGGGCAATAGTGAAATGTTCCATACATTTTGACCGTGCGCCAATTGAACTTATGTATTGGAATAGCAGATTTTTTTTCTCGATTTCACTATTTTCCCCATAGTGAAAGTTGTTTATATTCATCAGTGGAGTCTTTAGACAAAACTTTGGTCCTGATAAAATTTTCAGCCTGTATAAATATGCAGTATATCATCATAATTTTCAGCTCATCCTCTGGGTTTGTTCGGGATATTTAAGGCTTTCCTAACCGGGTGGTCTTCTGCTCGCCTCATGATATGGCCGTACCATCGCAAGTAGTATATCAAGTAAGGAATTATTTTCCTTGTGTACGTTTACCAGACAACGGTAATAAAATGATGGACGAGTCCCATAAATACATGTATAACGTATATCTAAGGTAAAAATTTTTATGCTTTAATAATAATAATAAATGATTGTGCTAACCATACAAACCTTGCGGGATTCGAGCGCGCGACAGCTCGTTTTGCAATCCGTAACGCCATATACACCGTGACGGACGATAAATGTATGTACGTACATAGTAAATAGTCGAAAATCCAACCAAAATTATTAACCACAAGTCTCCATAAATTTTCAATGTTATTGCAATAAAATAATTTTGAATTTGAATTTTTGAATTTCAACGTTAGCAGAAAAAACGAAAACAGTAATAAGACAATCTTGAAGGGAAATTCGTAATGCACTTTGAGACAATCGAGAAAGATATTATTGTCCTCCAAAATAATATGTTTCTTTTTATGTTTGAGGCCCTACTGAGAACTCCGAATAATCAAGTATAATACAGTTGTGATCTCACAAGAAACTATTTCAGTGTATTTGGACTTTCCAGACTATACCCAGACTTATCTGAAGTTTTCGTAAGAAGAAAATAATATCTTATATCAAAGTTATTCAGAGCCTAGACACGCTGTGTGGGCAATTTACATTATATCTCGTCCTTTTGTATTCACACCTTTTAACATAATACTTCATGAATACGAGCTGGGAATCTAAAAGTATCTTGGAAACGCATTTAACATAAGTTTTAATAATATCGCTATGTTTGCTCGTTGATATTGCTTATAGTAAGTTGTTGAAATGCAGATATATTAGTTGTATTTTCAGATCGTTATGTTTTTTGTGTATACCATAACTATAACCAAAATAAAACTAAAAAAACGACACAGTTGAGTTTTATCTACCCGTTAATTTTTTTGATTCGGTTAATTAAATACACCTTCTTAATTTAACGTCAGAAAACCTAATTTGTAAATTGCTAGCGATACTTATCTATAATCTTCGTTTTTAAAGAACTTATCTTTTTTGTTTCAGTGACGCCAACGAGTTCATTGTGGAATACCTCATGAACCACTTCATCAGCAAGCTCGACGCTGACACCAAGAAGAAATACCTTCCTACCATCTCGTCCGACCTCATCCACAAAATGTGCGGCATTATCGATACTAACGCCTTAGAAATACGTCACCCGGAAGGGTCTGAATTGCTTGCTCTGTATACTAACACTTGCATCATGGAGCATAGTTGCATACCTAATACTAAACACACCTTTGCACAGTCTGTCAAAGACAAAAACGAACTGTTCAGAATAACTGTCAAAGTCGTGGTCCCAGTAGAAAAAGGACACCACATTAATACTATGTACAGCCATGCACTTTGGGGGACTCAAGCTAGAAGACAACATTTGAAAGATACTAAATACTTCGCATGCAAATGTCCTAGATGCAGTGATCCAACTGAATTAGGAACATATTTGAGTGCTATGAAATGTCTCGGAGATGGAACTGCATGTGATGGCATCCATTTACCCGAAGATCCTCTCGATGATGAAACAGACTGGGCTTGTGATAAATGTTCAGTTAAAATTAACAATTCTCAAGTAAACATGCTAATTTCGCAGATGGGTGAAGAAGTTGAAAATGTCCAGATGATGGGCGGTTCTCCGATAATGTTGGAGAATCTTTTGTGTCGATTGTCGACTTTTCTTCACCCGAATCATTATCATTTATATGCCATAAAGCACTCTTTGATACAGTTATACGGAAGGCTGCCAGATCAGATGTCTCAAGAAATGTTAGATAAGAAAATCAAAATGTGTAGGGATTTGATTAAGATTACCAAGACTTTGGATCCTGGAAATGCTAGACTGAGTTTGTATAACGCTGTTTTGCAGTACGAATTGCATACGGCTCTGGTATTGACTGCTAAAAATTCAAATAGTGACGGAACGCCAAGGACCGACGAACAAATTAAGCAATTACTTATTGAAGCTAAGGAGGCTATTGAAGACGCTATTGTTTCTTTAAAAGATGATCTTGAAGAGACTTCTGGTAATCAGCTACTTGAGGTTATAGAAAAAAGCAAAAAGGAATTCGAGAGGTTTTGTCAAGAAAAGAATATTGCACAGTGAATTTATGTACTTTTGTTAAACCTTTTATAAAATTTTTTATGCTAAATAAATAAACTCTTCTTAATACTAATATCACAGGTCATTCTTTGTTAATGTGTACTCGTTAACTCAATATAATCTTGTTAGCATTTTTTGTATATCTCTTTAAACAATCTGTATTATGAATTAAGAACATGTCAATCATGATTTGCGGTTGGTCCTTAATTATGATGTTTCATTCTTCATTAATTAACTGGACCCTAATAAATCATTAAAATTAGGTTACAACGGTAACAAAAACAAGTAAATAAAAATAAATTGGCTGTGGCTTTACTGAGACAGTGATCTTTCTGTGCAGTGTTTTGTTAACAACTTTATTAGTGAGAGAGCCTTTTAAAATATAGGTTCAAATATAGACAATCTCTACTGTGTGAATGTTTGCTAAAATGTGTTCTGGATCTAAAAATGGAAAGCTTTCTTATATAATGCTCAAAAGTGGATTTAGTTAGTTAGAAGACATGACATGACATTTTCCTTTCATCATCTAAGTATTTCGTATCTTGTTCAGCATGATTTTTGCCATCATTTTAGACGACACAACCTACGTATTACATGTACCTACGTTTTGCTAAAAATACCACGCTTTTTCATTCTTGCCACAATTGTCTTTACAAGTTTCCATAAATAAGTCACCCAGCCCTCGGGTACCATCGCAGCCCAGCCCGAGCCTGATCCTCTCCAATACTTTGAACGATCCACTCGGTGTATCTAGACACCCGTGTGTACACCCCTGGCATCCTTGCTCTGGCGCATCCGCTGCCCGTGGAGACCACGCCTACAACCATGGCGTGACGTTTGTCCTCGCGAATTATGAGGGGGCCGCCACTGTCTGCCTGTAAAAGTTGGTGAAGTTCAAAGTTTAGTTAGAAACACGTAAATGGTGATAATATCATCATAACTAAGGGGTGAACAGTGTACAGTTACAAACACTTAAATGTTTAGCCGCCGCCGCTTTAGATTTAGAACCTAGCAAAAAGTTCTAGAATTTGTCTTTTGTTCTTAGGCGATATAGGTACCATTCTTTTTTCTTGCTGCTATTTACTTGACCCCGTGGCCTGGCACCTGTATTTTTGGTTGGAATGCAGATGAAACCAAACGCACCACTCGCAATCAAAATTTTGAAGCCAAGCTAAATCATGATCTATGAAGCAACTTGACACCAAATAATACCCTGATGGTTATGTTGACAACCATAAAATTTTATTCACATCAATTTCTTACCCAGCAAGAGTCCCGGCCTCCCTCCTCGTGTCCTGCGCACATCTGCGAGGGGATGACCTTCACCTTGCTGCCCTGCGACTGGTACCATTGGTTGCACTCGTCATTGGTTACCACTAGCACGTTAGTCTTTTGAAGGACATTGGGTCTGGAGCCTGGAAGAAATTTTGCATTTCTTTTGCATAAGTTTGAACCTAATGATGAGAATGATAACCGAAAACATGGCCATGCATGGATATGCATGAGCAGAGGATTCTGCTCATGCAGTCCGCTTATAAGCAAAAGAAGTATCCATCTCGGGCGACACATCATGCATCCGGATGGAAATAGCAGATAACATCACGCTCCTAAGAGTCTGTCAATTTATAGACTCAACGGGACTAAGCAGTGAACTTTAAACACAAGAGCAACCACAATAGATCATAGTTGATTGAGTTGGAAACAATAGGGCCCAACAACTAATATAATAATAATAATGATGACAGTTTAAGCCCATACTATGTCCGTATGAAAGATAGTTCGAAATCAAGATGAGTGATGACGTTATCCTCCTTAATCATCATAGCCAAACCTGAACGATGTGATCAATTACATAGCTATATAGTATTTCCTTAGAATCACCTTTTCCTCTGTCCTCATTAGTGAATCCCCACCCAGCAACTGTAGCAGTTGTGCCACTAAAGTCCTGAGCTTTCGGCTGCGGTAAACAAGCTGGTCTCAGCTCATCAGTCCAACGCAGCTGCCTTGCAGTCTTTAGGAGAGCCACGTCGTTAGACTTTCTGTTACACCTGGAATGGGTATGGGGTAAAAACAAAAGGGATGTGTGTTCCGGGTTTGGTGTGATTAGAATGTTTGGGTAGATGTCCTGATGGTGGAATTAACAATTTTAAAAAGAGAAAACTGTTCATATCAGAAAAGGTGCTGTTTTTGTCAAAGTAATGTATAGTGACTGCATTACACAATTTTGTATTTTTAGTATAACCTGTCTCTAAGTGTGGGTATTGCGGCGTTTCGCACCGCAAGGTTTTCGGACCGCGGTGTGAATCGTACAAATCTTGTTTCAGAATGGGGTCATTCGTACCGCCCGTGGTTCAGAGTCGTAAGTTGCCCAAGGTATCTTTAGAATCGATTGCTTAACCCCATTCTGAAACAGCACTTGGGCGATTCGTCCCGCGTGGTTCGAAAAACCTCGTGGTGCGAAACGCCCCAATAACCCTAAGTGCATGGTGTGCCATTTTTTTAAATTATGCTGGTACGGTAGTACATGTGTATGGAAATCATATAGGTTATAACAGTTCATTTGATTTTTTAAACAAATCTCGTCGAAGCCAGCTAAAACTTTTTTCAGTGCAAAGTACGAATATTTCATAAATCGAACGATCGTAACCTATCGAAAATTGAGTTAGGAATGTGAACGGTTATTGGGTGAGTTCTGAAACAGTTTTTGAAGCGAAAACCTTTTTGCGCGTGCATTCCGATTGAGTTTTCATTTTAAATCCTGTGTACAATACTTACCTGTATTCAGGGTGTGGGACGATCTTTGATAGAGCCTCGCTTCCGTCTTTGCTTGACGTAATATCGGTGTAGCCAACGACAACTGTCAGCTGTTTTGATTTGTAATACTCGTCAAACACGCTGAAAGAAAAACCAGATTTGCAGGTACATAACTTCTTTTACAAGAAACGATCACAATAAAAAACTGGAAACGCTCTCACAAAGGCTATTTCTAATGAAACTTCGAGTTAAATTAGAATGAAGAGAGACGCCGTCTCGAGTGGGGAAATAGGAAAATAGAAAAAACTTGAAAACTTTAAAAACTTCCTTTCGAAGTCAAGCAACAAGAAGGACAGTAAGTAGCCAGTGCTATACAGGGGGCGTAGTTCTTATTGTTCTTAATTTAGGCTACATACATATTTATACCAATATTTTATGGTTGAAGAGTTTGTTTGTTTGAGCGCGCTAATCTCAGGAACAACTGGACGGATTTGAAAAAATATTTTCATGTTGGATAGCTTATCTTACCAGCGGTCCCCCCGCTAGAACTGAATATGTCTTACCTACAAAAAAATTGGCCGGCGATATGCAACCACCATAGCACAGTAGCTAAGCACTGATGTGTGCGCTATCTCCTCAGACATACTCGTACTACATATACTATGACTATCTTAGAGTAAGCGTCTGTCTTCCATAAACTAGCGATGGTTTTTACCTGCAAACACAGTGACCGGCAGTAAGCAGCCATCTATCACTGAGCACAGTAGCTCCGCACTGGTGTGTGCCCTGTCGCCACACACTGGCGGCCCAGGGGAACTCAGCTGGGAGGCTGTCTTCGCCGCCGACGATGCGCGCGCGCCGACCGAAGTCTAAGCCACATTCTACGTCAGCCACTGTAAGCGAAGATAATGAAATATATACCTACATGTCAGCTACTGTAAGTGAAGATAATGAAATAGGTAGATGTCAAACTGGAATGAACCTCTCGCAAAAAGAGTGGGTGTTATAAGTGTAATTTGTCTGTTTGTGGTCCCAAACGGATGAACGTTTAGTTTTTATTTGTGTCATAGATAATTTTATCCCGAGTGTTCTTAGCCATGCATGTTTCATGACAATCTGTTGAGACGTTTTTTTTTATTTTTAAACGGGTTTTTCTTAAATTAAAAATTTAATTAAATGATTAATACCTATATAAGGAGAGTATCTGAGAACTTTCGACATCATCTATTTTGATAACTACAAAACATATTTTTTTTGCGAACGACTTTTAAAACAACACGGTTGTTATTCCGGTTTCAAAACTTATATTCAATATCAAATTCTTGTCTATGGTTATTAACCACCCCATGTTGGTGGTGGAAAGGCTTTTTCATCAATATGGAAAGGCCAAGGCACATACTTTGACTTAGCCTAGGTGTATGGTTCTTGAAGTTAGGCCTTAGAGTCAGGGCGTGTACTTATAGTTTGAACTTAAAAGTTTGGCTCTACACATAAGATTCTGATAATTTAAAAGTGAGAACCATACTGTCTCGTCTTGACAATGTTATTATAAATCATGTTACCCATTTTGTGATTCATCTGAAAGTTTACATCAATTACCTTTTATTAATTTTAACGTATATAGCGTATACTTATTGGCATACGAACATACGGCATGATTTTTTTTATGAGCTGTGCGAGGGTAACCACGCGTTTTGAAGTTTGATTCAATTTTTAGCTGTTGAGTATCATAAATGAAATCTTATTTATTTTTAACTGAAAAGTAAACATTTAATCTACACTCTAACGATAACCGTTGCACCGCTTTATGTACTCACATTTTTAAGTGATTTCAAAGCGTACAAAGTATTGTAAAATGTAATAAATTCCATTAATATTATTATTTAAATCCAAAGCCGAAAACATCGCTTAACAAAGGATTCTGTTAAAAAAAATGTCCTCAGGGAGGTTAGAGAATTTCGATTCAATTGAAGAAGCTGAAAAAATGAATATTGTATTAAGAGCAATTGTTCTGGGAGACTTGGGATACAATAATGGTCGGACGATAATATTTTTGGTAAGAAATTTTACATTTGGCGATGTTGCGGTCTGAGTAAATGTATTAGTATTTTTTTTTAAATTTAATGAACGTCACGATATTTCACTTATGCAAAATACTAAGAATAATTGTGTAATATATTTTTTTATTATTTATAAATTGTTAGAGATTAAAACTTACAATTGACATAACAAAATCCAAAATGCACGGTCAGCAGAAAAACAAACACAACATAACGACACATTTTCACGGATTCTATTTATCGTCTGGGGATGTCACTTTGATTGATGTGCTTATATTTCCTCGTCACTATCGAAAATAAAAAATAAAAATATTTAAAAACGAAAATAAAAAATAAAAATTTAAAAATACTAATAAAATATAAGGTGTCAGTGCACGCACTGCCGTGCACTAACTACGTTGTGATTGATTTTCATAAGGATATTTAAAGTTGTGTTTTGTAAATAAACGGTTTCCTTGCTTGCTTGAAGGCTAACCCCTATATCTCTGTAGAGATGTGCACGCGCATACTGACTGTCGATAAGTGCAGATGCAGCATTGTCTTGAGGGTTGCATGCAAATATGTTGCATTTATGTACGGAGCATTATTTTGGTATTAGAATTTGGTATTTGGTTTGGAATTTGGTTTGGTATTAGAAAATTCTAATTAATAATAGATTTCCGCAAAGTAACGCCTGATTCTATTAATTATTTATTTTGGTATACTTACTTAAGTACCAGTAAAAATAACATTTTAAATCGTTTGTTTTAAATCATATTTAGTTTTCTCAATGGGCAAATATTGCGCAAAAGTTTAACAACATTAAAAATATGATCATGACCAAAACAATAGATATTATAATCTGTTGATCTGTTAGAAGGCATAAAAAATATTTTTACGCAGATTACGCGTACCTACATTGGTGTGAATCCTTGGAGGACTAAAAAGTAAATGTGCAATTTATTAGATCCCATAAAGGTAGCACCACGACCGGGTTAGACATCGAGTGGTATCTGTAGGAACAGGTCAGTTTGGAAATCAAAACACTGCAGAAACTTTTGCTTCTTGTTTTATTTTACCACTCCTTATAACACTTTTACACAATATTCAGTTCACTACGATCCTTCCTTCACGACAATTCAACACAGAATGGCTCTCGGCATCTTCTGTCCGTCCGAGTAACATCGCTATGGATGCTAGTGTTACCACCACCATCCCTACCCATGGCTCAGCCAATCAGAAAAATCGCACGTACCGGATACGGAAACACGTGATAGATTTAAAATAAATATCAAATGTCCGCCGGAAAAACATTATTCAAATTAAATATAATTTATTTTATTAGTAACGAGGATAAATCTTATGTTACATCAAGGCTTTATATTTATTTCAACTATTAAATTGAAAATAAAATGTACTTTCTTTTTATAACAATTTTATGAATAGAATACCTTACGGAAATGTAATAGCGAAAATGATTTAAAAATAATTATTTAAAAACTAAATTTAAACGCAGGATCCGGTAACAGAAATTAATTATAATTTAAATAAATATTAAGATAAGCTATAATTAAATTGAAAAGGCATTTAGTCTTATAAATATCTAACAGCTCGGTTATCCTGCTTAGAGCGAGTCCCTTCGCTTCATATTCTGGTAGATTTATTACTAATGCTATCTTTATAAATAAAACAATGCTATTTAAAAAAATAAGTAAACTGTACAACAAAACTACCACACAAACTTTGTTGTACATTTTAATACAATTACATTAATTACCAAATTTTATATAATTATAATTATTAAATGTATCTAAATACTTTAACAATTTTATATTTGATACAAAATCAAAAAGATAAATCTAATCAAAATTCGGCTAGAGTCATTGGAGTATTTTCAATTACGAACTCTGTAAAGTAGGACCTCCATTATTCTATAAGGATCTTATAATTTTACAGAACGTTTCGAAAACCAGTTGGTTTTTATTAAACTAAGACTCAACAATTGTTGTTTCTGATGATGTCATTGGGAATTATCGATAATGCTCAGTATAGAAAATATATATAGTTAAAAAGAAAACAAAAACATTATGCATTCAAATATTTTTCTAATCCAAATACGATATCAAAATATGATTGATAAATCCTAGTGATGATAGTTTTTATTTTATATATATTAAATATGTTTTATTCGGATACACTAGATTAACATATTATATACCAGCCTGCCTGATAATACCTGCTTCATTTAGATTTGTACTCACTGGATTGTCGATGGTAGACAAAGATATCTTACTACTACAAACCACTACACTATTGACATCTGTAGCCTTGTATATACTCGTACTAACGCTCTTTTAGAAAAATTAGTTCATAATAGATGGGGAAATAGTAAATGAGAAGAAAATAAGCTTTTTTTAATATAACCTTTAACATGCACAGGTCTAAATACTTGGGTTGAAGTTGATAACTACTGCACGTATGCGATTAATCGAAGCACGAGCAATTTATTATATTATTTATTTATTCGGTTAACACATATTCCTTGACTGTCAACATAATAATTATTATTTACGCTTTTTAGATATTTAAATATTACTTTTTTACACTAGTGTATTTTGGCAGATATCATTTTTACATTTCACGCATAGTTATTTTAAAAAGAAATAAATGATATTTTACACAAAAAATATACATTTGCTAACACATTGCAAAACAATCCTCATTACAAATCAACATTCAATCTAAATCCATTGTCGAAGATTAACAATTTTCTAAGAATAAACAAAAACGCAATTTATGCATGGATTATGCATGGATGGAATTCGTATAATAGATATTGAGAATACCTAATGAACATAAAATTGATTAGGTACATCCTAATATTCGGCGTGAACATAAATAGGTCAATTTTTTTTTGATGAAAACCATATTAATAATATTAAAATCGAATGATTAAACTATGTAGTTGTTTATTTTTGTTTCGATAGGCGCTCTTAATTCTTATATTTGTTAGCTTAACTTGTAAATACTGATTTTGTTAGAATATATGCCTATTTGAGCTTTCTACACAAATTTTATGGCCCATAAATAGACGTGGACATGTAGTAATGAATTAAAAGAGAAAAAAAAACTAATGCGATACTAATCAACGACTGTACTTAAAATATCAGCGAATAATATTATTTTGTGACGACTTTGGTATTTCTCAAAGGGTGAGCAAGATGAAGCTTTTGCATCACTGACCCTTATTAGAAGCCATTGGGTGCTATATAGACATGACAAGAAAAGGTTTCTCATTTATCCTAATACTCAAAAAAAGCCTATTTTGTTACACCTGTTTCTCGATCCTAGTTACGCCTTTACTCCCCTGATTACTATCGTTTTTATTTTGTACAGTAGTTGCAGTTTTATTACTATAACACGCAGTGGTCTGGTGCCCTAATTTACCACATTTGTCGCATTTTGTAAGTGGTTTATCACAACGAAAACTGGGATGTCCTATTTCATTACAGTTGTGACAACGTATACTGGTGTTAAACCCACTAGTTCTCATTGTGATTGTACCCGATTTGTCTGATTGTATATTTTGCTTATCTGACCTACCTTTGACGTCACGCGCCTGGCTAGGTTTCACAGTCTTTAAATACTTAAGTACCTGCTCAGGTTCCTTAAACTGAGCAGCTTGTGCTCCGACTTTGATCGCCCTATCGTCAATACCATTCAGAATACAATCTACCGCTTTCTTACCATGAATTTGACATCTATTAAGTAAATTTAATTTAGAATAATAATAATGCTCGAATGACTCTCCGTATCTACATCGTTTCTCTAACATTTCGGTTAAAAGTTCGGAATAGTCTTCGCGACATGGGAAAGCATCAAAAAGCATGTTTTTCCATTCACTCCATGTATGCAATAACGATGGAAGGCTCTGATACCAAGATTTAGCAACTCCGATTAACTTTGGTAAAGAATAATGAATAATCTCTCTCTCGTCCCATCCATAAATTTCGGCACACTCTTCAATTTTATTTACCCACATGTGAATAGTTTGTTCTCTGGAAAGTGGGTCAAACTCTGGGATAACATTCGTATTAAATGTCAGCTTGGACTTTTCCGAACCTTTAACTTCTCTTAAAATAGACAATACCTTATCCAGCAAACCATTATCACTCTCACTTTCCACACTACCTACATAAGCATATTTGCGCCTCTTAGAGAAACTAGCCCTATCATTATTGTTAGTAATAATATCCTGACTCACCGACTGATGATCTTCATGTGGACGTTTAGTAGCAGCTGCTCGGTTGTGTCCACTGCTTGTTTCCATTCCTCGAATCCTGGGTGTATTAAAAATTATAGAACCAGATTGCGTACCTCGCAATACGCTCCTTTCTTTATTACCACTTTCATTCCCTTGCCCAGTACCTTCATTATCACTTAACTCTTTACCTCGAGTTATCCTGTGATTTCCATCCAAATTATTACAGTCACTCAATCCTAAGCCCTGGATTATCCTGTGACTATCCTCATCATCCGAGTCATTCAACCCTCTACCTTGGGTTATCCTATGACTATCCAATGGTCTGTCATGACCGTTGTCCTCCATCTTATTTGTTCTGAAACTTAAAAAAAGCTTAATAAATAAAGCCAAATTATTCATCCTCTCATCCAACGTAACATTAGTTCTAATATTCTAGCCAAGGCAAATCAAATAAAATGAAAAAAAAGAAACAATATCTTTCAATTCATCCTGTGATAAACTATTCTACTATCCAAATATAATTTCATCACTCATTGAAACTACTCTAACTTTCTCCATAAGTCTCAATTGCGTATTCCGTTTTGAAAGAATGCACTGCTATAATTAGTCTATCTTTGTAAATCACGATTTTTTTGTTAGTAAGAAGTTTAAAATAGTAGTACGAAGGAAAACAATGAAAGTGAGAAAATAAATTAAACTATGGTATTATAAAATAAGGAACTATTGTTTCATGTAAAATGCATAACAATATATCCAACAGAAGAAAAAGAAATGATATAATATAATATGAACGAAACTATTATTTAAAAACAGACTGCAATACAAACGCTTTTTCTCAGTAATCGTTAACCTTAATGTTTTTGAGAAAAAAAAAACACCAACAGAATGTGCGGTCATCGGGACACTCATTTAATTTCGAAGTGTTATTTCTATCGTATTACCGTACTTTATTTCTTTAAAAAGTTTGCTGTCATATAAATACTGTACTTACGTTTTGTGGACGTAGCGAGAACAATGTATTTTTCTCGTGGATCCCACTTCTGACCTGTAGGAACAGGTCAGTTTGGAAATCAAAACACTGCAGAAACTTTTGCTTCTTGTTTTATTTTACCACTCCTTATAACACTTTTACACAATATTCAGTTCACTACGATCCTTCCTTCACGACAATTCAACACAGAATGGCTCTCGGCATCTTCTGTCCGTCCGAGTAACATCGCTATGGATGCTAGTGTTACCACCACCATCCCTACCCATGGCTCAGCCAATCAGAAAAATCGCACGTACCGGATACGGAAACACGTGATAGATTTAAAATAAATATCAAATGTCCGCCGGAAAAACATTATTCAAATTAAATATAATTTATTTTATTAGTAACGAGGATAAATCTTATGTTACATCAAGGCTTTATATTTATTTCAACTATTAAATTGAAAATAAAATGTACTTTCTTTTTATAACAATTTTATGAATAGAATACCTTACGGAAATGTAATAGCGAAAATGATTTAAAAATAATTATTTAAAAACTAAATTTAAACGCAGGATCCGGTATCAGAAATTAATTATAATTTAAATAAATATTAAGATAAGCTATAATTAAATTGAAAAGGCATTTAGTCTTATAAATATCTAACATATCGTCCTCGACGTCTCTTAGGGCGATGTAGTATGTTACTCTTAATCAACATTGCCCAACATAATAAAAGCTGATAATTACTTTTTCGAAAATGTCGATATAAACAAAGGTTAAGCACAGCACTATCAACAATTCATTGTCAGGTTCGGCGCGCGGCCTCTCCGATAAGAGTGATAAGAGTCGCGGAACTGACTGTCATTACCCATAAATACATGGGTATTATCGAAATATTCCTATGCAATGCCACGTGTGTTATACGGTAACCACACTTTTGTTTATTATTTTTGATTCTATTGTATGTAAGTTCGTACAACAGCGCGTCAAGCTAAACACTGCGGTATCTTATGGGTATCATATGCTGTTGGAATAAGTGCTATTTTGCAATAAAAATGCATAGCCTGCATAGCATGATGTGCTGGCGACTATACTTTGTTTGTTACAAGCGTCAAATTGCTGTCAAACTTTAAAAAAATACCCGACCGTTACTAAGATTAAAGTAGAAGCCACCGAAACTTAAGAACGCGTTTTAGTTTTACCAGCAAACTTCAAGGTTTCTCATCAAGTTTATCTAACTTAGGAAAGTGAGCTATTTGCTCAATTTCCTAAGTTTTCTAATATTTTACAATATTTTTAACACTTACAGTGTCATATTTTATTCTTAAAAGATGAAATATGAAACCAAAAATTGCGCACGGGCGGGATTCGAACCAGCATCTAGATCAGCATCAGTAGATGGCGCTAACGTCACGCAATGACGTATCAATGAGACCAAGAATTTCGCGCGGTCGGACCGACAGCACGGTAGCTCAATTGGAAGAGCAGTTGGCCCGGATTGCCAGAAAGATGCTGGTTCGAATCCCGCCCGTGCGCAATTTTTGGTTTCATATTTCATCTTTTCTAATATTTCCTCTCATCAGCTGACTTTGCAGAACCTAACTAGAAACTTAGTTCTCATTAATTAATTACAGAGTTTTTTATACAAAACTGAAAAAACATAATAAAATAAGCGTACCTATCCTTACTACTTCTAACGTTGGAACAAAAATGTAGGCACTAACATTTATAAACAAGCAATTTAAGGCGATAAATAAAAATAAAGACCAGTGTTTCGATATTCATTACGAACTAGACTCCACAAGCCAGACTCGAGAGCAAAGGGATTGATTGAAATTGATTTTCCGCCCTGTTCGGTCGGCTATAATTATACGTAGGCAAAATCGAAGGCACTACTAGTATTGCGATTTATCAGGAGCCTTGTAAGCTTCTTATCTGCCTGAACGGAGATATCCTGGATGTTCCATTAGTGAACACACCACGATAAGGCGGCTAAATTACATTTACATTAGGAGACGTGATTAATCATGCTGCACAATTATGTACAATTCCCATATTATGTGAATCCTACATACTGAAATTTTGGGTTAGTGTAACCTATAATAAAATAATTCCACTGCCATAAAATAAATGGTTGTGGAGGATTTATTAACCGACTTATAAAATGTGGTTATTTTAAAAGTTGTTTAAGAGCCGTTTGCAAAACATCTTTTGTGGAATGCGTTTACGAAAAAGGTTCACATTTACAATATAAAAAGAATGTGAAATTTTTAACACAGTTAAAAAAATGCTTTTTTTAGATATTTGGAAAGTAAATTGGTACTGCATATTAGAAAAAAATAATTTTTTGGATGAATTCAACAAAAAAGGTTTCAATAAAAGTCCTTACAAATCCTAACTCTTCGTCAGACATGGTCAACCTATATGATGAGTGAAGCATTTGATTGCATTTTACTTGGTCAAGTGCAGCGGTAAGTGGGTCACACGCATCTTGCCCTACTTCGGTGACGATTTGTGATGATTAGTACTTCGATAACTATTGAGGACTGATTTGAAGTATTTTTGTCACTTTTTCGAGTACGAAAATACATTAGACTTTTTCTATCAATTTCCTACGATTATTTTGATATTTCTGTAATCGAAAGTTGTCAAAGTTTTATAGTCACGTGCATTTATCAAAATCAGAAAATGAACTGGAGTACCCAAGCTTCCAAGGCCCAGTTGTGTGATCTATAGGTTACTCAACCAGCGGTTAAATATTTACTGTTGTGCGTTTTTTAAAGGAAAAACCTTAACCAAATGTCAGAATGGTTATTTTAATGACTTTTTAATGTACTTTTTCTTCAAAATGCGCACAATCGTAAATTTTCAACCGCTGGTAGAGATATTTACCTATTAGTTGAGTTAACTATTGATCACGCAATTGGGCCTTAGGTCGATACGGCAGAGCGGGCCTCTAGGCTCTTGGATGACTCATGCTCTGACTTAAATAATTACGAAAAATAGAGGCATTGAACTATTAAACTAGAGTCAAGTTATTGGTTTTGAATAAATGCTAATATTATTGCCCAATAAAGTTCAATGGCAAAGACCTTTGACTTTTGGATTTTCAAAAGAGATTCATTTAAAGAACATAAAGTAAGTGTTTAAATACTAATAAACTATTTATGATTGAAAGTATTTGAAACACTTGTTGAACATCGTTATCTATTTAGCGTTCTATAATTGACAGTAAATAATGAAATACGAAAGAAAAATTATGTAAATAATAAAATCTAGAATATGTTGTAGTTACAATGTAATACTTTGGAATTTTTTCTTTACATTTTCAATCAAAATTGACAACGTCAAAATAGCTTTCTCTAAGCTAATTCAATTGATATGACTCACAAGCCTTATCTTAAGCCTTCAACTAAAAATAAATCCGGAAGTGCACTTACGGAAACTCTTCTATTTGTATACTGATTCCCCAAAGGTCGTAAGAAGGTCATTAGTCTGCCGAGTTGGTTCTACCCGCATCTATTGCGGAAAACTACTATCGCTGTCATGGTATTGATTCATGGGTACATTTATCGACGGTGTGATAAAGGTTAAGAGGTAGGTACTGCGGTTATCTTTTGAACAGATATTAGGTACTCCCGAATTAATAAAAACATGGTAAGGAAACTAATAACTTTCGTAATACAAATAAGGGGTTTTAAAGCGTTTCGCACAACGAGGTTTTCGGACAACGGTGCAAATCGCACAAGGAATATTTTAAATCGACCCATTTCAACGACCACCGCGTTGCATATAGCCCTCTCCTCTGTATAGCAATTAGGCGATTCACCACGCGGTCCAAAAACCTCGTGGTGCGAAACGCTTCAATACCCCAAATACGTATGCCTAAGTAATATTATGCCTAAGACTTGGAAAACACCCGACAAAAAGATACTGGCGCTCAAGTTGTGTTTCATCTATACCCACAAGGCACCCTCTGAAAATCAGTGTCGTGGCATGCATCTTGCTGCCACGATTAATGCTGAGAGGGTGCCTTTTCAACTCATACTCGTTGTTAATGTTAAATAAGTGTAAGTCTGTTTATTGTATATGAGTTTACGAGTCTGTGTATCGTATATGTGTTTGTGAGTCGAATAAATGTATTTTCTTACTTTCTTCTTTCAAGTTATACGAAACTTTCAAGATCAGTAACAAATCCTTGCGAAAGCTTTTCTGTAACGGTAATTGGCTGTAAGCCATTGATTTTGATCGACGAAGTTATATTTTTTCTTATAACTTAAAAGAAAGGATTGTAAGATTGACAGAAACATTTCTAGAATAACTGAAAACGTTTATTCATCCATACCACGTTGATATTCCACCGATACGATATAATCAACTTTTGACGACAACGTTCGACGACGCGTTTGATGCAGTGGTTAGCGCTCTTGACTACTGGAACCAGCGTTCGCGGGTTCGAATCCCGCAACAGGCAATGTTTACGTGATAAGCACGAACATTTGTACCAAAGTCTTGGATGTTATATGTATTTAAGTATTTATCACCCTGTATTACTTGGTTAGGTGTAGTATCTAAGAAACCCATTTCCAATAATATTATGAATTTAAGGGCTTATTCATCCAGACACTTGTTTTTCTGCTTTTTGCGTAATTTCATTCGAAACATTAACACCTCCTTTAATTCAACTCGTTTAGCATATGAAATATTCACAGCCTGCGGCGATCGCAAATCATCTCAAATTACATAAGGTGGTCATAACAATACCGCGCTGACCCACGGTGCGTCTGCGCATCGAATACAAAACAGCGCAAGTGTTACAATGTCAGGGCTAAGGACGAGCATTTAGGACAATGTCAGGTGTGCATCGTGACACGGCCGCAGGCGCATTTTATGAGCAAGCAAGTTAACCTATCAAAATACTTCAAAATGTTACATACAATTTTTATTTTTACACTCATACAAATAGAGATCAATTTTGGTCTTAAGATATTGAAGATATGTGGTAGGTTGAATTGCTGGTACGTATACACTGATTTGAAATTAACACGGTTTATGAGTCAGCTGCTTTTGTGCCAAATTGTTTATGCATTAGCTTAATTATTATGAGAACGTTCGTTTGGACTGACTATCCACCAATCGTTTACGTTAATCTTTGATTTTGAAGCATGTATTGCTTTGAGTTGAGTCTTCCTTTCTGTAATTGCCAAAAAAAAATTCAATTTTTAGTCAGCAACCTTTAACTGAGTAGGTTTATGAAGATGTTGAAACTTTTGCAATGTTGTCGTTGACTCAAACAAATCAATATCATCGCGGTTTATTATTTATTAAATCTTTTATCTTTAGCTATTTTAGTATACACCTAGATTTTATCATTTTACTTATTCGTGTAAGTAGGTACGTGCTTACAGTAAATTATAGTCCGATAATAATAATTACCGTAAAAGCAGATAATGCACATTAATGTTATTTCATGTTTTTACAACCCTTAATGTGAACATAAAATCCTTTTTAATTTCTTTACATCTTCTCCTGGGAGCAGCGTTTGATAACGACACCTATATTTTAATGCGTAATGCTTTAACGTGCAGCAAGCTATAATTTTAAAATAATAAGTAATATCTAAAAACTACATGCAAAGCCGTTTTTTTAATATCCCTCCATAAATTATAAAAACGTTGGAGTACCCCAAGGATGCGCTATGGGACCAATTAATCATGTATGTTGTTTTGAATTAATTTCTTTCTGTTCCTTACCTAATAAGAGGAATGTTTCTAGAATATTCCCTTGTGGAACATACGATATTGTTGTATTCATAAAAGACGGAATAACAAATTTTGTTTTTACTGAATCCTTAATGGGTAGGTGCCTTTGAGAACAGGTTGATTTTTGCCGAACATATTTTTTTGTATCGGCCGTTGACAACAAAACTCTTGAGGGGCTATTTGAAATTTTAATTCGGTTACGTGTTTATGTCAATTTTCGGTTGTTCCTAAACCGGACGGAGATTCATCAACGTTATCTTCAGACAGAGTACCATCATTGGTTTCTGAGTCAGGATCATCTGTTTTCTCTTTGTGTCATAGAGGTCATTTTTCTGTGGCTAGTTTTGTTTGGAATGTAGCTGTAAGTTGGTAACGTAACGGTAACGTATGGTAACGGCTTCAATTCGATGAAACGATGTAAAGCGGCTGAATTCTTCAGAAGCGCTACGGGACAAAGAAGCGAATTGGCAGGTGAATCCTGTATTTTATATTAGCTTAAGATTTCGGGCTTGTTTGTAAGTAGCCGTGGCTTCATGAATACTATTGGAATAAGTTGTGGGTAGGGGCGCGATCACAACGAGCTTAGATATCGCTATACGTTGTGAACTATTAAAACTATTATTTTCAGTGTAAACTGTTGTTTGGTATATTTTTCAGATACAAACTCTGGAACTAACAATCAATAGAGCAAATAGTTCGAACATACACGACACAATATACCAGTCACTGGTTCAATATCAAAACTGTTATTGCTGTTTGTGTCGGAATTTTGCGATCAAACAGAAGTACCAAATAAACACCTACAACTAATTGAAGACAGCGTTCAAAAGGTATTATGAGCGTACTTGAGCCACTCTCTCATAATGAGAAAGAATATTAATTTGTATTCTTGGTTTTTATTTAAAATAAGAGTTTAAATTGTGAACAGGGTGCGTTTTGAGATGTTGCTTTGACACTTAATCAGCTCTGCTTTTTAACTGATTACCGAATTCGTATTGCGATTTCGTATGATCCACTCAGTAGATTAGCGTGGGACAGCGCTACACCAGAGAGTGAAATAGAAATACTCTTAGTTTTTAGAAATTTCTCCATAATGCCAATTTGGCGACTCAATTAGTTGATTGGGAATTGAATTGCCCGGAACTTGAACGTTTAATCAACCAAGATTAATACGTACTTACTTGTCTTAACAAATGTTAAATAGTTTGAAATAAAATTTATAGTTTTATTAGCAAGTATACACACACTTTATAAAACTTGTTATTGATTGGCCATGACAATTTTGATTTCCTTGCTCTGTTTATAAAAAAATGAATACGTTTTTAGCTCTAGTATTAAAGATCATCTTATATTCTACTGAGAGCTGTGAATTTTCCAACAATAAAAAAAAACTTGATCAAAAGTCAATATGAACACCGGCCTGCATGCAACAAGATGTCCCGAAATCTTGTAAATATATTCCACATTTACATTTATTGATGCGATTGATGTCATAGGCCCACGACATGCGTAATAAAATAAGCGGGAGTAATTTATACATTCTGAATACCGTTAAGTTAGATGGGCTATGTCAAAATGAGAGGGACGCGGCGCATAGATGCCTGAATCTAGATTTGGGTAGAACGGAAGACTGTAACCATTTCTAAGATGAATTGAGATTTAGGGCGGAACGTGTAGCTTTTGACTGACTGCAGGAAGTATTGTAATAAAATACAAACGTATTGCAATAATTCATGAATAGACTCTACATTACAAATGTATGTGGTACGGATATGGAAGATTGTATGTTACTTTCTAGTAGTCGAAAATACGTTTCGGTAATATCAAACGAATAAATGATACAGGTTTTGAAAGTCATATTTATTTATTTACTTATTTAATAATTTGTTTCAGGCAACAAAGGCCCATACAATATATACCTTAAAGACTAACATAAATATTTAAATAATAACACAAAAAAAACAATAATATACTATTTTGTCGGCGTAGTGTTCCGCAACTTGGTGTCAGGTAGCCGTCCACGAAACCGACTATATACGACACCCCTCGGCGAAAATTCTTCTTTCGTGAAGGTCGACAGCTGTTCTGTCGGAACCCTTACCCCAAACGAATCATAGTTATGACGTCCCACTAACGCTAAGAACTCACGGCGCGGTTTTCACCCGCGCATGCCGCGGCCGCGCGGTTTTATTTCAAAACTCACGAGCCCGCCGGTTCTTGCAGCCGCCGCAGCTGCGATTTTCGCCCCGCGACGATGCGGTTTTCATCCGCGCCCGCCGCGGTAGCGTTAGCCGCAATTAAACTGCACCCGCTGCGGGCGTTAACCGCGTCATGAGTTTTGTTGTAATTTTTTACATACAAATCTGCATTCTACAGTGGCTGCGGGTCCGCAACCGCGGCGGGCGCGGGTGGAAACCGCGCCGTGAGTTCTTAGCCTAACTGGCAAAGCGACTCTACTAGGTACTTAAATGTTGTTATCATTAAGCTTCTGGTAAACTACCGGACACTTAAGTTGACATATTGACCGTTCATACCCCAGTGTTTACTTTATGGGTGAATTTCCCAGCAGCAAATTTTACGCGGCATGAGTGAAATCGGCAGTGCAGAGTGATACAATGAGGCTTATTTATTTTTTTATTTATAGAAGGCGTTATCCTGTATACGAGACCATAAATATTTTTTGATTAGGACTACGTTAAATACTGAATAAAAAATGATAAAGCACCATATTTTTCATTTCGGTTGCGCGGTCAAATCCATTTTTCTGTTTAATTTCCCTTATATAGTAAAAACTTTTGGTTATTTAGTATTTTTGCTTATTTCATTTAAATCGTGAATAGTTATAGTACTATCACATAATAATTTTATAATTTAATCTATTTAATTAAATGACTTATAAGTAAAAATGCATGTGGTCAAATAAGACTTTTCATATCGGTGAATTTTAGTTTGTCGAGAATATTTTTGCGTGGGACAACTCTAGCTCCTTGCCCCCGCGCTAAAACGCTACATACCAGTGCCGCCTCAATGCTTAAAGTAAATAGACGAGCGCCACTTGCTCCGTGTTTCCGCCAAAAAAGTAAGTAGTTGGTTTCGGTGACATGGGACATTTAATTTTTCATTTCCGCAGGTTGGAATATATTGTCATCCAATTCTCCATAAAATGTATGAAATATTTATTGGTATCCTTCCCAAACTACGTTTATTAGTGTGGTATTAATAACGTTGCGACTTTAAAACTTTTATTGTTATGTTAAATTATGTCGTTGATTTTAATATCGGTGTTTTCATTTCGGTTGATTCGGTGGCCTAGATTGACCACCGAAATGAAACAAAATTCACCGAAATGATAAAAAATATCATTTCGGTGAATTTTATTAATTCCGGTGCGTAAATTGTTCATATCGGTGATTGTTTTTCTCATTTCGATGGCTTCATTATATCATTCCGGTGAAATCTATACTATATTATACAGCTGAAGAGTTTGTTTGTTTGTTTTTTATTTGAACGCGGTAATCTCAGGAACTACTGGTTCAATTTGAAATAATATTTTTGTTTTGCCTTCCTTTTTAGGATTCCGTACCTTGAAAGGTAAAAAACGGAACCCTTATAGGATCACTTCGTTGTTCGTCCGTTTGTCTGTCCCTACCCTTTTTCTCAGGAACACGTGGAGGTATCAAGCTAAAATTTAATCAAAAGCTCTGCGGTCCCTTAAAGCTGTAAAAAAATCAAACTTCTAAGCCAACGCAATCAAAAGATACAGCCGTTATTGCCGTAAATGTCAGCAAATTTCCGCAAATTTTCAACACTCGAAAAGGAATCAAAACCTACCTACAGGGTACTTAGAATCTTGAAATTTGGTACAAAGCAATGTCATTTACAGTACAGATACAGGAATAATTGCGAAAACTGTATTTTTTTGTTATATCATATAAAAACAAAACTTACTGCCCCTTTTTTCTTGAACGCGTTAAGGTGTTAAATGAAAATTACAATGACATACATAATGAACTAAAATTAAGATACAAATTATTCATTCAGCGAAAAGCGTCGTCCTTCTATTACAAAATGTTACAGAAAAAAAAGACGCTTTAAATTTCCATATAACTACTATTGATTCCCACTTTACGCTCTGACCGATCAAAAGGTTCCCATTATGCTAGCAGCATTGCCTCGTTGTCCCAACTCTTTGAAAACCTCGCGTGCCTCATCTCCCAGGGCCCAGCCGTCTCCACAGCGATTGGAACAAAATCATACTCAGACTTTAGCTCAGCATACTTAGTATGTTTTAACTTGGCAGCATTTTCCGCCGCTGACTGCTGAAGTAACAGGCATACTGTAACTTCAACAGGTTCAGTAAATGTGTCTAACGCATGTTGCGTCCCATAAGAGGCTACGCCCTCTTCGCCATTGGACCAACGTTAGGTCATCTGGTCTCTTACCATCCATGCGGGACAAGCCTGGTGGCTCTAGGACGCAAGGAATATTTACGGAAACCGTGGCCCGACGCACAAATTCATTAATAGAATGGTATAAATTGCACTTGTAAAAAGCAACTGTGAACCTGTGACAGACGAGGAATTGAACCCCGTGTCTTACGCAATCCGGGCAATTAAGTTTGTATGGTGACAAAACACTATAAAAACAAAAATAAACTATAATAGAATGGTGCTTCGGGAACCGCCCCGCACATCTTTGGCAACTCAGTCCATGGTAGCCGTTTTCATCTACCATCACACCACAAATACATCGATGAGGTTCACAAACTTTGCTGCCCAGTCTTAAAGCTACTGCAATTCTTAAGGAATTATTGTCGAGAAGCGTACCCAACGGTGGAGACGGCAAAGCATGCAGCCAAGCACCAAATTCAGGTTTTGCAACTGCTTTAAGGCATGCCAACATCACGTTGGAACCTACGGGAACGGAGTAAAGGCAAAACGCACAGAAATGTCGAAGAGGACCGCTAGTAGTGTTGTTAAGCTAAAAAGTTTTTTTAAATATGATATGGGTTTACTTTTGTCTCTAGACTATACCAGACGAGGCACAGACAGGGACGACGATGAAGCGAGCTCACCCAGAAGAAGCCTGTTTACTCTTTTTCTGAAAATAACAGGGTTGTAGACCGATGGAAACACATATGCGGGTAGAGAGTTCCACTCTTTTGCTGTGCGCATTATGAAAGTTGACGAGAAGTGCTTAGTTCGAAAACTTTTTAAACGCGCTAATCTCAGGAACTACTGCTCCGATTTAAAAAAAAGGGTTAGATAGCTCATTTGTCGGAAAAGGTTATTGGCTATACTTGGTGTCCTTTAAATAGAGGTCAGCCTAAAATAGGTGATAGGCTAGACAATGAAAGTCATTAGAAAATATATAAAAAAATGTAAGTTATATATTATACAAATATTTTTTTTAACTTGTTTATTTTGCGATGCGAGTTTATATAGCCGAAGGCCTATTTTATTTGTAAATCAGGTTACATATAATAATAAATAGTAAATAAAAAAGTGAAAAATTGTAGTCACAGTAGTCTAGCTTATTACCCGTATTGTGTGCAGCGCACGGCGCTTAAATTTCGCGGGGAGAATTGCTGTTTTTCCGTTATAATAATATATGAGTCCTGAAAGAAGGTTAACTTCTACATACGGGATACTGTAAAACATCACGCTACGATCTACGGGAATGGAGTGAAATCAAAACGCACGAATGCAGTCACGACGAACCACGTGTTTTAGTATATAGAAGTAATGTTGTTAAAAAATTTCGGTGGGTGGATAAGTGTTGTCATTTCGGTGGGCGAGTTATTTCATTTCGATGAATCGTTTTTTCATTTCGGTGGCATCAAAACTTTGAAGTAATGTATCTTTTTAGTTTATCAAGATATTTTGATGGCGTTACGTATTGATCTAAACAACATCAAGAAGTATCATAAACCATTGTTTGAATTCGAAAAATGTTAAAAATAAAAAAGTTCACCGAAGTGATAAAAAAATCGACTTTGTTGAAATTGACCCTTATGTATGATTTCAATTTAACAGACATTATATTTATTTGCTTAAGTGCACATAATTATTTGTTGGAACGAAGTAATTGCGTTTTAAACATAGTGTAAAAGCATCAACATTGGAAGTAATTTAAGAGTTGTGCTTTATTTTAATAGCCTTAATATTTTTTTTAAGCATGGTATGTCTCAGGTGATATTTATTTGTAAATAACTAGTGCACAATAATACACATCCGTACCACCGTGAAATGCATTAATTTCGTTATACCAGAGGTTAAATATTTATTTTTTTAACAATTTACAGGGTTTCACCCCTATAGATACGGAAAATCCAATATTTATTTGTACATTCCGACGAAGTCACTGAGAACTTGATGAATGTTTTGTTTTACAAAGGAATTTGCAAAAAGTTATTACTTTGAATTGAGACGTGGTACTTGGAAAATAGATTTCCTTTAAATCATCAACTTCAAGATGCAAGTAAGGTTCCTAGGCAGTATGTATACATATAGTCCTCCTAGCCGACTTCGACTACTGTGACCAGTCACAACGACTAATTGACTGCGCGGGACATATTATAGTGCACAAGTGTGTGCGCAAACACAGGTGCACTTTCTATTCCTTTGACTCTCATAGCCCGACGGGACAGCAATCAGACATGACCGGAGAGAGATCAGGCGCAGCAGGACAAACAGCTTTACGTATTTTCTGAGGCATGGAGGTGAAGCACCGCCAAAGCAGGCAGGTAGTTCGTACTATGGGTACATACTCTCATTACCCATTACCTGTATTAGAACAAGCAACCCCTACTTAGCCGGCGCCGCGCACACTCGCGCGCACTGGCTCTCAAATAGGTCATAAAATTTAATGACATTCCACCGATCGCTCGGCGTAAGAAACGCAATTTTTGCGATCCACTCGTACGCCGCTTTATAATTTTTAAGGCGCAGTTCCAACATTTACATGTGCACTCGCGACTAACATTTTATACGAGATTGCATTAAACTACACTGCCACCGTAACAGTTAACTATAACTTTTGACTTGTTGCTGTTGATATCAAGTATCTTATATTCTAGATCGATACCTTCACGCGTTCCTGAGAAAAAAATGGGACAGATAGACGGACAACGAAATGATGCTATAAGGGGTTCCGTTTTTTACATGATTCATGTTAAGATGCATTGTGCAATGCATTTGCAATTCACTATATCGTATACTAACTTACTAACCAACTATAACTTCAGTTATATTTTGTTACAAATAAATCATATCTATGTATTTTACAAAATACAATATTCACGACAATGACCTTTCTAAGCAACATAATAATCGCAACTGCGAAACTTCTCCTTAACTAAATTGTCCCGTAATTATTTTAAACGTTTTAACTTAATATTTAAGGCGAACCAGCGGATGCATATTTTTATCGTTATGGAAACTCGAATTACAAAATAATAGTCCTTTACTTACGGAAGGTGTAAGGTTTTACGGTAACTTTTTTATAATGGATAGATTGATATGTACTTATGTTTTTTTTTCATCACCTGGTCTGTTCACGGAATTTCTTTGCATACAAATTACTTGATTTACGAACACGGATCGCGCTGTACGCACTGTGGTTGCTTATCAGCCAATAATCACACAATTTTCATAATTTGTCATGTTCGGACGTAAGTGGCGAATACCCTTTTTATGTTTTACATAATCGCCCTATTAGTAATGAAGGAATTTAGTTGTTTTTCAAAAATGAAATTTTTTTTAAACACCCACTTAACAAGAAATATGGTAGACATAATTTTTTAAGCTATGAATACATTTAATGCGGTTAACTTTTAAAAGTTAGCTATTGAATCGGTATAGACGTAACGACGTAAGTTATCACATTATTTATTTACTTTCAATCTTTACAATAATAATTTATGCATTTTCGCTTTGTGGTTATAAGTGTTGGAAATAAAGTTTATATTGTGTAAACGCAACCTAATTGTAGAAAAAGTTGAAATGTCACTTGTCACTATGACAACGTCAACTGTCTTATTTTCGCAGACGGCATTCATCCTGATTCCGCTCTCTTCGTCTGTTTTTTGCTTGCTGTAACTTTGTTCGTAAAGAAACATAATCTTCTGAAATCTGCGTGGTGCTTTTGATTTCCATTGAAAACATCCATTCGCAAGATACATCATAACATAAGTAAGGAAAAAAAAGTTCCTATCCAAAAGTTGTGCCTTAATCAAATTAACTTTTCATAAGCAAATAAATACATTTAAAAAAAAATAATCCTCCTGCATCAAAAAAGAAGCATAATTTTTCTTAAAATTAGTAAGATGGATACTATCTAAACTTCTAGACAGATCTCAAGAATACCTAACTTTATGTTTATATCCCTCTTTTCTGAACTAGTCCTAACAGTAAATTTTACGACGCATCAGTGGATTGTCTAGGCACTAAATACGCATCTACGCTACGAGAAAATTACTCCGAGGCCCCAATAGTGGTGTGAACTTAACCACTAATCCTGATTAGTGTTTACAGTGCTCACGAGAGCACATCAAGATAACCAAATCTGCCAAATTTTAGCAGCGAAAGTTCAACCTTATACGTTTATTGTAGAGATCAATATCATTTGGAATAGCAAGTCAGATTTGGCAAAGTCGATGCGCTGCAATCTTTACACAAAAGTTAAAAACCTAATTTGAGGCACGTAGTTAGGCTTCAAGTTTACTGCCAATTATTGTGGATCGACCGTTTTTGCTGGACCTTCGTTTTCAATCTAATCTCAATACACACAAAGTTGTTATTTGGTTGGTAATGTATCAAGTTATGGTGGTTGAGTAATGAGAGGCGGCGTTGAGCAAAAGCGGTGAAATGAGCGGCGCCTGCGCTGGTACGAGTTGTGGTCTTATTCTGTCACACAACCGTCCGTATTTTCGAATCCAGACATCCCTTTCACTCATAATAACTCGACCTTGCGAGTGTGAGAGATAACTGTTTCTCTGAAAATACAAAGACAAAATTGTGCATGGTAGAGCTCCCGAAGAATTGTGTTAACTTGACATAGATAGAGTATCGTGACAGCACGAAAGTTGACGGAAGATGCCGAAGTAATCGCGTAATTCGAAGTGGAGACACACCTTTCTCGGTAAGATAGTGATTTGGACTGATTTAGACTTAAGTGTATTCTATATTTAAGTTGTAGAATAATACCGAACTCTTCATGGAACATACCCAAGTAAAAGCATGCAACAAACGTAAAAAATACTCTATTCATCATCATCATAAAAAGGACGTCCACTGCTGAACAAAGGCTCAAAGCTTTCAACAGCGATGTTGCAAGCATCCAGTGTGCTTCTGCAATTTTTACAAGGTCGTTTATCCATCTTGTCGGTGGACGTCCTACGCTGCGATACTCATAGAAAACAAAGGAATTGCGACACGACCCTTAGAGCGCTTTAGCATTTGGCATCTGATTTGATCTGGTTTAGCTATATACAGCTATATATTAGTTTCTCATTTATTCATCATTGATACGATACATGAACCAAATAGTAGCGGAGAGGAATAAGTAGATACGAAAGTGCCTCACTCCTTAAAGAAAATAATATGGCCTCTTCGCTTGGCTCGGCTTTGGCGGAGGGAAGGGTCGGTCCCACTATACCCATTACTCATTGCAGTGCTAATACTGGGATAGTATGCTGCCTCGGTGGCGCAGCGGTTAGAGGGTCGCATTTTTAAGCGACGGCTGCGCCAGAAGTCCCGGGTCGGGCCAAAAATATTTACCTGGGTTTTTCTGTTCAGAAATTCTCAGGGAAGCCCGGAGTTTGGAAGTTGGCGGTGTTTCACCCCCGTGCCTCGGAAAGCACGTAAAGCGCGGTCCTGCGCCTTACCTCTCTCCGGTCGAGTCAGATTGCTGTCCCATCGGGTTATGAGAGTAAAATGAATAGAAAGTGCACCTGTGTTTGCGCACATACTTGTGCACTATAATATGTCCCGCGCAGTCGGTTACTCGTTGTGACTGGCCACCGTAGTCGAAATCGGCTAGGGGGACTATTATGACGACTGCAATGGGTATTGTGTATGGAGGGACCGACCCGGAGGGAACTAGTCGTGCCCCCAGATCTACGTTTATGCCAAACGTTTGTATAAACTGTAAACAGGCAATTTTAGCTTTTTAAGTAGAGGTATTTGTCTAAGTATTTTATAACTACGTTGAAGTTTATGGGATCGTAAAATTCAAGAACATAATGCAATTTGTCATTGCCATTTGAAAATTGCATTTCTCGTAGTAACTAAGGTGTAAGGTCCGCGTCTTGATAGCAAAAAGGACAAAACAAGTGATTAAAAAACCGGCCAAGTGCGAGTCGGACTCGCGCACTGAGGGTTCCGTGCCAACTTTAACTGAATTAGGGATTCTTACTTCCACTTAGCCAAAATTCCAGAATATTTTGGTGACCGCAAACATAACTTTGTTTTTCATAGTGTTTGTATGAAAGACAAAGTTATATTTGCGGTTGATAAAAATGTGCTATATCTCAAAAACTACTGGTTCGATTTCGCTCAAACCAATATTCGTTGAAAGTTTTTGTTGAGATCTAAATTATGTATTTTTTCCGAAATTTTCACTACCTTAGTTCAAACGCCCATTTTACCACTTTGGAAGCGTCTATATCTCAAACGTTAGACTTTTAGAAGAACTGGTTGTAGAAACCTCAATGTCATTTTGTAAGACCTATCCATAGACACCCCACACGTATAGGTTTGGGTAAAAAAGTTTTTTTCGGTTTTAGTTTCATGTATGGGAGCCCCCCCTTGAATTTCATTTTTTTCACTTTTAGTACATGAATCGGAAAGCGATGCACAAGATACATCTACTTACCAAGTTTCAGCTGTGTGATGCTAATAGTTTTAGAATAAAGTGGCTGTGACATACGGACGGACAGACAGACAGACAGACAGACAGACAGACTTGACGAAACTATAAGGGTTCCGTTTTTTGCCATTCGGCTACGGAACCCTAAAAACCAGTTAAGTGCGTGTCGGACCCGCGCACTGAGGGTTCCGTGCCACCCTTAACTGAATTCAGGGTCCACTTACTTTCACTTAACGAAAACATCACAATATATTGCGACAGCAAAAATAACTTTGTTTTTCATAGTGTTTGTATGAAAGACAAAGTTATATTTGCGGTTGATAAAAATGTGCAATATCTCAAAAACTACTGGTTCGATCTCCTTCAAACCAATTTTTTTTGCAAGTTTTTGTTGAGATCTACATCATATATTTTTTTCAAAATTTTCACTTTCTTAGTTCAAAAGTTAGAGGGGGGGGACGCCCATTTTACCACTTTGGAAGCGTCTATATCTCAAACCTTACACTTTTAGAAAAAATGGTTTTAGAAACCTCAACATCATTTTAAAAGACCTATCCATAGACACCCCACACGCATAGGTTTGAGTAAAAAAACATTTTTAGGTTTTAGTTTCATGTATGGGAGCCCCCCCTTAAATATTATTTTTTCTTACTTTTTGTATCTGAATCGAAAAGCGGTGAACAAAATACACCTACCTACCAAGTTTCAGCTATGTGATGCTTATAGTTTCAGAATAAAGTGGCTGTGACATACGGACGGACAGACAGACAGACAGACAGACAGACAGACTTGACGAAACTATAAGGGTTCCGTTTTTTGCCATTCGGCTACGGAACCCTAAAAAGGCCTGTGGAAAATGGTCACCAACTCGCAAAGTTAGTCAAGTCGTCACACTACTTCCTTTTAGGTTTACCCCTTTGTCAGTAGCCGTCTGGTGGTATTCATCGCGTGACAACATGGGCCCATCTATCTGGTTGTATTCTGCACTCATGCTCCGACTACTTCCACTTCTGATTTTTGTAAAATATACCTCAAATGGTATATTTTATTCTTCTTCTTCCTTTACAATGTGTATGTCGTTTTAATATACTTTAAAATTTATTGGTGGGGCCTACGACCACTACATGGCACCACAATATTGATTGGCAAAATCTGTAAAATGGAAGTCTATCACTAGAATACATATCTGAAGTCAGAAGTCTGAACTCAGTAGTGGAGTCTCGACATAGTTCCCTGTAAAACCACCAGGTGGCGTTCGAAAAATGCTGAGACAAATTCGTGTATTTATTGATTGAGAAGAATGTTTGAATCAAGCTACAAATATTTTATTAAAGATATAGCTATGTAAGTTGAAAGGATATTTAATGCAGCAGAAAATCAGAAAATTAAAAACATCAACGTGAAATGTCAAAAATGTTGCTTCAGAC
Organism: Pyrausta aurata; assembly: GCA_963584085.1. NCBI lineage: Eukaryota > Metazoa > Arthropoda > Insecta > Lepidoptera > Crambidae > Pyrausta > Pyrausta aurata. Next base: position 3,265,910 of record OY757269.1, on the reverse strand, counting down.
TTCGCCTGGAAGTCAGAATATTAGGAGTCCGGTCTATCACCGGAGAAGAACTCTAGTAAAAAACATATAAAAAACCGGTTAAGTGCGTGTCGGACCCGCGCACTGAGGGTTCCGTGCCACCCTTAACTGAATTCAGGGTCCACTTACTTTCACTTAACGAAAACATCACAATATATTGCGACAGCAAAAATTACTTTGTTTTTCATAGTGTTTGTATGAAAGACAAAGTTATATTTGCGGTTGATAAAAATGTGAAATACCTCAAAAACTACTGGTTCGATCTCCTTCAAACCAATTTTCGTTGCAAGTTTTTGTTGAGATCTACATCATATATTTTTTTCAAAATTTTCACTTTCTTAGTTTAAAAGTTAGAGGGGGGGGACGCCCATTTTACCACTTTGGAAGCGTCCATATCTTAAACCTTACACTTTTAGAAAAAATGGTTTTAGAAACCTCAACATCATTTTAAAAGACCTATCCATAGACACCCCACACGCATAGGTTTGAGTAAAAAAAAATTTTAGGTTTTAGTTTCATGTATGGGAGCCCCCCCTTAAATATTATTTTTTCTTACTTTTTGTATCTGAATCGGAAAGCGGTGAACAAAATACACTACCTACCAAGTTTCATCTATGTGATGCTTATAGTTTCAGAATAAAGTGGCTGTGACATACGGACGGACAGACAGACAGACAGACAGACAGACAGACAGACAGACAGACAGACAGACTTGACGAAACTATAAGAGTTCCGTTTTTTGCCATTCGGCTACGGAACCCTAAAAACCACGTACCTAGGTAAGGAAGATAGTATTGCAGTTTTCAAATTTTTCGTTCTACGAAAACGGAGGTTAAACTTTGAAAACGGGCGTTTGAAAGTAGGTACCGCTACGAAAAGGCTTTTCTTTGGCAGTTTTAAAAAGGTTATCCTACGATAAAATGTCATCCATCAGGAAACCTTATTTACTTATGATCTTTTATAATATATTGGTACAAACTCTAGGCTCCGGTTTTATCCCGAATTCCTCGAATTCCAGAAATACGACATTATCTTTAGATCGTTGTAAACATTGTTATTCGTAAGATTACTAAACTCTTTACCTTTATGGGGTTCTAGCTTTACCTTTATACTTTTATAGATCGTAACTAAGTTAATCTGAGAGGAAAGGTCGCCAGTCTATAATAAAATAAGCCAATAAAGGCATTTACGTGGAAAACAAACGACCTTCTTAAATCACATTTTCTATGTACCGAATCGGCGTTTGCTGAAAGCTTAAAATATCAAAAAATATAAAAATGTTAGTCATTGTACGTTGTGTACGATTGTAAGAATAAAAACTAAACATTTTATAAGTGTGCTTAATTTTAAATAGTGATGTACCTAAGTAGGCACTCGTAGATCATGTTATCATAAAGTGCTTAGACAAATGGACATTGCGACACTAAAAGTGTTCCATGCTGGACTACGGAACCCTAAAAAAGGAATCCATTTTAATAATTCGTTCATAATACGTGAAAGAAAATATCTTTCATCTCTTAACTCAAAAGTTAAAAGTAATACTTCAATCGAGGCTTCCCACTTTAAGTGTTACATAAAAAGAGAATCAGTCCTACGCAATTTAGTGATGGAGATATTAATGGTTACCACATAAAGCATTACGCATTCCATGGCTAAACCGCAATGTATACAAACAAAACGTAAACAACATCATAAATACTAACTTATAAACTTCTGACCAACTTACCTTACACATTACCAGAAAACAATAACTTTTAAGTTTAAAGAAATAGAGTCCAAAATTAGGAGGTGGTAAAACTAAATAAGGCAATGTGTACATGGTGCGATTTACAGAATGAGTCGATATCGGGATCTACCTATTAACGTGAAAAGGTTAGGGCGTGGTCACACTGACGTGATGATTACATCTTTCGATGTCCGAATCTTCTTCGCCCGATCGTATCAAAGCTGCACCGGGTGCTTCGGCTAATAAAATAATTTCATATGTGGGTCAATTTCAACAAAGTCGATTTTTTTATCACTTCGGTGAACTTTTTTATTTTTAACATTTTTCGAATTCAAACTATGGTTTATGATACTTCTTGATGTTGTTTAGATCAATACGTAACGCCATCAAAATATCTTAAAAAACTAAAAAGATACATTACTTCAAAGTTTTGATGCCACCGAAATGAAAACACGATTCATCGAAATGAAATAACGCGCTCACCGAAATGACAACACTTATCCAGCCACCGAAAACCTTTAACAAAATTACTTCTTTACACTAAAACACGTGGTTCCTCGTGACTGCATCCGTGCGTTTTGATTTCACTCCATTCCCGTAGGTCGTAACGTGATGTTTTACAGTATCCCGTATGTAGAAGTTAACCTTTCTTTCAGGACTCATACATTATTTATTATAACGGAAAAACAGAAATTCTCCCCGCGAAATTTAAGCGCCGTGCGCCGCACATAATACGGGTAATAAGCTAGACTACTGAGACTACAAATTTTAATTTTTTTATTTACTATTTATTTAAATGAAACCTGATTTACAAATAAAATATGCCTTCGGCTTTTCAAACTCGCATCGCAAAATAAACAAGTAAAAAAAGTATTTGTATTAACAGTAGTCGAAAACCCATCACCAGATGAAAATTTGGTAGATTTTCTAATGTACACAACTTGAAAAGGACATAGCTTACTTTTTTTATTTTCTAATGACTGTCATTGTCTAGCCTATCACCCATTTTAGTCTGGACCTCTATTTAAGGGACACCAAGTATAGCCAATAACCTTTTCCGATAAATGAGCTATCTAACACATTTTTTTTTTCAAATCGGAGCAGTAGTTCCTGAGATTAGCGCGTTTAAAGCGCTTCTCGTCAACTTTCATAATGCGCACAGCAAAAGAGTGGAACTCTCTACCCGCATATGTATTTCCATCGGTCTACAACCCTGTTATTTTCAGAAAAAGAGTGAACGGGCTTCTTCTGGATGAGCTCGCTTCATCGTCGTCCCTGTCTGTGCCTCGTCTGGTATAGTCTAGAGACAAAAATAAACCCATATCATATTAAAAAAACTTTTTAGCTTAACAACACTACTAGCGGTCCCCTTCGGCATTTTCTGTGCGTTTTGCCTTTACTCGGTTCCCGTAGGTTCCATCGTGATGTTGGCATGCCTTAAAGCAGTTGCAAAACCTGAATCTGGTGCTTAGCTGCATGCTTTGCCATCTCCACAGTTGGGTACGCTTCTCGACAACAATTCCTTAAGAATTGCAGTAGCTTTAAGACTGGGCAGCAAAGTTTGTTAACCTTATCGCTGTATTTGTGGTGTGATGTTAGATGAAAACGGCCACCATGGACTGAGTTGCCAAAGATGTGCGGGGCGGTTCCCGAGGCACCATTCTATTAATGAATTTGTGCGTCGGGCCACGGTTTCCGTAAATACCTAGAGCCACCAGGCTTGTCCCGCATAGATGGTAAGAGACCAGATGGCCTAACGTTGGTTCCATGGCGAAGAGGGCGTAGCCTCTTATGGAACGCAACATGCGTTTGACACAATTACTGAATCTGCTGAAGTTACAGTATGCCTGTAACTTCAGCAGGTTCAGCGGCGGAAAATGCTGCCAAGTTAAAACATACTAAGTATGCTGAGCTAAAGTCTGAGTATGATTTTGTTCCAATCGCTGTGGAGACGGCTGGGCCCTGGGGTGATGAGGCACGCGAGCTTTTCAAAGAGTTAGGACAACGACTGAAGGATAAGGGTAATGATCCTCACTCTGGCTGGTTCAACAGGTTTTCATTGCTATTCAACGAGACAATTCTGCTAGCATAATGGGAACCTTTGGATCGGTCAGAGCGTAGAGTGGGAATCAATAGTAGTTATATGGAAATATAAAGCGTCTTTTTTTCCTGTGACATTTTGTAATAAAATGACGACGCTTTTCGCTGAAAGAATAATTTGTATCTTAATTATAGTTCATTATGTATGTCATTGTAATTTTCGTTTAAAACCTTAACGCGTTCATGAAGAAAGGGGCGGTAATTTTTTTTTATATGCTATAACAAAAAAATACAGTTTTCGCAATTATTCCTGTATCTGTACTATAAATAACGTTGCTTTGTACCAAATTTCAAGATTCTAAGTTCACGGGAAGTACCCTGTAGGTAGGTTTTGATTCCTTTTCGAGTGTAAAAAAATGCGGAAATATTCTGATATTTACGGCAATAACGGCTGTATCTTTTGATTGCGTTGGCTTAGAAGTTTGATTTTTTACAGCTTTAAGGGACCGCAGAGCTTTTGATTAAATTTTAGCTTGATACCTCCACGTGTTCCTGAGAAAAAGGGTAGGGACAGACAAATGGACGAACAACGAAGTGATCCTATAAGGGTTCCGTTTTTTACCTTTCAAGGTACGGAATCCTAAAAAGGAAGGCAAAACAAAAATATTTTTTTCAAATTGAACCAGTAGTTCCTGAGATTACCGCGTTCAAATAAAAAACAAACAAACAAACTCTTCAGCTGTATAATATAGTATACATTTCACCGGAATGATATAATGAAGCCATCGAAATGAGAAAAACAATCACCGATATGAACAATTTACGCACCGGAATTAATAAAATTCACCGAAATGATATTTTTTATCATTTCGGTGAATTTTGTTTCATTTCGGTGGTCAATCTAGGCCACCGAATCAACCGAAATGAAAACACCGATATTAAAATCAACGACATAATTTAACATAACAATAAAAGTTTTAAAGTCACAACGTTATTAATACCACACTAATAAACGTAGTTTGGGAAGGATACCAATAAATATTTCATACATTTTATGGAGAATTGGATGACAATATATTCCAACCTGCGGAAATGAAAAATAAAATGTCCCATGTCACCGAAACCAACTACTTACTATTTTGGCGGGAACACGGAACAAGCGGCGCACGTCTATTTACTTTAAGCATTGAGGCGGCACTGGTATGTAGCGTTTTAGCGCGGGGGCATGGAGCTAGAGTTGTCCCACGCAAAAATATTCTCGACAAACTAAAATTCACCGATATGAAAAGTCTTATTTGACCACATGCATTTTAACTTATAAGTCATTTAATTAAATAGATTAAATTATGAAATTATTATGTGATAGTACTATAACTATTCACGATTTAAATGAAATAAGCAATAATACTAAATAACCAAAAGTTTTTACTATATAAGGGAAATTAAACAGAAAAAACCGGTTAAGTGCGTGTCGGACCCGCGCACTGAGGGTTCCGTGCCACCCTTAACTGAATTCAGGGTCCACTTACTTTCACTTAACGAAAACATCACAATATATTGCGACAGCAAAAATAACTTTGTTTTTCATAGTGTTTGTATGAAAGACAAAGTTATATTTGCGGTTGATAAAAATGTGCAATATCTCAAAAACTACTAGTTCGATCTCCTTCAAACCAATTTTCGTTGCAAGTTTTTGTTGAGATCTACATCATATATTTTTTTCAAAATTTTCACTTTCTTAGTTCAAAAGTTAGATGGGGGGGGACGCCCATTTTACCACTTTGGAAGCGTCTATATCTCAAACCTTACACTTTTAGAAAAAATGGTTTTAGAAACCTCAACATCATTTTGAAAGACCTATCCATAGACACCCCACACGCATAGGTTCGAGTAAAAAAAAATTTTTAGGTTTTAGTTTCATGTATGGGAGCCCCCCTTAAATATTATTTTTTCTTACTTTTTGTATCTGAATCGGAAAGCGGTGAACAAAATACACCTACCTACCAAGTTTCAGCTATGTGATGCTTATAGTTTCAGAATAAAGTGGCTGTGACATACGGACGGACAGACAGACAGACAGACAGACAGACAGACAGACAGACAGACAGACAGACTTGACGAAACTATAAGGGTTCCGTTTTTTGCCATTCGGCTACGGAACCCTAAAAATGGATTTGACCGCGCAACCGAAATGAAAAATATGGTGCTTTATCATTTTTTATTCCGAATTCAACGTAGTCCTAATAAAAAAAAATTATAGTCTCGTATACGGGATAACGCCTTCTATAAATAAAAAAATAAATAAGCCTCATTGTATCACTCTGCACTACCGATTTCACTCATGCCGCGTAAAATTTGCTGTTGGGATATTCACCCATGTAATTTAAGACTGTTTAAGACGTCAAATTTTAAATTGGATGCGCGAAAAGGGGTTTGAAATAATAAATTAATCGTTTCTTTAGAAGTCGGTAAGTGACTGGTGAGGTAAATGAATCGCGGAGTTGTTTTATTGTGTGCGCCGTGAGATAAATTACGGTTGGGCTCGGTGCATTATTGATTCCAATATATTTTTAATGGAGTTTTGGAGCTTCTGGAATATAATGGCGCGTTTGTAATCAAATAGAAACCTATTTTGTTGGCTATAATAATAATGTAATGCTTATCACGTTAAGGGCTTACAGTTAACATCTTTCTTTACAACCAGGTATGTAGGTATTGTCCATTTCATGTTAATGTCTAAAAGATTTTATGAACATAACTAGACATAGTTTTCTATGAATTTAAATTAAGTATCATCAATAACTGCCTAGTTTTAGTTTTTTTGTCAAGTATGCTAAGAAAACCCATACATTGAAAGGCATGAATCTTGAATCCATTACTGATTAGCTTTTTTAGTCACATTAACAATGAATTTATTTTAAGGTTTTTTCCATAACTTCAAATAGTGTGTAAGGTTCCTTAGCGTAGATAGTTAAATAGACATTACTGTAATAACGAAGAATGAAATAGGAAGGAATTAAAGTCCATCTTGGAATTTATTAGCTGTAAGCTGTTATGCTTTTTTAATATACTTAAAAAGCTGGCACTGATTTTATGCTTATTTTAATAGCAATTGCATTTTGATACTAGACACGCAATACTCATCATAATTATCAGCCAAAGGACTGAGAGCCAAAGATTGGATACCCTTCGAACAAAGGCGCTGCGTAGGACGTCCACCAACAAGATAGACAGACGACCATGTAAAGATCGCAGGATCACACTGGATTACAGACCGCTAACAACCGGTCGCTCTATGAAAAATCGTGGGGGAGGCTTATGTTCATCAGTGGACGTTCTTTGGCAATACGTCGAAAAAATATTACAAGGCAAACGTATTTTACTAAATTTCGCTAATTCAATAGGAATTCATGTTATCATTATTCAATTGAATATATATTTACTAAGGACAAGTATGTTGCAGCCACCTGGTTTAATTAACGGATCTCATCTCACGTCTTTTTTTTACAAAAAACATTAATAAAGTGGTAATACGAACGTAGTTTTCAGACAAAGTTGAAAGAGTTATAAAACGCATTCCTATTAAAGTATTCCCATATTTATAGAAACTGTAAGGTGGCATCGTATGAAAGATGCCATTATCGTAAACTGATTCACGCAATTTTAATGCCGCACTTATTTACCGAAGGCAATAAGACCCCATATACGCCTCGGACTTAATATTTGCCTCGTGTAATCGCCTATAACTGCGATTTACAGCGCCACATACGTGTAGACATAACGCATAAGTCAAAGATAGTATCCTTGATTTAGATCGGTGACGGACTTCTCCATTGTCACTTGGTTAAATTTAAAACAGAACGCGCTCCGCGGACTCAGCGCACGCGCAGAACATTTTATTTTCTCACTAAGGGCTCGATTAATTAAATGCCACATAAAGAGGACGATTCCAAAACCGATAACACTAAGTAGCCAGGGCTGTAACTTCTAGCAATAAATATTTCAGATACCGACACGTCTACTCACTATTAAAATAGAACGCGTCGCTATCTATATATAAATTACCCTTAACTGATCCGCTCAATAAAGCGATAACCTTTAATAAAAAGCGAGCCGAGCTGCATATATCGTGGACGCAATTAAAAATGACGTAAAAGTAACAATCGCGTTTCCGCATGCGTAACCGTTGGAGTTATCAGTTTCGATCGCGAATGAAATTAAAGTTTCGTGCGTTCAGCGCCGAAGCTTGAGAACACCCTCGTGTGGTTTTTGTTTATTTGATAGCGGCGGTGCATCGCTAGAATCCCGCTGCACACGCATGATGCGAGCAGTCGGCTCTCGGCGCGTGCGACACGCACATTGCACCGGCTAAACCCGAGCGGTTCGGCTCAATTTCGGCCCGCCCGCGCGTCTGACCTCTCCCTAACTTTCAAACGGACCCAACTAAATGAAAATGTGATAGTAAAAATGTAACGTTGCGTAATTTTTCACCGACTACAATGACGTTGAAATCGACGCACGATTGCTAGAAAAGCGATTGATCTATTCAATAATGCCTTCCACTTGCTTTGGTGAATAATTTTCGCGTTCCCGATTTCGGTTTTGTATTCAAAGCAATTTTTCACGATCGCATTGAATTACAGATATGGGTTTAAAAGCGTTGATGTTTTTATTTGTATGACTATTTCCCGGTGGGTGTTGGAGGAGGTGTTTTGTGTTTTCTGTTGTCGCTAGGCGATTTGAGGACAAGCTATGGGGTAAGAATTGTTTTTTTTAATTATTTTTTCACACAATGATAGCGCTAAATAGATTTTTAGACAAGAGCAAAGTCTAACAACGCAACGTAAATTCGAGGAACGTCTCTAGACTGTGTAATTTTAAACTTTTCTTAAGTGAGAAATAATAACCTTTGCGGTATTTAATATAACAAGTACTGGTAATATTCAGTATCCCAGTAATATTCAGCAGTATTTGGCTTTGGAATGCCTTAAGCCTAATGCAGCTTTGGCTTTGCATTGGTTTTGATCAACCAAAGTAAACTAAAACTAAGATATGATAAGCTGAAAATATTAGTACCAAATAACATGTCTACAAGAACTAACATACATAACTATAAAGAATGATTAAAATTATTTCAATAAACCACAGATCGGCCAAGTTACTAAATATAAGTAGAATGCATTAAAAATAAGAAGGCAAGTCTTTTTATATTTTTTTCTCTTGTGAAAATTTATGTACAATGCGTACTGTAAATTTACTTATACATCATTTGAGTGTTATTTACCAATTTTTACTAACCACTCTGACGTCCAGCCTCCGCGGGCACATATAGGCTTACCGTCCGCGACTTTTGCCGAGTGTGTAATTCGCGAATTTCCGCGAATTTCCGCGAATTTCGACCGCGGCGCGCAACAATAACATTGCCACTGATTCTAGACTTATTGCCTCCCGTTAAAAGTAAATACTGCCAGAAAGCTGATTAAACGAGGAATGTCTTGATCTATTTAATAAATAGAAATATTCAACGAGTAAAATGATCGAGCGAATGCAAAACTGCAAACTTTGCAAACTTACCGTAAGTCACGTGACCATTTTTTATTGTATTTTCACTGAACTCCGAATTAAATTGGCACAAACTGCATATCACAACGTTTAACACTTTTAATTAGCTTTCTTTTAATACCTAAATCAATATAAAACTCATAATATTACGCAATTAATAAACTAAAATGTATAAAATACCACGCACCCAGCCGGGTCCATAGACTGACATTTGACTTTGACGCTTATATTTTTAATCTTGTGACGACTTAGGCTTGGGAAACTGGTATCGATGGATCGATACGATAAATACTAGCATAGATAACATGATGCTAATCATTCGGAACAGTCCGTCATTTGAAAAAAAGCGAAAAATGTACGGAGCGCGCCATATTTGAATCTTGGTCACTATAGTGACATTGGACTGATGAGAGATATATGACTTTGGTCACGATCGTTAACTCGGACTGATGAGTGGGGACCTTTTCCGTTAAATTAATGTCACGCTTCATTAAAAAGATGAAGTCCAAATGCTGACCATTTTTGCCGCTCTAATGCAAATTAGAGTTGACAATTAACTTTCAGTTAAAATGTAAACAATTTATTAAGATATGTAACTCTGTCAAATAAACTGACTGCAAAAATGATTTAAAGTGTTAGCTAATCCTTGTTCGTGCGATAGTTCCTCCTAGAGAGATATAAAATAGTGCCCAGAGGTCCGAAAATAATAATTTATAAAGAAACATTGAGAATAACCTTGCATCAACGGGCAACTGCATATGTAGTTATGGTAATATTTAAGATCGACTACTCGTGAAACAAATCTAACATTTATATTAATCACAAGGTATCTTTGATATCATCTTCAACAGATTGGTTAAACATCAATGACAACCGAAGCCAACTTTTTTCACATGGGTTGCACAAAACTACTCCAACCGTGATTTTAACTATCCCAAGTTCTCTAAATCATAGAATCAAACACTATAGCTTTATTTTCAATATCATGTATTAAATTTTTTCACCAAAATCGGTCTGCAATTTCAAGCGAAATGTATTTTTTTGCACGTAGTGTCAACAGCACGAAATGAGAATTTCATTTGTCAATAGAAGTAAAAAAAAATTAATGGAAAAAAAAATGTTTTTTTGGGTAGGTATAATTTTAGGTCTACTTTTACCTATTGGGATTGCACTCTATCCAGGAACACAATGTATAATGTGCAATGTCATCATCTATGAAAAGTTTCAAGCTCTATACCATTTTTGGCTAGTTGCAAAAAAGTTTAGATTTTTGTTTAATACTGTTTCAATGATTCACAAAATAAGAAGAAATGACGTCACATTTCAGTATTAATCGATGGGAATCGCACGAGCAGTAAATAAAAAGTGCGTCAACGATTGTTAGTGTCAAGTAGACAATAGATGACTCAGTTTGGAACAAAACTTGTCATACGGGTGTCAAATCCGCGGCCGCCTTTCTTATACTCCATGGCTTGTATTTACTAAAAACAAATTTAGTAAATATATAGCTTACTTACGGCTTACTTAGGGTTTTAAAATGTCTGAATAAGTTCCTGAGGGCGTATTGCAAACCAACTTTATCCGTTCAATTTCCAGGCAGTTCAATTCCCATTCAGTGTAAACGAATATTATCAATACTTACTTAGGGCCTGTTTCAAAATGACTGAATAAGTTCCTGGGGGCGTATTGCAAACCAATTTTATCTGTTCATTTTCCAGTCAGTTCAATTCCCAATCAATGTATACGAATATTATCAATATAATATTATGAAAATAACACTACAATGATGTTTATGTTAATATTTATGTTGTTAAATTATAACTATACTAGGTATCAATATAATGCGAAACTGCATTGCTAATTTGACAGTAAAGCAGAGCTGCTAAACTATCAAAGTTGCATCGCAATACGCACCCTGTACTGTTAAGTAAACGGCTTAGCAATACCATAAGGACAACATAATCAATTGACATTCAACACCCTCGCAGCGATGAAGCCCCACTCTGTTTTGATGTCATATTTGTGTCATGTCATATGACACTGGCACCCGGGGGCACTGCAGTGTGATAAGCCAAGTTAATTAGTGCTTTAAAAAAGCTTTTGTTTTAACTAATATTGATTACCCGCTAGCGTCGACACAAAATGAGCTTGGTCTAGTGATAAATGTAAAATCCTACTACTATTATAAAGGCGAAAGTTTGTAAGTATGGATGTATGGATGTATGGATGTATGGATGTATGGATGTATGGATGTTTGTTACTCTTTCACGTAAAAACTACTGAATGGATTTGAATGAAACTTTACCGCAATATAGCTTATACATCAGAATAACATATAGGCTACAATTTAGGGCTCTGCAGTGCTTAGTTACCGTATTTCTTACTTATTACTAGACTAGACGGGACGAACCTGAAGTCCACGCGAACGAAGTCGCGGGCAAAAGCTAGTTTATTATAATGACGACGTTATCATTATAATTGCTATCAGATTTGGGCTGGGTTTTGGGTTTGGGCTGAGCTGTAGGCTACTAGTAGGCTCACAGATGGCAGTGAACGACCACCAGATATGGTGGTTAACTCCGAACACGATATTCAAGCAGTCCCCGAACAGAACACCAGATATGGTGATTGACTGCGAATATGTTGAACAAGCAGTGTCGAATATAGCGACAGGATTACCAGAATGTTGTGCAATGGGGAGTCTAGTGGGATGGGCTTCTCTATTAAGAGCTGCAATATTAAGTAAAAATACCTTGCCATGGCGAGTAAATTAAATATGCGTTCCACTGATGTTGGGTAGCAGCAACATCAGTACTGGCAGAAGGCTGAAGATATAGTATACCTGTGCTGGAAGTCTGAAGCAACATGTTTGACATTTCGCGTAGACAATTTGAATATTCTGATTTTCTGATCGAATATCCTTCTAACTTACAAACATAGCTAAATCTTTAATAAATCTTAAAAAATATTTGTAATTGATTCAAACAATCTGCTCAATCAATAAATACACGAAAATACCAATTTTGTCTCAGCATTTTTCGAGCGCCACCTCGTGTGTTTACAGGGAACTATGTCGAGACTTCCGCGCCAGGAAAGGCTTTTGACTAGGTATTAAGAGGCGAGAAACAAGAAGTGCAAGAGGGAAACCATCACACTATCTTCCGTAATTTGGAGTCTTTTCTCCACCAACAAGAGCCACGCTTAAATTTGATGATGATGTTTTGATGATTATTTTCTAAGTTCAAAGTTATAATAATTATCACATTGCCACTCCCAATCTTACTATGTCTATAGTATCAAAGCACTCTAGTAACCATTAGCCACCAGTATAGCTACCAGGCCTATTAATATTAAGCTCTTTTAGGTCTGCTAACGATCATTTAGCTGTTATTAAAAGTATTTAACGGGTCTAAAGGTACCCATACTTTACCTAAGTACAAGAGTTTATCGCAAAAAGAAGTCCTACAGTTCAGTACCCACACACAAGCGCTATTAATATTTCGTAACACATTCGAAATTAGTGACTAACAATGTATTTAACTGAAAGAACAAAGTGCTTGGAGCACGTCCCTCGAACAAGTCTGAAAACAAAGCCGGGTTCAACTGTAAACAATTATTGTTTGGACTAAAAATAAAGCTTTGTCATATTACTCAAAAACGTTATACCTCTAGACCGTTATGAACTATGAACTACATGTGGGCCTACACAAGCACCTATTTATGTAACTACGTGAGATAAAGCAATTAAAATATGTTTTACTCTAAATAAAATCTCTATTAATATTAAAAATGAGAAAGTAACTTTCCTGCAGCAAATAACCATCACCACTATAAACATTAAAGGTAAAAAAAACAAAAGCTATTAATGAGAATTAGACATGACGGGTCTAAACACGAAATATTAATATGAGTAAATGCCACTGCAACGCAGCCGAAACGTCGAGCAGTGAGTAACATTTACTCATATTAATATTTCGTGTTTAGACCCGTCATGTCTAATCTCATTGTAATGCAACGCGAAAGTTTAAAATCTCATATAACAAAAGCTCTAGTTACTATAAAGACAATAAGCTGTGTTTATTGTTAACATAAAGGGGTTGAGAAGAAAAGACAAATGCGTTATTATAAGCTTTTTAGTGAGTTTTTGAAGGCGATTATAATATAGTTAATAAAAATAACTATTTCGTGATTTTTAATCATACTCATTTTAACTAAAAAACGGTTTAACTGATTTTAATGAATAACACTCTACCCTAAGTTGGAATACATCTAATTTAACAACAAGAAAATCATCTCAATATTACTTCTCATTTCCGAGAAATCCGTGCACAAACATACAAATATACAAACATACGAAATTTTACACACGTGCTTAAAAGCCTAGATGAATCACATTATTTCTCACAATATTATCACATTTCGACAACGCGTTTGGTGTATTTTGTTAGCACTCCTCACTATTACGCCGACCGTCGCGGGTTTGAATCCCGCAAGGGGCAAATGTTTGTGTGATGAGCACGAACATTTATTTTTACCTGTATGTATTATATGTATATTTTTATATGTATGTATTTCAGTATTTGAGACGCCCCCGTCATAATCGTTGTCTGTTACTTCGTAACACAAGGAAGAAAATTCCTTACCACGAAACCAGACAAATTGGTGTGTCGTCTGGCGCATATTATATTATATGTCGTTACTTTTACTACAGGACACTAGGGACAAAGAGCCAAGTTCACAATCAAACACCCAAAACCCTGAATGAAACACATTCCTGTGGCACTGCCCTTACTCTGCAAAAGGACCACAACCCAATTGTCCGCATAGGGACAGCAAAAATCTTCTATAAATACAGACCGTCTGGCGGTGCGTCTGCCGGCGTTGTTTCTGTCTGTTTTTGATGTATTTTACTTTATGCGCGGATTTTGCGCGCGCGCACGTATTAATATCCCAAGGATCGTTTCTCTGAATCTGAATGGCGGGCGCGCGCGACTTAACGCTGACAAAGCGACGCGTGAGAGTGTTTTGTTTTAGAAAAAAGTTGAAAGTGTTTTTGAGTTGGCAAAAAAGAGTTATCTACAAGTAGACGTTTCCGGAAACATTGCCATTATGTTTGCAAGCAAAATTGCTTAAACTGCCGGCAACTTTGACAATATAAGGAAACATTAGATTTTTAAATCATTGTTTGTTCAATATTTTAATACTTTTGAGTAATATTTTAACGAATATCTGATAAACAATTAAATGTTTCCTAACATACGGAAGGAGATCTTTTCGTTTGTATGGGGAAAATGCCAACACCTTGTACATGACACTAAAAATAGCTTATGTAAAGCTTAATCATTTTATAATTATATTTGTCTGTAACAATCTGTTCCTACTCCCAATTTTGAACTCCTTGTAACCTATATTATAAGTATTTATTTAAAAGTAAACAGTAGTCCATTATCGACTAAATGGACTAATAAAACTGTTTTCCAGCTTACCAAACATATTGACACCCGTAATAATTTATAAAAATGAAGTTTCTGAGCGAGCAAAGTATCCATGTCGCAGCTATTTAGATTGATCAGCTAGTTAATTGGATGCCTAGGCAGTACACAAAACGCCAGAATTCAATTAACTGGTTGAACGTCAGTTAGCCAAGTCATTGAGCGCATCGTTTAGCCAGATTGCTAAACGTCGTTAGTCATTTAGTAAATTTGATATTGACGAATATGTAATATTTGATTAGACTTTGAGTTCATATTTTTTATAGTAGGAACGATTACTTGTTACACAGTACCGGCGTTTTATTTACTGCCTAGGCATCCCGTTAACTAGCTGATTTAACTAGATGCCTGCAACATTCATACCACGTGCTGTTAAACGGAATTAACTTCTCAAGCGTTTGCATATTTTTAGCGGGACACTTTTTACGCATTTTACTGTTCATTGAGACAAACGAAGCGTTAATCAAAGTGTTTGACACGCGGCCACCCATCCAAGATTTACGGTTGGAAGTGACAGCGAGTAAGTGACACTTTCATTTTACACGTATTTTAATACCAGATGCACATGAAAAGAGATTAAAAACACAAGAAAATGTATTCCTGGGCACAGCCCAACTCTAGTGCAGTTTGATGCAACAAAATGTTTATACTTCTTTGGACATCTTTACTTTTTTACGAAATAAGTTGCAGATCGTTACGTCACAGTATTTTTTCTCTTCTACTACTATCTACTGCCTTCAGTACTTTCGCTGCTCTTGTACCTACTTTTAGATTGAGATGAGATAAGATAAGAATTATTTATTGCAAACGATGTGATTGTGACTACTTACCTTATATCATAAAGCTAAAATTCAAGTGAGTCAAACACAAATATCTTACTAAAAGAGATCAGAGAGCATACTCGTAGCGATGACTAGCTTAACACGTTAATAACGATTCTTAATAAAATAGTACATTATTTAAGTTTTACTCATAAAGTATACAGAAAGAGATATAAAACTGAAACATTGAAAGTAAATATTCTTTTCATATTTCTTTGGCTAGTCAGACATTTTTTCATCGCGTAGGTGTGCACGCGTCTTAACTCCTTTCCCATTCGAGCTCGCTCGTTAAAAAACAAAATTATCGGCAATATTTTTACAGTGGCAACACACGGTATAGTTCCTGCCAGAACCTTTGTTCGTTCACTTGATTTACAGCCCAGTGTTTTATGTTGCTTTAACGTAAGGCGATTGATTGATGCTATTGAAAACCCACTTAGATTCTCGCCGTTACTGTGGAAAGCTTGCTTTGTGCCTACTTGAAATCGGAACTTATTTTGCGATACAATACAGTCTGGGTACTCTGTTTGCTAAGCATTCACTGACTTAGTGGCAATTCTTCATCTTGCGTTAAAAAAAAATGGGCAAAAAAATTAAGAATATCAAAAATAGTACCTAATTATAGTCCAAAGCGCCAAAGCGCAACTCTGGCCATGTTATTGCGGTAGTGCTTTAGTATCCTCTAGTTAAATAAATGTTTTTAACCCAGTGGTATCATAAAATGATCATGTACGAGTTTCCGTTTCACTCATCTATTTTAATAAGCACGAAAAAAGTTTGCTTTAACCTCCATAACGCAAGTAAAGGGTTAAAAACGTCATACGTTTACACGCAGTAAGATTTACGCCAGTGTCGTTAAGAACAATGACCATTTGTGGCTTACGCTGATTCGCTTGAGCTTATTGGACCTTTCGAGGTGGTAAAATTAAATAATGTAAAATATGGCACAGAGCGCCGGGGAACTGAGTGTAATTTGAGTCATGGACTAAGGTGAGGACACATAGGTTATGGTGAAACGTAATTTTATTTAAGAAACAAAACCTCAAGGTTTTGTTAGAGACTGAAGCTATTTGCCTAAGAGTAACATTTCTTATAGTAACGTTTAATATCAACCAATATTTTAAATAAAATATAGTTATTATTTAACAGCGAAAGACAAAGCTGTGTCTTTTTCTACTAAAAATAAAACGTGTTGTCTCTCGCTATCAATTTTAATCCATCACTGTTGTCATTTATTACTGTATTTTTTTATTTTTCAATAACTTGCATTCGATTATAATATAATTGCGAATTCATTAACAAAATAGATGTTTAGTTCAAATAAAAAAATAACTTCTCTAGGTAGTAAGTAGTAGGTAGGTCTAGGCCTTAGTTTGAAGAAATACAAAAAATAACTAAAATATTGCGAACGCTGAAAGCTTACGAGCGAGGGGTTAATTAATATCATATCGCTTCTTGTTCAAAGTTGCGCTGTGAGCACGTAGCCTAATTTTTAACTTTATTCTTAGCAAAATGATTTTCGGTTATGCTTATTGTTGTGAGATAACAGAAGACGGATTATTAATATCCTTTAGAATGAAAACCCCTTAATTATTTTCCTAAACAAGACGGTAGTGAAAAAATGTGTACAAAAAATCTATGTAATTAGAAACCACTCTCTTTTTTTGCGACTGGAACGCCTTGAAGTACTTTTCGAACAAAAATAATTTAAGCTGGTATTCGATTATTGTATACCTACTTATCACTAATCTTACATGCTTGGCGTGTTTTGTAATTTCTATGTCGAATGTTATTAAAAGACCCAAGCAAGAATGAATATCTGTTTTCTTGCACACAGTAACCTCAACATCTTTGCCGCGCGACTAGCAGCATTGCTGTTACTCCACGCCGCTGGTGCTGGCATGGCCTCTCCCACCGTGCTGGTAGCGAGACCGCTGTCCAGGGTCGAAGTGGACTGGCTGCCGACTGACAATCAGACGCTGTATAAACTGAGAGAAGGCGAGAGCAGGAGGTAAGAGACTTCTTTTCTCTCTTAACAATAGCTAGATAAGAGAAATGGGCAAGAAACTTTCTCTTTATCTCTCAAACTGTCTCTTAGACAATGGCGTAATGGCGACTGAGTGCTGAATGTAGAAACTGCGAAAAGAAGAAAGCAGAAGGTAAGAGGCTGCTTGGCTCATGTCGCAAGTGAACGTGGCAAAATGCAGCAGGTAAGAATCTTCACTCTCACTCAGCTATCGAGCTTGTGTTGGTGGCACTTTATGTATATACTCTAGCTAGGAGAAATGGACTAGAATCTTTCTCTCTCTATGCAGCTGCATAGTGGCTACAAGACAATGTACAAGTTGAAAGTAGGGTCAAAGCCACATCAACATCTTTGCCGCGCGGTTGGCAGCGTTGCTGATTCTCCACAGCGCTGGTGCCGGCATGGCCTCCCCAACCGTGCTGGTAGCGAGACCGCTGTCCAGGTTCGACTGGCTGCCGACTGTCAATCAGACGCTATATAAACTGAGAGAAGGCGAGAGCAGGAGGTAAGCAACTTCTTGTCTCTTTCATCCTCAACATCTTTGCCGCGTGGCTGGAAACGTTGCTAATTCTCCATGCCCCTGGTGCTGGCATGGCCTCTCATACAGTGCTGGTAGCGAGACCACTGTCCAGGGTCGAAGTGGACTGGCTGCCGACTGACAATCAGACGCTGTATAAACTGAGAGAAGGCGAGAGCAGGAGGTAAGCAACTTCTTATCTCTTTTAGCCTCAACATCCTTGCTGCCCGGCTGGCAGCGTCGCTAATTCTCCACGCCACTGGTGCCGGCATAGCCTCCACTACAGTGCTGGTAGCGAGACCACTGTCCAGGGTAGAAGTGGACTGGCCGCCGACTAACAACCAGACGCTTCATAAACTGAGAGAAGGGGATTCTAGGAGGTAAGGATACTTCATAAGACTATATGGCTTAGCCGCTACGACCTATTCATTCATGGTCGAGGCATACTTCTTAACTGCAGACTTTAGAAGAAAACGAAAGAGCAAGAGGTCAGCATCGTCTCATCAGCTTTGTTAAATGAATACCGACTCACACCCAGACGCCGTACCTTATTTCACATACTGCACGTGTTTAAGGCAAAATATCACCGCATAACATTCCATCTTTCCACATATATTTTTTTAGTTAGCCAGACATTTCGCCAAGACTGCCGCTGATGCACATAATATATAATAGTAAGTACTACATACCTGATGTCAGGTGACAATGTAGCCTAAGATGGACCATGTCAGCCTAGATCATTTGAAGCACATGGCGACAGTAGCTCTAGCTCCCCTTTTAGGTCGCTTATTCCAGAAACATCAGGTCAGCTATCCAAATTTAATCGTTCTTAGCTGCACTATTCCCGGTCGTCCTTGTCCCATTTGCCCAGATCCAGGAAGGAACCCGGTATCGCAGTTGTTGTGCTCAGTCTCCTGTCAGAACAATTTATCGCCCATTTACCGATGCCAATGGCCCAATTCTTGTTTGATTTAATAAACCCGTTAGTTTATGTCGTGAAGACAATGTAATGTTAGTGCAGTAAATTCGCTTAAATATAAGATCAAAATTATCGGAGCCAAAATTTCATTCAATCGTCCCGTCTCACTGTCATTAATGGTAGGACCATTGATAATTTGGGACGAGTTTTATAAATTAAAATATTAGTGTCAAAAATTTACACTATCGCAGATAATTATTTACAATGCTATAAACACTAAAAAACAATGCATTTTAATTATTATTATGTTTGTTTGGTATGGATCATTGAATGCAGTTTTCATATCGTTCGATCGGGATTTTTTGCCAAAGTGGCTACTAACATCTGTTTTATGTGTGTAGCTTGATCTGTTCTTTTAAAAGCGTAATTAACATTTTGTAAGAACTATTACGTCATATGCAACGAGGATTGATAGATAGATAGTTGAACGAGTAAATTTTATAAATCTTATATCTGCTTTTATTCTAGTTTGGAGTTAAACACAACATCAATATCTGAGACGCCAGTTTTCATCACTATAAGTCCGTGTTCACGAGACTTTCACTGGGCGTTGTATCACGGAAAAACTCACGTTCAAGGTAAATAGCCTTTTTTGTACTTTTATTGATTAGAAGTACGATATATTTTCCGATGTTTTTAAATGTGATATTCTTTACGTGAATAAACATTTTTGTTTCAGGTTCATTGACTTTGCTGAAAGAGTATAATGGGTTGGAGATGAAAACTTTTTCATTATACATATCACACCAAGACAGATACATTTTGCAGGTAAGCGATATTTTTTAGGTCCTTATCTATTTTGTTGATATTACAACAATTAAGTAAACAATCTGTGTGTCCAAACACATGGCATGGCATAGCTTACACGAATGGACATCACTTCTGTCAGGCTTTTTCAATGTTTATGTGGCAGAGTGGTGTAGGTTATGTCGCTAATGTTGAATTGTCCAAAGTTAATTGTGAATGAATTTTCCATAGTCCTATTCTAAGCAATGATAATAATAGTCCCCCTAGCCGATTTCGACTACGGGGGCTAGTCACAACGACTAACCGACTGCGTGGGACATATTATAGTGCACAAGTGTGTGCGCAAACACAGGTGCACTCTCTATTCCTTTCACTCTCATAGCCCGATGGGACAGCAATCTGACACGACCGGAGAGAGATCAGGCGCAGGACCAACGGCTAAACGTGCTTTCCGAGGCACGGGGGTGAAACACCGCCAACTTCCAAACTCCGGGCTACCCTGAGAATTTCTGATCAGAAAAACTCCGGTACATATTTTTGGCCCGACCCGGGAATTGAACCTGGAACCTCCGGCACAGCCGTCGCTTTAAAATGCGACCCTCTCACCGCTGCGCCACCGAGGCAGTTAAAGGCAATGATATAAACATACCTTACAGCTTTCATCGGCAAGAGGCGGCGCGTGCGCAGTAAGCGTCCGTGGTGAGGCGTCGCGACCCACACGGTTGCGGTTACGCACCCGGTCCAGGCGGAGGCTGGTCGCCAATTGGGATCCTAGGTAAGTTAATATTATCAGAATCAGAAATTATGTCACTTTTGCTTTTTACAAGTGCAATTTATATTATTAAGTTTGTATAGCGACAAAACACTATAAAAACAAAAATCAACTATTCCTATATATATATATATATATATATTCCTATATATATATACTATTCCTTCATCTTAACCGATTGTTTAAATATTTGTAAAAAATAATTTCCATCGGATATTGTGAGAGCAATCTCGCAACATTGATAAGGTCACGCAGCCTACGCGTTGAAAAGAAAGAGCTTGCAAAATTCTTGCTTGTTAATGTGACGGTGGCCGAGTGGTATAGGCATACGCCCGGATAGCGTAAGACACGGGGTTCGATTCCTCGTTTGTCACAGAGTCACGGTTGCTTTTTACAAGAGTAATTTATACAGAAATTATTTATTTGCATCAATTTCATATTGGGTAAAAAGAGGTGGCTGAAATAAGAAATTTTTTTATAGTTGGTTATTTACAAATTCGTCCCTTATTGGCTTACTTGGGACAAGTTAAAATGATAGATAATAATGGTAAGTGTTACCGGTAAGTAAAAATCAAGTAAGTTAAGGGCTTGTTTCACAGTCGCCAAGTAACTTAATTGCCAATTAACTTCATACAAATAAAAAAATATATTTTATTTGTATGAAACCACCCTATTAAGCAATTTGAGAAATGCATGTGTTAGGGTTTGTTTCGCTCAAAGCCTTTGCAATAGTACAGTAGTAAAACTAGTGGGTATATAAACGAAAATGAAATACATGACAAAAATCAAAGTAGTACAAGATCCGAAATTATTTTTTTGTGTTGTGTTAGTAAAAACAAATGTTTTTATTATTTAAACTCAAAATTAATATTTGAGTGTGGTCTTCTTTTAATTGTAAAACAGAGGGGTAATTGTGTAAAGCAATCGTATTTATTTGACAATTCAAAACGTACGATATGATCTATTAAACCTTTTGTTCTTTGCCGTTTGACAGATACACAATACATAAATACACAATTACCCCTCAGATCCATAATGATTGTAGTAATCATAAAGACAAAAATGGATCCATTTTGACAAGTTAATAATATATCACCGTCACTTCAATACTGCTTGTCCAACTACCGGATTCAAGCAACACTTTTTTACCGAACAGGTAATTTCTAAACAAGGTATTAAAGAAACCAAGTTATGTTGAGCAGAGATATCTTATAAAAACCAGTTGGGTAAGAACAGTTATCCATAGCGTCTTGCACATAAATCTGGTCTGTCCATCTGTCACATATCGTCACCAGGTATAAATGAATTTATGATGAGTACAACGCGAGATATTACTTGTTAGGTCGGTACATACGATGAAATAGCGCACAATTCATGAGATGTAAGGCTGAGAGTCGGCAAGCGATGTGACCAAAATAAATTATGCACCACAAGAGATAAACAATCCATTTATTGGATCTATGTGATTTCCATAGGTTTATGCACAAATTTCATAAATCATTACCACGCGTGTTATTCACTTATTGAAGAGAAGTTAACTAATGCTTATGCCATAGATCTGTATATTGTTAATCACTAGCCCACATTCACAACACAAATAGTATAAGTTGAACCAAAAATACTCGACTGTTTCGTTGGTGAAGCGGTTAGTTCGCTGGTCACCCAAAAGATATAGATCCGGGTTAGAATCCCGGGTCGGGGCGAAATGTTTTTGTGTCTTGAAAATACTTGGAAACAGCTCGGAGCTGGGAAAAGTTGGTGGTGATGACACCCCGTGCCCTCGAAAAGCACGTTAAACCGTTGGTCCTGCGCCTGGAGCTCTATTTTTGAATCACTTGCGTCAAGATGGCGTGTGATATTCAATGATTATAGTCGAATTTTGGAATGAAAACCAGTTGTAATCTACACAAAAAGGACTTGAAAAATCATTGCTAAATTTTTTGAATACTCTCGTCTATATTTCGCGTGGGTTTCGTTGATTTTTTATTCGTTTTCTAACGAAAATTACACGCCAATTTGAAGCGAGTGATTCAAAAATAGAGCTCCTGATCTCTTCTCTTCTCTCTCTTCTGATTCCCTCCTCTTCTCTCATCGTTCAGGTCGGTTCTGCCGTCTCACTGAATTAATGAGAATGAAGGAACAGACATTACACTTGCGTATTGCGCACATCTGGGCACTATAATATTGCCTGCGTTCCTGGTCTATCTCTGTTAAGAGGGGCCGCTATTAACGAAAATCGGTAAAAAAATATTAGTTGAATTTTGAATCTAGAACCCTATGTGTCCATCCCCCAAAGCTATAATACATTGTCCCAAAGTGATAGAGCGCTCGATATGTCTCGCGGAAAACTTTCTGATATCTAGCGCATTTCTCAACGCCTCGGTACAGCGTCCGCGCGAACACTGATTTAGTGCACGCCTCTTATTTATGTTACAAGCATCAAATCGTATCGCGATAGTACATAGTGCCGATGTTGTAATCATAATTCGGTCGAAATAAAAAAAAAACCTATTAATTTTCCCATTGATGTTATGCAAGTGAAAAGATTTTCGAATAGATTTCTACTGGGAATCAAACCCGCAATCACAAGCTCTCAGGCCTGGTTCGACACGACGGCGCGGCCTTTAATTATCAACTAGATATCATCACGATTTGCGCTAACTAAGAAACATGCAACTTAGTAGCGCTATGCATTCTGATACTTTTCATTACAGAGATCAATGGTTGTCCACATTCCTTTATAATAATCCCGTTAAAGCCTCGGATAAAAAGGACGATCATAGAATAACGGTTATTTATAAGGCTCTCAATTATACTTCAAAGAACTGGCGCCTAGTTTTTATTGGAAACCATTTTAAGAATGTAGGGTAAGCCGATGAGAGAATGATTTACTTATTTTTTTACCTACCCATTAGTATAAAATCTACCATCACTCTATATGTATAGCTAGAGTTTTAGATGAAATAAACCGACAGTACGGTAGCTCAATTGGAAGAGCAGTTGGCCCGGTAAGCCAGAAAGATGTTGGTTCGAATCCCGCCCGTGCGCAATTTTTGGTTTCTTATTTCATCTTTAAGAATATAAATATGACACTGTGAGTGTTTAAAAACATTCTAACCCATAGCTAGAGTGTGTAAGCTTCATAACAACGAAAACTTTATAGAATTTGAACGTACTGCAACAAAGAGCTTCAGCTAGCTTATAGCTCTAACCGTTGTAACCCCGATCAGGCTAAAGAACAAAAAAAAACTAAATGAGTACCTAATTACAACGTCACTATATTTTATCATTCAACGCATAACTTGAAAAAGTAATTTCGCTTGTGTAATTAGTAAAAACTCGAGCATACTATATTTTCCAAAGGCATATGAAGACTTGAAATTTTATTTTATTTCCAACTGAATAATGTGCTCACCATTTTATTATTTGACTAAAACCTAACAGTTTAGTCTAGTCTTTGTATAATTTGCTTGTAAGATGAGACTTATTCAAAGTGCCTAAGCAAACATTGCGGACGGGTAAGCCTAGTCTGGACACACACGGGATTTGAGCTATTAGTTTGTCTTAGTTGTGCTTACTAGGTAGTTCAAGACTTAGTTCGCTCTGAAACTTGTACAATCCCTGCGATAAACTAGAGCTTTGCGTATCAAAATCAAAACAGTTGGTGATTCTCAAACTCGTCCCATGAACTTTTGCCCATTTGGGACCAGTCGCTTTCTTTTTGTTATTTTACCGCACTTAAAAACCTAATTATAATAAAGAAATTGTAATTAGTAACATAAATACACCGGGTGGATTACGATAAATAAAAAAGCTCTAGCTCAAGTTATGTCTAAAGAAATGCGATGTAAGATCTCTATCCTGGCGCGGAAGTCTCGACATAGTTCTCTGTTGTTGAAACGTGTTGCTTCAGACTTCCAGCATTGTGCTGGAAGTCTGAAGCAACTTGTTTGACATTTCGCGTAGACAATTGTAATATTCTGATTTTCTGCTCCATCGAATATCCTTCTAACTTATATAGCTTATATTTTTAATAAATCTTAAAAAATATTTGTAATTTTTAGGGTTCCGTAGCCGAATGGCAAAAACGGAACCCTTATAGTTTCGTCAAGTCTGTCCGTCTGTCTGTCTATCTGTCCGTCCGTATGTCACAGCCACTTTATTCTAAAACTATTAGCATGAGTATTATAATATCTGTGGCATCACACAGTTGAAACTTGGTAGGGAGATGTATTTTGATCGTATCGCACTTAGCCGGTTTTTAAAAGCTTGATTCGAACATTCTTCTCAATCAATAAATACACGAAAATACCAATTCTGTGTTAGCATTTTTCGAGCGCCACCTGGTGGTTTTACAGGAAACTATGTCGAGACTTCCGCGCCTGGATACAAACAATTGCTTACTATGGAATGCTTAGATAAAGTCTAGGTACAAGTTCATAAGATTTCAGGATTCCGTCAGTAACACGCTAAACAGTAAACTTGTGGGCACATTGACTGAAAATGAACTCAAATTGAATCAACACAGAGCTTTGCTCACTGACCTAACATTTTGGGTTGACTGACTTTCGTGGTGAATTAGATGTTTCTATACAGAATGTATTGTTGATTAAAAAAGTTTCCATAACGTTTAATCATAAAAAAAACCTTCGGTATAAAAACCTAGAAAATACAACAGCTAAACATACTTGATAACTAGATACATACTGCAATACAGGATGGCCCAAAAAAAAGTGCCAAGCCATAACTAGGGCTACCCAAATCACCCACGTGTATGGTTTTCTATTTAAAGTATTTTTACGTTTTTATTTTTAATATTTTTTAAGGTTAAATAGAGCTATGATTGGAAATACTTCTTAATCGCCTAGTACTATGTAGTATTCATCTGATAGAGAAAAAACATGAAAAAACAGGCATGTACCTTACTATTCGCGCCACAGTGACCAAAAAAGAACCTTCACAAAAATAAAATAAAAACATTAAAATTACATAGGGTGATTCGGATAGGAATAGTGATGCTCTACCTCTAGACTTTAGCTTGACACAATTTTTTGGGACATTCTGTATAGTCCCGGTTTAGTAAACATAAATTCAACAAACAATCCAAACCGCCATTCCTAGCAGAACCGTGGCTTGTAAAACAAATAATCGAGATTTGCATTTCTTTTAATAGATTTCAATTGACATACTTCTCCCTTACCCAGGGGATACCTACATAACTGGACGTTGCAATTACTTTTTAGCGTCTATAGAGCCCTTATTAAAATACAATGAGGCCTAAGAAGCCTCGCTCAAATTAATTGTGTAATGATTAAAGGGATTATAGACGTATCGAGCATACTAATACACTGAAAAGCGGCGGCTCTAAGTGTTTTTTATTGTAGGCACAATTATGTGGATGCCAACGCATAGCACGCGGTTGGTAGTGATAACTTAACCATTTTTAAAACAGGACTCAAGTAGGGTTGGCCCAATGAGAATTCATAGAAAACGAGTGGGTGGTTGAAAAACTAACTGTTTTTTTTTTTAATTTGGTCAGAGATAAAATATGAGGGAGCCGGACTAAAATAGTTTTTCAGTCTTTTTTTATTTTGTTTCTTTATATTATCTACTATATAAAAATAAGTCGGATTTTCCTCCCTGACGCTATAACTCCAGAACGTACGAACCGATTTCCACGGTTTTGCATTCGTTGGAAAGGTATTAGGCTCCGGTAGGGTAATAGCAAAGATAATTCCCATAAAACGGGGCCGAGGCGGGACGGGGCTGGGGGCGAAACGAAGTTCGCTGGGACCGCTAGTTTAGCATAAAAGAAATAGTTGAAACAAGTGCAAATGGTGTCCTACAAACTATTCGAAAATCTAATGTTATAGCTACGGCGTCAATAACCAAATTAATGTTATTAATAAGAGGTATTTTGGTTTGTGATGTGATTCGAGAGTAAACATGAGTTTCATGAAAATAAAAAAATCAGCTTCGTATGCCTTCTTTCTCTTGAATTCACCTGTACCTGTGGCCTGTGAACATAGAGTACCTAAATGTTTTTATACTATGGTTTAGAATGTGAATGTTTTTAACACTAACAGTGTCCTAATTGAATTATTAAAAGATGAAATATGAAACCAAAAATTGCGCACGGGCGGGACTCGAACCGGCTAACTGGGCCAAATGCTCTTCTAATTGAGCTATTGTGCTCTCGATCCGCGCTAAATTCTTGGTCTCACATGGATACGTCATTGCGTGACGTTAGCGCCATCTACCCGTCGGTTTATACTTCTTTGGATATGCTTTTAAGAAGTAGGTGCTAACATAATGATAACTTTACTATTTTCTATTTGTTACAGCCCTATAGATCCGCAAGCCACCACTTACTGTGTCGTCGCGTCCTACTTGAAAAACTACACCTCTCTATGCGCAGCGCAGTGCGATTCTAAAACGAATCGAGAGAACAAATCGTACGAGCGATACGAGAATCGAGACGCGGAGAATCGGAACTCGATCGAGAATCGAGAAGATTCGAGGCAAATCGATTGCGCGGGCGCACAAATCGATAACAAGGTGGAAACGGATCCGTTCGGGATTTTTGAGGGGAACTTCAAAAGTGATTTCAGGAGAAAGAAGTTCGGTAAGTTATATTAAGCATAAAACCGGGTAGGTAGGGATGTATATTAAGCAAAGTTACACGAGTCCAAGTTAACTATAACGCTGCTAATGTCTTCTTTGATGTTGACAGAGACATGATGTTGTGTTAACATCTTAGGCTTGTGTAAATTCACGACACGTTTAGTGCAGTGGTTAGTACTCCTAACTACTGAACCAGCTGTCGCAGGTTCAAATCCCGCAAGGGGCAAATGTTTGTGTGATGTGCACGAATATTATGTGTACCTAAGTCATGGATGTTATATGTATTTAAGTATTTATAGGAGACGCTGCCACCGTCATAATCATTGTCTGGTACTTCGTAACACATGAAATTGAATTCCTTACTTTCATCAACAATATACACTTTACTTGCACTTGACTCAATACCTTGCATATGACTTTACAGCTGTTCTTTTTCGTAACTTCAGTGGACCCGCACAGTAAAACAGTCTTACTGCCATGCACAGATTCAAAAAAAAAAGTAGAATTCTAGTGAAAGGCAATTTTTAAATAGGGTTCCTCTTCAGTGCTGGAAGTCTGAAGCAATATTTTTGACATTTCGCGTAGACAATTTCAATATTATGATTTTCTGCTCCATCGAATATCCTTCCAAATTACGTCGCTAAATCTTAAATAAATCTTAATAAATATTTGTTATTTTTTAAGCTTGATTCAAACATTCTACTCAATCAATAAATAGGAGAAATACCAATTTTGTCTCAGCATTTATCGAGCGCCACCTGGTGGTTTTACTGGGAACTATGTCGAGACTTCCGCGTCAGGATTAAACAATAGGTCGGAGAGTTTTCCGCGGGCAACGTGCATTGTTCCAAGAAATATTACCATCTCGAAAATTAGAACATGTTTACAACTTTTCTTTGTTTGCTGTAGGGTAAATTATGACTTTTGTGGGCAGGTTCGGTGACTGAAGGCAATATTTTAGTGTTATTGACAATATTGTCGAACATCCAAAACTTTCACGATCTTTACAAAAGCCGGCCGAGACAGGGTCAGACTCGTACGCGAAGGGTTCCGTACCATTGATTAGGTAAACAATGGTGAATATTTCAAGTGCTTACCTGTAGCATACGGACGGACAGACAGAGAATTCTTAATAGTAGGGTTCCGTTTTTACCCTTTGAACCCTGTAAACTACAATTTTTTGTGTTCGATCGCGTTAAAATAGAGTCGTCGCAATATACAAGTCACTCACCTTTTAGAGAGCATACAGGGTGTCCAAGGAAACCTGTACCAGCGAAGGTCTGGGGTTAGAGGATACTAATACCCAAAGTTTGAGCCCAATGAATGTTTCGCGATATTTAATAGTTTTCGAGATATGTTTTCTTTGTTTATTTAAAAAAAATCATCTACTTAACTTAATGACTTGTTAATAATTTTAAAAACTTTTGAGGGTTGTTAGCTCTCAAAATACTACAATTATTCTAGTACTTTATGGGAAGTTTTATCCCAAAATTGAGGCTCAAAATTGTAAAGTCAAAAAAACAAAAAATCATATCTCTTAAACTATTAAATATCGCGGAACATACATTGGGCTCAAACGTTGGGTATTAGTATCCTCTAACCCCAGACCTTCGCTAGTACAGGTTTCCTGGGACACCCTGTATACACATTGATGTTACTATAGTTGGGTTGGGTTCGCACCCTGTATAAAGAAAGTGTCAAAGTATGTTGTGATCTCAAAGTCCTCAATCATGCCATGAGTATGGGCGAGGCAAAAACTTTTAAAGAAGTAGGTAATAGTCAAGGACGTACTGAACCCGCAGTCAAAATATTAATAGGGTATTCTTACACAGGACGAAGCACGAAAGTCAGTGATGAAGATCCGGTGATAGCCTGCGTTGGTGACAGAACTCATCACCTTTTCGAAAACTTGGACCCAAGCAAGGTAACAGCCTCATAATTGTTATTTAATTACAGCCTAAGAACTACAAGAATGCAAAATTCTTAAAAAATTAATTACGAAACCAAAAATTGCTCACGGGCGAACCAGCATCTTTCTGGCTTATCGGGCCAACTGGTCTTCCAATTGAGCTACCGTGCTGTCGGTCCGACCGCGCGAATTTCATCTTTTAAGAATTCAAATATGACACTGTGAGTGTTAAAAATTCTTAACCAAAGCATGCAAATATCTATAGGCTTTGACAATGCCGACTGGTATACGCACGAACCCGGATAGCTTAGGACGCGGTAGTTCGATTCATCGGCTCAGATTTATTCAAGTTATTCAAGTGTAAATAAAATTTTAATAGGGTCTAGGCTCCAAATATGATTTTGTTTGTCCCATTCGGTGTCGCGCTATAAGACATCATAGGGTGACCAAAGCGAAGAGCTGGCAGCTACCTCGGAAAAAGTAAATCTAGCTATTCATAGGAGGAACGCTGCCAGTATCTTCGGAACCTTACCCAAAGGGACTCCTTTTAATAATATATTTTTAAAGACCAGAATTATATTTTGGTTTGTATGCGGAAAGATCTAGCCAAATACCTGCATTAAAATCGAATCGGTCGCCTCGCGCTCCTGGTGGCTCGGCAAACACGTTGATGTAGGTATCCTGGGCGTTGATCACTGCATAAATCCATGTGAAGAGTTTTCCATAGGTTCTGTGGCACTTATTACGGGTTTTCCACACGCGCACAATCACTCACGCCGAGATATTTATACGTTTTTCAGTAATATTATAGGAGCGCAGTCATTGCGTACGCAGTAAGAGATTTCAACTGTTTTATTTTTGCGGATGTAGATGGCGCTAAAAGACGGGCGCGCTCATCGAGTAGCCAATCGCAGTGGATTGCTTAGCAAAACGAAACAATCGCAATACAGGAAATGGCTTTCAAATTCCGAAATACAAATCTTTTTAATAGTTGATTGTATCTAACAAGTTTTTATTGTCACAGGTATGATCATAAATCATAAAATAAATTAATAAGTTGTTTAACTTGAAAATAAATGATGGAATCCTATTCCAGTACGAAACATGCCGCTCACCTTAAAATAATGCAATTATTTTAACTAATTTAAAACCTAAAACTAAATTTTGTACGACGCTAATTCCTAGTCCTCGAACTGAATGACTCTAAGTTAACACAAATCGACTGAAGTTACAATATAGGCATGATATCCTACTACAATGAATCTAAATAATCACAAACCCTACCTAAGCTAAGTGTTTGAGGAACTAAAAAATTTGGCTTCGTACAGCACTATCAAATTATTACCAATTAATAATTACTCAAATGGAAGAGGGCAGATTTTTACAACTGCTCTTTTATATAAATTACTTCCGCTTTGTAAAGTAACAACACGTATTTTCCCGTCAGAGCCAGGATGGAGTGTATGCACGCGAGCTAATTTCCATTGAAGAGGAGGAAGATTATCGTCACATACCACAACAACGGTGCCTTCACGAATAGGCGGGCCCTGGTCGCGGTACCATTTAGTACGTTGTTGAATTTCGTGCAAGTATTCACGGCTCCAACGCTTCCAGAAGTGTTGAAGACATTGTTGTACCCAACGCCATCTAATTAAACGACTCGGATTCGAATCTATTAGAGATACGTCTGGAAGTGCCGTCATAGGACCTCCGATTAGAAAATGGGCAGGCGTTAAGGGCAAGGGATCTCTAGCATCTGCACTCAATACGCAGAGAGGTCGCGAGTTTAACACCGCCTCTATTTGACACAGTAAAGTATGCATCTCATCATACGTTTGAATCTGAGTTCCTATCACTCGATGAAAGTGATGTTTGAAGCTTTTTACACAACTTTCAAAAATTCCACCGAAGTGAGAAGCCTTCGGAGGCTGAAAGTGCCACGTAATACCCTGTTGCAAGGTTTGAGAATTCAAAGCACATTGAACAGAGTCATTTTTAAGAAATTGATATAATTCTTTTAATTGATTGTTACATCCCACAAAGTTTGTACCGCAATCCGAATATATATCAGTACATAGGCCACGACGCGACGTAAATCGACGTAGGGCGGCTAGAAACGCCTCACTTGAAAGTTCGGAAACGAGTTCGAGATGGGTAGCCTTTGTACTCATACATACAAAAACCGAAACATAGCACTTAATCACCTTAGCATTGCGAACTTTATTGGCACGAACGTAAAACGGGCCGGCGTAGTCAACAGCTGTTTTAAGAAACGGGCGCTCGGGACGTACGCGCGCGGCAGGCAGAGGGCCCATCGTCGGTTGTGACTTTACGGGTCGTGCACGGAAACAGCGAATGCAACGGTGAATACGCTGACGAATGATGTCACGGCTAGATAAAATCCAGTATTTTTGAAAAAGAGTATACTGAACTAATTGAGCCCCAGCATGCAATTGGGTTAAATGAGCGTCATCAATTATCAAATTAGTCAAGTGATGCCTCTTAGGTAAAATTAACTGGTGTTTGGATTGAAACGGTAAAAGGGACTTATGTATACGTCCGCCAACACGTAAAAAATTATCGTTATCTAAGAATGGATCAAGTCGCTTCAATTGATTCGAGATAATTTTATGCTGCGAAATATTTTGAATATCTGCGGAAAATGTGGACTGTTGCACTAAATATATCAATCTATTAAGTGCAAAATTATACTCTGGTACGGAAACGTACGAGTGGAATGAAAGTTTCTCTTTGTTAACCCTACTTTTGAGAAGTTTATAAAAACGAAATATGTAGGATGTCACACGTACCAATTTATTGAGAGATGAGAACTTCTCAATAAAACTATTGTCCTCGCTAGACGCCGACACTGCAGGTACGGACGACACGGGACTACTGCGCTTCTCTTCATTTGTGCGTGGGATTTCCTTGCGCACGGGCCAAGTAAATTCATCTTGAGAAAGCCATTTAGGGCCATGAAACCACAAGTCTGTGTTTTCTAAAAAGGTTGAAGGCAACAAGCCACGTGACGGCGCGTCAGCCGGATTGTCAGCAGATGGAACATGCCTCCAACGTTCACTAGGTACTAGCGTAAGTATTTCACTCGTACGATTTGAAATGAATGTCTTCCACTCGTACGGAGGAGACCGAAGCCACGCTAGCACTATTGACGAGTCAGACCACGCGTAAACGTCGTTCTTACTTATCCGGTCACTGTAGGTACGTAATACCTTATCAATGAGTCGTGTTAACAGCACGGCCGCCATAAGCTCGAGTCTCGGGATCGAAAGACACGGAGAAATGGGGGCGACGCGAGTTTTAGCAAGTAAAAGATAAGTATGAGACGATCCGTTACCGTCCGTAAGACGTAGGTATACGCATGCGGCGTAGGCCTTCTCTGACGCGTCGGAAAACCCGTGTATTTGAAAACTACATCCATCGAAAAATACTTGGCGCGGGATAGAAACACGCGATAAAAGACACAATTCTTGTATGAACGCACACCAAGAATTAACGATACTAATAGGAGGGCGGTCGTCCCAATCGACACCAGATATCCACAGTAACTGCATTAAATGTTTAGCGTAAATAGTCACGGGTGATAACCATCCCATTGGATCGTAAATTCTAGCTATTTCAGAAAGAATCGTTCGTTTCGTAATTTTATCCGAATTACAATGAACACTAAAGGTGAAATGATCAGCTTGAGGGTTCCACTGAAGCCCTAGTACCTTAACTTTGTGATCATTCTCCATTGGTGCGAAGGGCACGTTATCGGGCCGCTCACCGTGAACCTCTGGCGTCTGAACTGCAGCGAGTATCGCTGGCGAGTTGCTATGCCACTTACGTAGCTCAAAGCCGGCCGTAGCGCAAATATCAATGAGTTCTTGCTGTAGGGTGAGAGCCTTACTTTCATTGCATTCCCCTGTGACGACGTCATCAACAAATACCTGGTCTAATAGGACCCCCGAAGCTTGACTAAAACGTGTCGCTTCATCGTGAGCTAGTTGCTTAATCGTACGCAGAGCTAAGTACGGGGATGAGCTCACTCCGAAAGTGACAGTTCGTAAACGGTAATCTTCTATAGGTTTGTCAGGTGACGTCCGCCACAGAATGCGTTGAAAATCCCTATCCGAAGATTGAACTAAAATGTTTCGATACATTTGTTTTATATCAGCTGTAAAAACAACACTGTGTCTAAGAAATTTCAAAATAATATCTACGATATCCTGATGCAATTTAGGACCCGTTAACAAAATATCATTGAGTGACTTTCCGTTAGAAGTTTTACAACTAGCATCGAACACTACGCGAGTTTTGGTAGTTTCACTCGATTCCTTAATTACACAGTGGTGCGGAATGTAATACGGGTTACCCGACTGCGGGGTTCCCTCGACCGGTTCCATATGCTCGAGGTCAAGGTATTCTTGTAAGCAAGCATGGTAATCCTCCTTGAGTTTAGGGTTGTTTTCTAACCGACGCTCTAACTTATGAAACCGAGCGAGGGCGATATCCCTAGATTCCCCAAGGGGCTGAGCGTCAGGCTTGAAGGGAAGTGCAACCACATAGCGACCGGTGTTATCACGAGTGCATGAATTCTCATAAATTTGCTCACAAAGTCGCTCATCAGGTGTAAACGCCTTCACTTCAGGCACAGACTCGAGTTCCCAGAACCTTTTTAAATCGTTGTCATCGTAAAATGAGCTAAAACAAGTATTAATCGGAGATGGAGTCGTAGACTCGAATGAAAGTGCACCTAGTAATAGGTACCCAAAAATACTGTTCATCGCAATCGGCGAACCGGGAGAACCAGTAATGACATTGCCTAGTAGTATCTGGGATAGTATATCCGCTCCTACTAGCATTTCA
The DNA here is from genome assembly GCA_963584085.1 of Pyrausta aurata. Lineage (NCBI taxonomy): Eukaryota > Metazoa > Arthropoda > Insecta > Lepidoptera > Crambidae > Pyrausta > Pyrausta aurata. Next base: position 3,231,808 of record OY757269.1, on the reverse strand, counting down.
ACCTCTTGTGGGTTGTGAAAAGAAGGATCTGCTAATTTAAGATTTTTAATGTGTGGCCACCCTGTATGAGGCAATGGCACACTGGGCATTTTCGGTACTAATTTCGTTAAAATTAATGCCTCTACGGGAATAGAAGGTCGTTCCGAATCCGTAGGAGAAATGAAACATGAAATTATCCCTTTCGGTTGAATCGACCTACTTTCACCTATGCCGTTGACAGGTACATTTACCCCACGTCGTTCCAGTCCTAAGCGTTGAACACAAGACTCTGTTATAAACGACGCCTGACTGCCAGTGTCCATCAAGCATCGAACCGTCGAACGTTTATTCCCGCCTACATATAAATCGACGCGCGCCGTTGATAACAAGACCGTACGAAGACAAGTATTCCCTAACGCGTTATCATTGTTATCACTTATCGCGTTATTAGTCGAGGTCATCACTACGGGAGTAGACGCGTTGTCGTCAGTCGAGGATTGAGCGAGGTCATCGACCCCCGTAGCAGGGGAGAACGAGACAGCATTACTTTCAACTGTGTCGAAATGTAAGAGTGAATGATGTCGTTTGTGACAAGAACGGCACACGAAATTAGACTTACATTTATTTAAGTCATGTCCAGTATTTAAACAATTAAAACAAACATCCTTTCCCTTCACGAAATTGTACCTATCGGACGGAGATAGCGCGAGAAACTTATTGCATTTTGCTATAAAGTGTGGATTGTCACAACATAAGCATTTGTTCTTATTGCCGTAAGAATAAGGTTTAGATTGAGCCGCGTTCTTCTCAGGTTGTGAGTTAACCGTAAGTACATGTTGAGTGCGAGTCGCGTTCGCACCAGAACGTACAGTACTAGGAGGTACTTTATTACGTTTGCTAGAGTCAGTTATCTCGCTTGCAGCTAAGTCGCGTTCAAGAAAATTGATCAATGAATCTATGCATGGAATATCTGTAGGTTTATGCAATGACAACTCAAACCTTTTACGAATTGAATTAGGTATTTTACGTAGTAAAATGCCCAGCAATAGAAAACTCCATTGATCAACGGGGAATTGCATCCTTTTCAAAGCTTGAATATTCTCGTGATAGGTATTCAGTAATTTACGTAAACTTTGAATCGATTCTGAACAGCTGTCTATATCAAGTATTCGATCTAAATGTGTGGATGCAATTGCTCGTTTATTCTCATAGCGAGATATTAAAATGTCAAACGCAACCCTATAGTTCTCGTCCGTAATTGGAATCGATTTGATAAGATTGTACGGCTCATCTTTAAGTGTTAAAAGTAAATACCTAAACTTCTCAGCGTCCGTGTAAGCACCATTGTTGTGAACGAGACACGTGAACAAGTCGTAAAACGATGGCCAGTCCGTGGATTGCCCAGAGAAAGAAGGTAGTGGAAGTGTAGGTAATTTGTCGTGATTATTACAACTCGTAGGTACTACAGAGTTACGGCTAGCGCGCTTACACTCCTCCTGCTTCCGCTCTTTAATCTCACTTTGATGCGAAATTATCATGTAATAAAGGTCATTGAACTGGTTTCGAATTGCTAATTGTTCATTTCTATCACTTGCTAGAAGACTTTCGTCTTTGATAAGAGATTTCTCTATCTTTGTTTGTAATTTGAGAAATTTCTTTTGAGTTGAATTGATATCTCTACACCGAGCTAAGAACTGTTGTTCACTAGTTTCGTAGAAACCTAGTGTATGTTTTAGTTCGTCTAGAATTATATCACGTTCGAATAGGTCTTGAACCGCCATTTTGAATATGGACGCGTAACGTCGCTATGAAATATGGGGCCAAGGAAAATACCTAGTGACAATAAAAACCCGTAAAACAATACCAATCCGGATCGAACGGATCAAATTGTGGTTTGTATGCGGAAAGATCTAGCCAAATACCTGCATTAAAATCGAATCGGTCGCCTCGCGCTCCTGGTGGCTCGGCAAACACGTTGATGTAGGTATCCTGGGCGTTGATCACTGCATAAATCCATGTGAAGAGTTTTCCATAGGTTCTGTGGCACTTATTACGGGTTTTCCACACGCGCACAATCACTCACGCCGAGATATTTATACGTTTTTCAGTAATATTATAGGAGCGCAGTCATTGCGTACGCAGTAAGAGATTTCAACTGTTTTATTTTTGCGGATGTAGATGGCGCTAAAAGACGGGCGCGCTCATCGAGTAGCCAATCGCAGTGGATTGCTTAGCAAAACGAAACAATCGCAATACAGGAAATGGCTTTCAAATTCCGAAATACAAATCTTTTTAATAGTTGATTGTATCTAACAAGTTTTTATTGTCACAGGTATGATCATAAATCATAAAATAAATTAATAAGTTGTTTAACTTGAAAATAAATGATGGAATCCTATTCCAGTACGAAACATATTTTTTTATTAATTCAAATCATTTTCAAAATACCTATTCCTCGTTTCAGATGTACTACGTCAGCGTATTCGGCTTGGCCATAGACCGTCAAGCTGGCTCCCTATTAGCTGCCAGTAGCGTGCGTCCGCGCACATCTACGGCGAAGCGGCTAAGAGAGAATCAGCCTTACCGAGCGGATATAAGGGGCAAAGTCGTTTATTACTTCAAGGTACATGGGATGATCAGTTTTTTTTTAATTAAAAACTAATATAAGATTGACCATCATCATCATCATCATCACAACTGACTGCAAGTCACTGCTTAGTAGCGACGACTTACTTTGACTTAAGGTCCTTTAACCTTAATAGAACCACAGAAAATATAATAGTACTAATGGGGAGTCCACACTCCACAGTGCGCCGCCATCCCGTTCAGTCTTGAGCTTTGCGCTTTATTTTGATCCAAGTCTTCCCTATTATTCTTTGCTTCTAAATCTTTAATCGATTTCCATACAAACTCCATCATTATAATTCCAAGCACTCCAAATAGACCCGGACCTCGGACGTTGCTTGTAGAGGCGGCTTACTTTGCGCTTCTAAAGGTCTCTATGCAAAAAATATTCTGCATTTACTGCCATCAGTCTTCAGTGCTTTTTGACCTGCTATTGCACTTCAGTCCACCAGTCTAGTCTGTCTTTCATTGCTGTCCTTCTTTACTTTTAACTCTTGATTCAAATGCAAACACAGGTCTTTAAAATTGTAACGTTAGAAAGTCCTTACACGAGACGACTAAAGGCATCGCTTTGGTACAGTGGCTGAGGTGTCGAGAGCCGTCTTAATAAATTGAAAGAGCCTAGTGAAATGTACTAATTCGACAAATTCACAGGCAACAGTGGGAGCAGGAGGCGGGCTTTGGTTGACGGTGACAGCGTGTGGCGGAGCTGTGGACATCGAGGTGATGGTGCGAGGGAAACGGCTGTACATGGCCAAGGATATCGGTGAGTCTATTTGTATTATCAGAAAGAGAAAGAACAACATTTGGGCTTTTACTTAGCAATCCTCGTTGAAAATAGTTCAAAAGGTCTTTGGTTAAAATTATGGGTCAATCTTTGGTTCTGATCTTGACTGTTTTAAAATGTAATATCAAATAGCAGAGAAGTTAGGGTCCATGGGCCCTGAAGTCATCAACGTGACTAGAATTGATCTATTGTGGCAGAGATTGAGTAAACGCGCTTCAATAAGCTCGTTATACTTAATTTGTTCTTGAAAGTGTTGTTCGTTGTGAAAGAAGCAGTATGCAAATCTATATCACTTTCAGATTAAATATCAAAATTAAGCACTAACCTCATTATATTTATTTCAGATTCCCACTCGAAGTTCTTTGTGCCCACTCCGATCCCCAACTCCTCGATTCAGGAGACCAGTGACGAGGGTTCGGTGCAGTTTGATTCTAGCTCAGAAGAAGCCAGGATGAGATACGTCATCAAGATTGCACCTAGCAAGTGGGACCGAGATGGGAATGTTAACGTAGAAGTAAGTATTAATTACGGTAAAATTCAAGTACAATATGCTTCATTTTGCAGTCGAAATCTATATTCAAGTATAATGACTGTCAGGTACTGACTTCCTTGACTTAGAGCCTTCCCACACGTACCACAACCACACCACAACTACACCACGCGACGGGCGTTTACCTATTATGTATTAAAATGAATAGGACTATTCACACTTACCACATTTTGCAGTCGTTATCGACTTCTTGTGTGATACCAACGACATTACGACGACTTCGCAACCCAAATTCTTGAGGGCAGAATTTGGTAATTTCAAACCAAATCCCAAAAACGGTACCCTTCGCACCGGTTGATGATAATTTAATCTGTAAATTTATAAAATGAGCTGAGCTGAAGAAAATTCTATGAGCAAATGAAAATAGTGAAACATAACAGACTTTGCGGATAAATTAAATGGATGAGACAGTATGATGGATCGAGCAAAAATATATGGGTAGTTTATTTTAAATTTAAAACTAAATTAACAGTGCCAAAATTAGAAGTCTAAATAAATGAAAGGGAGAAACTACAAACATTAACTTTTATTGAAATTTATATTCATACATGAACGCTGTATACTCGTACATACCACATTTTGTTTTGTGTTTTGGTTCGGCGCTTTGTGTAAAATAGTACCTATTGGCACGGCTTTTTAGCAACTAGTACTGGCTGATGATGAAGATGTTATTTATATTCTCTCACGTTAACGGCCTTTGTATCCATTGCAGATAGCAGCATCGACTTCAAGATGGGGTGTGAACATACCGGAACTCTCAGAAGATGGTGCCATAGTTCGTGAGCTAAGGCCGAAAAGGTCTTGCCGATCTGTTGACATTGCCTTCCTACCAGCCACCCTCAATGCTACCGAAGTTATAAGGTATAATTTTCATTAAATAAGTAGTTTCAGCTCCCTACTTATTTATTTCCTTAGGATTTAGAATAATATAAGTGATCGGTGTTCAATGAATGGGTGATCCATATCCATCGTCATACTACTACAAGATTGTCATAAGATGCAAGATTATGTGTGTAGATGTGGTCATCTATTCCTATTGAAATATAATGTTTAGGTATATTACCAATTGAAACATATTATCTTCACCTTAAAGACTTATCCAAAATAAATGAAACCTTACAAATATCGCAGTACTTTAATAAAGATACCTGGAACACTGGTTTTCGAATTCACGAATAAATGAGTTTTCTCTCGAAAGTAACACGATGATTGTTTTTCACGGAACTGCCGGTTCCTAGAATAAAAAAATGATTGTTTTTTTAAACTTTCGTGTTTTAACTATAGATACTGCATAGTGGCTCACGAAAGTTCGAATGGCGAAATCAACAGTTGCTTCACCACGAGAAGGCTTACAGCCCGGAGTCAGTGTTTCTACAATTTACAGAAACCACCGTAAGTATCCTTAGGTTGATCTTCAGTGTCTTGTTTCCTTTTTTGTAGGCACTTAAATAAATGCTCATTCATTACCTAAGCAATCATTTTTTCACAAAATAAAGATTTAATTGAGCACTTTTTTATTTGGCCTTTATAATATGGGCACTTTTTTATGGGAAATTTTTGACATTTCGATTCGATATGTACAATCGTGTTTGCTACTGCATCAAACATCCTTTTAACTTATATTATACTTAAACTGCGGTATCTTTTGCAGTTCTAATACGGTTAAGTTTGCAACAAAAATGGATAACCTGATGTGCTGGCAACCAGTACCTTTAATAAATCGAAAAAAATATAAATTTCAGTGCTATTCCAATATCTTCTCAATCAATAAATACACAGAAACACGGATTTTGTCTCAGCGAGTTTTAAGCGCCACCTTGTGTTTGACAGGTAAAATCTTGTCAAGATTTGCACCAACTGATCTATTGTTATTGTTTTTCAGGACCAAGGTTATCGTCCAGAAGATAGTCGGTCTTCGACCGGGAAAGAAGTATGCCTTGCAAGTCACTGCCTCCTGCAAAGGAACCTCTGTTCCCTACAAAGTACTCTACGTTGACACTAACGTATCTTGCAAAGACGGTATACAGTAGACCACCAGTATTATTAGAAATAGAAAAATGTAGGTACATGGTCCAGTATTTAAAAACTGCCTACTTTTAACTTTTAGCCTTATCATTTTACCGTGTAGTTAAACGATTGATTAGGTCTTGAGTGGGAATACAAAACGCTATTGGATATAAGATTGAGTTCGTAATTATAAAGTAAGTGGTAGATACTACCCGGTTATCGTAAGAATGGACTGTCAAATGTCACGTTCCTTCCGCTTCCCCACTCACCAAGGAACATTCCCGCCACCCTCGTTCTTCCATTTCCTGTCAATACAGTTCATTTTTGCACACTTTTCTCACCGCGCACTGACAATGACAGGTATATTCTTATGATAACCAGTACCCTAAGCACGAAAAACTATCGGATGCGTAAACGTATCGAGAAATATCAAAATCTATACTAAAAAAGTGATTTCTTTACGCACCGCCAGGGGCGCTAGTCCAATTTCCATACGAATTGAAATTCTCGATACGCTTACGTATTCGATAGTTCTTCGTGATAAGGGTACTGTTGTAATAGAGGTACGTAGGTACTTTATGTCAAAAGTCAAAACATTTGAACATTTGAAAATTTACATAATTAGAAGACGTCGTGATGAAGTTGGATAAACAGTATATTGTACCGTCGAGGGCTCTGGCGTCTAACCATCTTAGGGGCCATAATTGCATGCACCTTGCGTTGTCTTTTGTATCTATGAAGTGACGCCCTTTTTGTGACGTGCTTGCAAGCGATTTTTGTTTAAAAGTTGTTAGACAGACGCCAGAGAGCTAGATCGTACCTAGTTAATAAGACAATAATTAAATTATTATAAATTGAGGCATTTAATAAAGTAGTTTTTTTTGTAGAAAGTGTTTTTAAGGTAGGTTTATTAGGTGAGATGGTGGTAGGTAGATGTAGTGAATGTGTTGTCTTTAAGTTCCTATCAGTTTGATGTAAATAGCATTGTAAATATATTTTTATTGGTGAATTGAAAATAAATTACAAACAAAATTACAATGTTTTTGTTTATACCTTATATAAGGCAAGCACTTTACTTTATTTACCTCTCATCCTTACATTATGATTGTACTTTTACTTCATTACCTACTGATATCTTCAAAGGGTGCATTCCACTTAATGTCTGCGACCACGGCCCACGCCCTCTTTGGCGTTCCACGAAGTCCCCTAGTGGTGCCGAAAAATAATTCGCGGATTGCTAGTGGAACGCAACCACATTCTGACTGAGAAAAGGTGTCATTTTTCGCCCCCTTCCCTTTTTCCGCGAAAAACATCGTTTTATTTCATAAACCTAATTATTTTTCGTCGGTAGGAAGCATTTTTTTTTCATTCAAACCGCTTGTAGGCTCAACGGGACAAAACTCCCTTTTTTTAAAATGCCGTCGTAGGCTCAAACGGGACAAATGTCCCTTTTTTCCATTATATTTTCGAACTCCATCCATCTAGATTTTACGACGGTTCTGTTGTATCCACTCAATATGTCTATTATTTTACCGTTTAAACAAACTCGGCCGCGTATTTTCCAGTAGTCCAAAGCCGTAATTTGTCAAAGGTATAATTACAAAAAACCTAGTTAGGTATCAAACACTACTACAGTGCGACATGGACCTTCTGGCCAAAACGGTGACAGTCGGTCTAACGCTGTCAAATTCAAAAATCCGGTTGCTATATCGAGTGTAGGAGGTTTTCCCAATCTTACAAGAGATTTTCAGATTTTCCCTTTCATTTTATTTTCATACGTGTTCTGTGTAAAGTGTTAATATGATTGTTTTTAAATACCGTAGAGCTAAACTCCTCAAATAAAATTTTATTTTCAATGGTTTTTATTGATAATACAATTGTTTTGCGTCTAAAATCGGTGGAACATACTTGATATGTCTCTTATGGTACAAAATGCCTTGTACGACATTTTTATCCAAGAAATCTTTTCTTTGACTTTGCCGTGGTTGGGTATAAAAAAAATCGCTAGAAAAGGTGATAAATAAAAATACCCTAATAAATAATAGACTCCCTGAATCAAGGGAGATTTTCTTGCTCTGGCTACCCTTATTGAAAAAGCGCCCCCCTCACCCCCTGACAATGTCATCCGTTGGCCAGAAGATCCTTGTTGCACTGCCTGTAAGGTTTGGTTGGATCACAGATTATTCATGTTCACTGAATAGATAAATAAGGTTAACCTTATTAAGTAACCTTATTTATCTATTCAGTGGTAATGTTGGATGGACCTAGATTGTTAGTCGGAGTAATGATAGGTACTAGCGGGATAGAACTAGTTTTATCAGAAACCAATCAGCTCATACTAGATATAACCAACCAAGACAAGAGTAAGATGCTACAACACTTAGTTTTACCCGTCTAAGACTAGACTAGATTAGCAGCACTTCGGCTTTTAGCCGTAAGGCCGTAACAAAATCATTTCGTTCGTCCTACTCACTGAATAGATAAATTTATCTATTCAGTGATTCTGTGGTCTTATCCTACTCTCCGTTCCCACTGTGTTTCATTCCACTTTATCCCTTGCGTTCCGTTCCACTTTATCCCGCCACAACGCCCACTTATACAATACTAACGAAAGTTTTGGCAGTATTGATAATCCTTTTGTTTTCGCGTCCCCAGGAACATTTAAAGAAAAAAAAAACTGTCATTTGTTTGTTTTGTTTGTTGCATCGGCCAATGGACTCCAGGCCAAGAACTTCCTCAATTAAAAAAATGTTTGTTGCGTTTGTTGTAAAAGTCGAACTCGAAGAATTTTTGCATCAAAACAAGAATAAAAAATAAGTTATTTGCTTGTGAAAATTTACCTACATAGAATACAATTATGTCCAACAACGAAAAGGAGTTTTTCGGGCCGTTAACCTTACACCAAAAGACCGAAAATCCAACGATTTTTAGGAGTGACGAGGCCGAAGAATGTACATGTGTTTTGTGCGATGAAAAATACGTATTACCGACTGCAGAGAAGCAGTTATTAACGCATTTGTTTATGAAACACAGCCTGGTTGTGTCTGATGTGAATAAAATAGCTGATTTGAGCGCCTACTTGCGATACTGGAGGCTGCGATTTAAAGGTTAGAATTTTGACTTAGTGTCTTTTTGAATGAAAATTGTAAAATAACAACTCTACGACTTTCAGAATAATTATCTTTACTAATCTGGCACTAATAGACATCTTATGTATTGATATTTATCGTTCATGTTAGCATATTTTTCATGAGTCATGTCCTTTGTTACAGATCAAAGCCTTCCATTTTTTTGTACAACAATGCTACTTGACAATAAGCCTGATGGAACAAAGTCTAAGGATGAAGAATATTTTCTCCTCAGTGATGTATTACCGGAAGACAAAGAATTGCGGGCCAACCTGCAGCAAACCAAATTAGAGAAATTGCTTGAACGACACCAGTTCGAAAGAGAGGACAAAAACTATGAAAGAGAATGCTTGTTCTGCAGATTTGTCTCAAAAGACACTAGAGCACACTACTTGAATCATCTGTATGAAAAACACAATTTTCACATTGCCAAACCTGAAAACCTTATTTTTATTGATGATTTAATCAATCTTGTCGCTACAAAGCTTGAAAACTTGCAATGCATTTACTGTGAAGGAGACTTCAAAGACCGAACAATACTCAAGGAGCATATGCGTAAGAAAGGTCATAAGCGTATCAATCCAGACAACAAGGAATATGATAAGTTCTTCCTAGTCAACTATGTGGGTGAGAAACCCAAACCAAGGAGTATGTACAAGCAATATTACCATAAGAATCAGAATCAACCACACAAGTCAGCAGACAATGACCATGATTCTAATGTGGACAGTGACCCGGACTGGTCTGATTGGACTGAGGAAAACGGGCCTCAAATAACATGCTTATTATGTCACCACACAGAAATGGAATATGAAAACATTTTGGATCACATGGAACGACAGCATGAGTTTTCGTTTACAAACGTAACTGCTGGTCTGGACTTTTATCATAAGGTTAAGATTGTGAATTATATTCGGAGACAAATACACTTAAAACAGTGCTTGTCTTGTGATACAAAGTTTGATGATCTAAAGAACCTAGAAAAGCATATCAAAGAAACAAATCACATTGTTTTGAGTAGGGAGAAGTGGGATCAGCCAGAGTACTATTTTCCTACGTATGAGGATGATTTATTCTTATGTTTCATTCAAGATGATGACGAGAGTTGGTGGTCAAGTGATGAAAAAGAAGTTGAAAACAGAAATTGTATGTCCGATAATATATCTAAGGAAATGGCACTAGCTGTTTTAGATGATTAATTTGATATTTAATGTGTTAAGTAATAAGTAGGTTTTTTAATCCCTCATATACTCCTTAACTAGTGGATTGAGCAATATTATTCTTTAATTTAAATGTATTCAAGAAATATTTTTTTACAGAACTTTAGTAAGTAGCGCTACCAGGTACTTTTTACTGGTGTTATTGTGTGTGTGTACATTATTCCTAATAATCTACCTATGTGAAATGTGGTATATATTTATCTTTTTACCTTTTCATACCTTCAAGAATGTATAAACATGCTCTTTTGGTCTAAATCCTCTCCTCATACAAGCCCTTGGAACTAGAATGAATTTCTAACATATTAATAAAAAATATGAATTACAATAATCACGTTCTATTTAAAAGTAACTATAAAAAATAACTTATAAAAATTTATAACCTTGAAAATAATAAACTTTCCTAAAGAAATGTGAACATTTTATTTCATAACCAACAACTTACTTCGAACTTCATTCATTCAATATAACTATTAAAGTTATAATAGAGTACTATCACTGTATTGGTTTATAAGATTTAATGAGTTTTTTGGGTTTAATACAATACCTATTTGAAATGTTTGTGGTGCTAAAGGCAAGGTTGTTATTCGCCTTATAAAACTTTGCGAGCAATGTCTTCTATATGAGACAATGTAGAAGATAAAGACCACAGGACATCATAAAAAAACGTACTTAATGAAACCTAAAACATGTCATCCGATTTATTTAAAACTACACTGTGGTAAATAATGCAATAATAAAGTTGCTATTTGTCAGGTTTCTTTATTTTCTTAAGTCTCGTAAAAGACTTAGAGCTCCTATAATTCACAAAACTTAAACTTTGCTAAACTAAACGCTACTAAAAACACTGAACAGAAATAGTCACTAAACGTAACAAATACTTTTCGGAAAATCGCATCAAAATCAACTTATCCAATCGCGATATACTTAATCTCGGACAAACATACGTAGTTAATATAACTAAAGTAAAGTAGCCGATGGGGTCAGGAATATATTGGAAACCCAAGAATCTCTGGAATAGCCAGACCGAGATAGGCATTAGCTTGATGTTATAGTACCTATCTAAGATCTAGAATTAAAATACTGTTTTAAATATTCGACAAGCAAAGGGGCTATAAGTAGTAGGTACGTATAAGGTTAACAAGGCAGGCTGTGTCAGTAGGAATATAGGAAAATAAATAAGTAGTAAGTGTCAGTTAAATAAGTACATACTACCATAATATTATCAATTTATCATGTGCAGTGAACAGTGAGAGTTTTAGTGAGAGTTCAAAACATCATCATCATCATCATTATCAGCCAACGGACGTCCACTGCTGAACATTGGCCTTCCCCACAGTTGTTGTGTCCAGTGTGATCCTGCGATATTTACAACGTCGTCTGTCTATCTTATCGGTGGACGTCCTACGTTGCGCCTTTGGTCGAAGGGTCTCCAATCTAGACCTTTTCTGCCCCAACGGCCATCAGTTTACGCGCTATGTGCCTTGCCCATTGCCACTTGAGCTTACTGATTCTCAAGGCTATGTCCGTTACCTTAGTTCTTCTACGTATCTCCTCATTTCTGATTCGATCTCGTAGAGAAATACCGAGCATAGCCCTCTCCATCGCTCGTTGCAACAAAAACATAACACTGAAGTAAATTACTTACTTGATTCCCCATAAGCCCACAACCAACTAGACTTAAAAGTTTTCATAGTTATGCAAATGTTATTTCTGTCTTCAACCGTAATTAGGAAAGTGAGTAGGTAGGTGGATTTATTTGAATACGGGATCCGGAAGTGCCCTAACCACATAACAAAAAGCACGACGCGATATGAATGTGTTCAAGTTACACGGTAATTAATTAATTACCATCAAAACTATACCTACCAACTGGAAATTTCGAGATGTAAGTAATTCAGATTCGAATGACTTCAAATAAGTTACATAACTTGACGTTAATAATGTTTATGTGATGAGCACAAACATTTGTACCTAAGTCATGGATGTTTTGTATGTACCTATTTGAGTATTTATGGGAGACGCCTCCGTCATAATTATCATTGTCTGGTATTGTATTCGTAACACAAGGAAGAAAATTACTTAGTTCGTAATTAAGACACAATTTTATTGGTGTGTTGTCTGGCGCATATTTTAATTTACAAAAGTAATAACATAATAAGAACATACATTCAGCGTTATTTATACTTAAAAAAAACCAGTTAACTCTTATATTTTACCAACTACCGAGACAAAAATCACACAGCTATTTTCACACTTAACCAACACATTGACTAAGGTCATAGCAACACAAGAAAGTATTCTATTATTGTGATGATATTTCATTCAGAGAGTCCCTTGGTAGTTATCTGAAAAATACTTCCCCTATTCGTTACAAGGAAGAAAAATGTGGGTGAAATGTGTCAACATGGGGAATGCGTGGCGCGAAGATTTATCTCGTTTGATTGTCTGTTTATCCTTGAATGTGAGTTAGAAGTGTCGGGGAGTGCATTTTTAATTCTCGGATATATCTGGGTGCGTACGGCGATGTTAATTTGCCAGTTAAGCAGCGCAACTTTTGAACGGATTACCATTTCTTAATAGCGATTTCGTATAATCCAATCAGCATATTAGCGTGGGTCAGCACTAGCAATGCCAATTTGGGGACTCAACTGGTTGAGTGGGTATCATGTTCCGTCAATATGTAATGTGTATTTAAGTACCTAAACGACAGCAAGGTGCCTAAACGTTTAGTTCAATGACTTGGCTAGTTGACATTCAGCCATATAATTGGATGCCGGCGTTTAATGAACTGCCTAGGTATTCAATTAACTGGCTGATTCAAACAGATGGATGCGACATATATATACGTATAAAGATGCTCACATATTATGTGAACTTATGGGTCTTGATACTTGATATTGTTAAAATATTCACTTAACCAAAAGTTATTACGAAAATCTTTTTCCATTAAATATAAACCTCACGCCTAAGTATGTACCTACTTACGTAAGAACTCTTTCTTAAAAGAGGATAAGCTAGTGGAAAAAAACTCTCAACGTTTTAGTTTCAATAAAACACAAAGTTCCCACATAAAACTGACCGCAATCGCAAAAAAAACTCAGAAATACACCACAAAGAGTATTCGATCACAGAAACTCGTCCAAAAGTGTAATCAAACAGTCAGCTCGATGGCCAATGTGAGAAGACCTACTGTGATCCTCTCTCAAAAAGGTTTCTTGTAAAATACGCATCTACGTATTTTATACGAAGGGTCTCGTGTAACTGGTTACCCGAATGCTAGTTACCAGGCTATTTACCTAGATCTTTCAGCTGTGATTTCTCTTTTATCTCCTACCTAAAACTCTAAAACTAATGTCGATTTGTAAAAATGAATGTAAAAATACAGTCGATTTGAGAACCCCGCCCTTTTTGAAGTCGGTTTATAAATGTATCTGCTCGTAGCTTAGTTCTTACAAATACCCTACTTATTCCGCCTTTTATGGTTTTGCTGTGGAAGTAGCTGGGTTGCATGCATGGAAAATATTTCACTGTAGTCACTAAAGCAAACCCTTACGAAGTTACGGAAGTGTTTATCAACATTCTTTTGTTCACGCAACCGCCGGCGGCCCATCGATCCCTGAGCGTTTAAGTGTAAATATTAATAACTAGCGATTAAGGGGGGTTAGGCGGTCAGCGAAAATTCAGACTGCGTAGCTATTCGCGCCTGAGGTGGGGTGAGGTGAGGTGTCCGCGTTTAGCATGGAATCAACATGCTCGAAACTAAAAATTGTAAGCGCCATTCACATTTTTATCAAAAAGTACTTAAATGAAAATATTTAGTATTTTCTAAATCTAAAACAGAAACGAAATCGAGAAGGTGTACATATGTATTTGTGATTTTATACGAATTATTATCGTAAAATACGGTTGTAATGAGCATTTATATGATATTTTAGAGGTAACTTCAGGTTTTTTTTATCGAGCAAAATTTTTCCAATCGTGTTTTGGAAACAGTCATCCTATCACAAATCCATTCTGTATTAGAAATTTCAGTGCGAAAAACATTCAATATTTTCAATTATAGCTCATAGATAACGGTCCATTTTGCCGTTTTCACCTACTAAGGGCCCTTAAGGTAAAATGTTGCAAGAATTTTAAGTCAGTCCTGTCTAAACATGTAAGTAAATTATGCCTAAAATCTTTATTAAAGTAATATTTACCGAAGACATATTAAAGTACACCGACCCTAAACAATGTTAAGTAACGCAAATTCTGAAACCCCAGAGGCCACCATTTGACTCAAGTGCTTGTAATTTACCTTTTTCTCTTTCCCCCTTGCCTGCTGGCACTATGTTCATCTCTTTCAGATCGGCAAAATTTACTAGGGTTAATTATTCAGACGGTAGTTTTATGAGTTTGTTGGAAGTCTACAAATTAAATGTGATGTATCACTCTGTTTAATTTGTAGTCTCTGCTGGTTACAAACAGGCCCTCAGACGTTATTTGAAAAAGAAGTTTTTCTGTACTTTCTTAATGCAGAAAAAAACATACACTCGAATTGCTAGCCTTCTCCTTTTTTAAATCGGTTAATAAGTTAGAGGCATCGGCCCAAAACATGTCATGTTTAAAGTCATGGTTAATTACCATGCTATTTCAATATCATTGAAGTAAAACGATACCAAATGTCGAATCGATCAGACAACTAGAAACTGGAAGAGAGCTGATGATCATCAAACGGCTGAACAGATTTTTATGAAACATGGCTTTGAACAATCAGTATCACTCAGTCTACGACATGTCTGTGAACTTAGCAGAGCAAAGTCTGGCAGAGCATAAAAAAATTAGAGTTCTGTTCGCATGCACAAGAGTTCTATAGTTCCTGATAATTTTTACACATAGTTCTGGCGTTTAAACCCACAAAAAAGCATGTGGCTGTAATGCTCTGCTAACTTCCGGTAGCAGAGCACTTTTGTAGAAATTATATGAAACTATGCCAGAATACTTCGAAAAACATACAAAAGAGTTCCTCATACTCAAAATGAATAGTTCTGGTATCCAATAGCAAGTATTGAATTAAATAAGAAATTATTTTTTTCATAAAAAAAATATGTAACTGTCGGAATAACGCATATAGAAAAAAAACGAAGCAAAACCATATAATGTAAATGATAAAATCAAGTAGCCTGATGAATAAGCTATCTCAAACAGTTCCATAAAGACCTAAAACTCTTAACAGCATATCAGCAGATCGTAGGTGAAGACAGGTAAGTAGTGAAAAAACGTTATTTTCTTTGAAAAATCTCAATAATTCGGGTAGATCACCAGGGAGCCGGAACTCCTCGGATTCTAACAGTTCAGGACGTAAGCTATCCTACCTATATCAATCTAGATCTGGAACTCTCAACAGCATATCAGCAGATCATAGGTGAAGACAGGTAAGTAGTGAAAAAACGTTATTTTCTTTGAAAAAATCTCAATAATTCAGGTAGACCACCAGGAAGCTGGAACTCCTCGGATTCTAACAGTTCAGGACGTACTCTATCTAAAATATATCCATCTAGACCTGGAACTCTCAACAGCATATCAGCAGAGCATACTTGAAGACAGGTAAGTAGTGAAAAAACATTATTTTCTTTGAAAAAAATCTCAATAATTCAGGTAGACCACCAGGAAGCTAAAACTCCTCGGATTCTAACAGCTAAGGACGTAAGCTATCTTATCTATATCCATCTAGAGCTAGAACTCTCAACAGCATATCAGCAGATCATAGGTGAAGACAGGTAAGTAGTGAAAAAACATTATTTTCTTTGAAAAAATCTCAATAATTCAGGTAGACCACCAGGAAGCCGGAACTATCAGGAACTATAGAACTCTTGTGCATGCGAACAGAACTCCAATTTTTTTATGCTCTGCCAGACTTTGCTCTGCTAAGTTCACAGACATGTCTACGACACTCTTTCACTCTTTGGCTCAAAAAAACTAAACGAAAATTGGTTCATCCGTTTGTACCACAAACAGATACACATATGAACAGACAGACACATTAAATTTACGAACTTAACACTCCTCTCTTTTGCGTCGGAGGTTCAAAATTAAATGAAAATTAATATTAGTTATTATCTTTTGCATGCCGTTCGCAAATAGATGCTCTTTGGCTTTGACTAAACCTAATTACAAATACCAGTAAATACGTTGAAATCATTTCTCAAGATTGCTATTCAGCTAAAATTGCTTCAAAATTAATGTATCTAACAAACGTTGGTAAATAATTTAGCTTGAAGTGCATCCTTTGACGGCGGGACTAATAAGCTTTGCTATTTATAAATTGCTTCTGTGCAAGTAGTTTCTTACTAAATGAAACTTGCTTGATACATCTACAAAGCTTATTCCACGAACTCTTTGTGTAAATATAAATAGGTATTCTTAATGACAAAATAAATAATAATAAATAAATAAATATGCGCCAGACAACTCACCAATAGTCTACTTTCGTGGTAAGGAATTTTCTTTCTTGTGTTACGAAGTACCAGACAATGATTATGACGGGGGTGTCTCCCATATATACTTAAATACATATAACATCCATGACTTAGGTACAAATGTTCGTGCTCATCACACAAACATTTGCCCCTTGCGGGATTCGAACCCGCGACGGCCGGTATAATAGTCAGGAGCGCTAACCAATACACCAAACGCGTCGTCATCAAAATCTTATGGCAAATTGCGGAATGCCTTCTTGGAAAAGATGAAAATAAATATGACACTGAGTATTAAAAACATTGTAAAAACCATTTCTTTGGCGAGTGAACAAAATAAACACCGGGTTCGTTTAAAAAGATATCAAGGCATAGTGTTCGCCATATAATTTGGACGCTGACAAGAAGTGAATTGGCTGTTACTGTCTATAAATTGGCCGCTCAGATTATGCTATTATAACATTTCCAATTTTAACACAAAACCTATGAAATGAATTTCAAACTTCCTGACTTTAAAAGATGAAATATGAAACCAAAAATTGCGCACGGGCGGGACTCGAACCAGCATCTTTCTGGCTAACCGGGCCAACTGCTCTTCCAATTGAGCTACCGTGCGGTCGGTCCGACCGCGCGAAATTCTTGGTCTCATTGATGCGTCATTGCGTGACGTTAGCGCCGTCTACCCGTCTGTTTATGCAATATTGTAAAACCATTCCTGACTTTATACATTTTCTGTCAAAATTCAAAACGTCGAATTAATAAATAATTATGCAAATTTATTACCAATTTATATAGCGTTTATTTGTGTATTTTGAGTGTTCAATTAGGTCTTTAGCTTATAGTACATTTGAGTTAACTTTTGCTACACTTTAGTCAGCGTGCAAATATAGGTAGAATAATTAATTAAATCATGATAATGTCAGAAGTGGAAATCATCGCCATCGGACCATATACATATTTATAGCGAGTAAAATATTCGTTAAGATTATAAAAAACATTCTCAATTAACCACGAGTGTAACTTTGTGTAACTAGTTATACACGATTCAACTTACCTATCTCAGTTTACTTCTTATGATGGTTTCCATCTATTCCTGACATCTACGGAACCCTGAAAAGAAAGATTTGCTGATGGTGTTGTACTGAACCCTCGAACGTTAACTAATGATAATTCGACACATAAACATGACTGTAACATTTTTGGAACAGCCTTATAAAAAAAAACTGATAATGATGAAGATTTCCCTGTCGACTCACATTATTTACCTGTGGTACTACGCCTAAAAACCCGCATACAGTATTTCCTGGGACATGACAAACGACTTCCTACCTAAACACAATGACGGTAAACCGTACGTTGCCGAGACGTTATTAGAGAGAAGATGTGAAGCGCACACCATATTTCACATGTCGTATCAGCGTTTTTCTTCGTGATCTGAATGGGAAAAAATGGCTAAGTGTGAGTTGGAATCACGCACTGTGGGATATTCAGGCGGAAAATATATATTTCTCTCGTCGCTCTATAGAACATAAAATATTATACTTCTATTGTTAACCATGTTGAGCGATATCGATGTATATGTCAGGATATTAATATTTGCATTTGTAAGTGAAGATTTATTGTATTAATTTGCTGTAAGGTAGACACTGGTTCTAGCTTTCCATAATTTAAGTCAAAGGTCAGTTTTAATTTTATTGTGGAATTGCAAAACATAAGTTTGTCTTTAGCATATTTTTTTATTGCGTTTACTTGCACACAAGATTTATTTCAGCTCAAATCTCAAATAGACCAAAGACTTATTTCATGTTTTCAGTATGATTTAAATTATGCGTTCCTGGAGCTCTTTTTTGAAAGACTCGCTTCTAGATGGCGAGTGATTTTCGTTCGAAAACGAGTTATTTTCGTTAACTAATATATAAATAATCTTTTAAATAATTTTCGAACGAAAATCGCTCGCCATCTTGAAGCGAGTGATTCAGCTTTATTTTTGAATCACTCGCTTCAAGATGGCTAGTGATTTTCGTTCGAAAACGAGTTATTTTCGTTGACTTTTCATTCATCTTCGAACGAAAATCACTCGCCATCTTGAAGCGAGTCTTTCAAAAATAGAGCGCATGATCAAAAGGAGCTTAGAGTTCCTAGTGTTAAACCTTTGGAGATACGGAACCCTGAAAACAGACAAGAGAAAATGAAGCGTAAATAAATATATGTGTGGTTTCATTGTTTTCCATCATGTCAATACCAATATACATATACAGCTTCGTATGCAAAAATAAAAACCAGGCTTTGGCAAAATAAAGCAAAATAAAGATGAGTTTACACTGATATTCGGTCTTAAATATTAATTCTCAAATATAAATTAAGGTGTCCCAACCCTTTGATACTATTGCTTACTAACTCAATGCAATCAAAATGCACAGTATTAGCGAAGTATCTTGCGCCTAACTACTGTTTAACAAAAATACTGCAAACACAAAAACGGGCGTCACTTCAAATAAAAGACACCCGAGGTGCAAAATATTTTGGTTCATAAGATGGTTAGGGGAAAAAAAACCTTGACTGACATTTGAACTACTATTGTATTGTATAGAACTGACACCACGAACAAATTGCTTGGCCATGATTTGACGCCACTTGGCATAAACAGATACAAACATGTAGTTTTAAATTCGACATTAGAATAGGTACGTCACAATCTTGTTTTTGGTTGGCATAGCTCTATACGCAGTAATAACAATTCACTGCTTGTGCTTCAAGCACAAAGTTGATGCGCGTATTACAAGCTCCTTGTTTTTTCTAAACAAAACCCTGATGAATTACACTAAAATGTAAATTCGAATAACATCATTAGAGGCCAGTGTAAAGTGGAGACCTTTTAATCAAACTTTTACGAGTTTGAGCCTCGACAAATGAGGAGCCAAGCCATCATTTAAATAGACCGTCCCTAAGCCTCTTATTTTGAGTAATTGAGTCAAACACTAATAAAGTTAGGCCCTACTTTATTAATTTCGACAATTCCGTTTCAGCGAATGGTTTAAGTAATTTAAATAAATAAATAAAAGAAAATAAAATCCATTTATTTCACACAGAGTCCATATAATAATCAGTATCGGAACATAAGTAAGTAAATGAACAAGAAATAAGTTAAAATCAAAATTAAAATTTGTTGAAATTAAATACAATAAGAAAACAATTAAATTAAATTATATTAAATTGAATAAAAATTAATTGAATTTGTAAAAAC
Source organism: Pyrausta aurata (assembly GCA_963584085.1). Lineage (NCBI taxonomy): Eukaryota > Metazoa > Arthropoda > Insecta > Lepidoptera > Crambidae > Pyrausta > Pyrausta aurata. The sequence continues at coordinate 3,211,813 of OY757269.1, read as the reverse complement.
AATATTTTATAATATATTTTCTATTTTAAATATCGGCCACTCTCTGGAGCACCAGGCACACTTGTTTGAATTTAATAAAAAACTTGATCTATGATGCTCTGGAGATGTTACGAGTGATGCAGTATTTACTCCTATGAATATTTTCGCAAATGTATCCAGTTTGATTAAGGTGAATATAATCAAACAATACACACATCACTCTTGCATGATAAGCTCCTATTGAGAACTTTGACAATTGTTAAAATGCTTGATGGCAAAGCGACATATAGTCTTTGTGCTTAGTTATTGGCGACGTGGATTGCATTGTCGATCTTCTAATAGGGAACGAATCACGACACGCAGGCCAAGACCAGAGATGGGATATTATGTCTTTTTGGAGTGAAAACTCAGACACAGGACAGGTCACCCCTATCGAAAAACCTGAACATGGTATCCTTGCGTATCTCACTTGGGATCAGAGTGTGTTAAGAGACTTTGACGGCCATTGCATTTATTGCGTACCTTATAATTATAATAGTTCAAAAATAAATCCAAGTAAACTGGTACGGTCGTAATAACTGGAAGATGCTTAGTTTCAATCAAAATTATCCTTAACGTTACTAATACTTGGGTCATTTTATAGCCTCAGAATAAGTGCAAAGTACCTACTTAGGTCCGAGTATATTTTTCATTCCCATTTTAGCTTTATCCCCAGATCATTTATCTCATCGTTAAAAATCAACTCAAGACCGAGACATGAAAGAAAAAGCGTTTCAGACGTGAGGCTGTAAATTACAGTTTTTTAACTGAATTCACGACACGTTATGGTCCATAAAATCGGCGATAATGTGAATCTTGCTTGTAACACTTAGAAGTTTCAAAGAACGCTCTCAAAGAAAGTTTACTCAGTTCTTGATGAGATTATAAGTTCAGTTTCGTGTTTACTTCTGTTCAATCTTGAGTAATCAATCATTTGGTTAATAAGGAGTTGTAAATCATATTTATAAGGGAAGGTGGGTTTTGCACCTAATGATTAAAGTTATAACTTCCTTGATTAAAACCGCTAAGTACCAGCAGCCTTCTTAATCTTGAAGGATTATTACCTAAGCTGATATAAAAATATTGCGTATTTTTCACGTTGAAATAAATCATTGCGTTACAAAGGAATGTCAAGCATGTTTACAATATTCGCCACGTAATTAAACACTTTCTTACAACGTAAGACCTCAGTCGAAGAAGTGATCTACCAAAGTTAGTATTCTAAAACTATTCACGTCCAACCGCTAATATCTCGCTGACTTACTCATTTCCCGGGAAGTCAGGAGTTTGTCAAGAGCTTATAACTATCATAAACTAGATTTCAGGTAATTGGACACATGTTGTATTAACACTTTGCTGTAGAAGAGGCTTGTACCCGACAAACTGGACGGGGTGATTACGTAACAAACAAGGACGCGATTACAATCCGAGTGTTTGTGTCAAGAGTGCCCAGGTCAATATATTTGTATCAAAATTCTAAAAAGTACAACCCGGTTATCATAAGAAAGGGTCTGTCAAACATGTCCAATTTACTCCCGCTTCCCCAGTCATCCACCCGCGTCCATCCTATCCATGTCAAAACAGTTCATTTATACAGTTTTTTTTTTAAATTGAGTTTTACGGCTTGCGGTTTCTTAGCCATCCAGCCAAATCTTTAGTATTGCCATTAATCTCAGTGATTTATACCATAGAATTATTATCCCTTTCGGAATAGAACGACAAAAGCGAGATGTCAGTAGGATAAAGCTGTGCGATAAAAAGAGATGCGAGATATGATGCAGCAGAATCATTTTTGACGGCTGTCAAACAGTTAGGAGCTTTGGGCCTCGCTGAAAATTTATTTCAAGTGATTTTTTATAATTTCAAATGAAATTGTGTTTCTGAAACATGGGGACTTGATCGGTGATTGATTTTTGTTAATTACTTCGACCAAAGGCGCAGCGTAGGACATCCACCGACAAGATGGACAGACGACCTTGTAAAGATCGCGGGATCGCGCTGGATGCAGACCGCTCACAACTGGTCGTTGTGGAAAGCCATGGGGGAGGCCTATGTTCAGCAGTGGACGTCCTTCGGCTGATAATGATGATGATGATGATGACAGCAAAATAACCCTTACAACTTCGAGGTAATTTAGTCCAAATCGAAGCCTCTCAATTTAAGATTTATATTTGCCAATCCGTTTTAAATTTAAAGTACGAAGTTAGCTTATTCTTTTCTTTAAACGTTAACGTTATGTAAAAAGTAAAGACAAAATAACATTTAATGCATGTTTACGAATATTTTGTGCAAATAAATATTTTTTCGTTTTACACTGAGGCTGCATGTTCGATATTTTGTGTCGACTGTTTATCATGCGGTAAACTAATATATTTAACCTAGGAAGATAAGTATAAATCACCTGGACGAAAGGTTATCTTATTTTAAGTTACTAATGTAACTTACTAAAATTGGTTATTGCCATCCAAAATGGGTATCGTTTGACAGCTTTTGCTTGTTCTTCTATTCCGATAGGAATATTAATTTTATGATTTATACACACTTTTCTCCTCACACAGTGACAGGCCCATTCTTACGAAAACCAGCAGCCTAAGTCTGGACACAAAACCCGATCCAATGAATATAGCCATCCCCGTCACACACATACACGGCCTGCTATGAGTGACAGGGATGGCTATAATCATTGGATCGGGTTTTGTGTCCAGAGTAAGGCCAAAGGTACGTGATCTTTATTCTGTACTTCGAAGATTTTAAAATATTGACATGACGTCACACTAACGGCCTGTTTCACAATGTCTTAATAAGTTTTGATTAGCGTTGGCTGTTCGTACGAAATGACGTTCCACACTTTTGAATATATTCTGTGCTTTTGATAAACAAATCAAAAGCACTCACCTATGTGCTGCGATAGTTTCATACAAAGAATACTGCGTATGAATACATTCTTCTTCTTCTTCTTCTTCAGCCAATCGCTTGGTGTAGGCCTCCTTTAACCCTCTCCATTTGTCCCTGTTTTGGGCAGTTAGGATCCAGTTGCTGCCCGCTATCTCTTTTAGATCGTCCTTCCATCTCATTTCACATGCTCATTTCCATCTCATGAATACATATGTTTTCTTAAAAATTCCTGCCTTTTACGTACAACTGTTCCTTCCGATCCCTCTCAACGCGTACAACAGCTATATATCTTGTAATGTAATATAAATAAGTAGGTATTCGTCATAATCCGTCAGTTTGCTAAACACATGGCCCACTTTCTTGGTACATTTTCCTCTCATTGCGGCTTTATGAGTATTTAAGTGCGGATGGACGTAACGATATACCAAATAATTTAATCATGTCTAATTCGAAATCTAATAAAAAATATACACAGCTGAAAAAACCTGATTAAGTACCGTGGCTTCCCGTTGTTAGTTTTATCGTTTAATGAGCCAGATGTTCGAAGATGAGCTTCTGTTAAACATTCCTCGATTTACGAGCTCGCAAATCATAGTTTAGTACCTTTGATTCAAGTAAAATAGCGGAAGGCGGCATGTCATACTTATTGTCAGCTAAAAAATGGCACTACACATTCCTTACGTCACACGTCTTATAAATGTCACCCGCGCACGCAATCCCGATTGCAACTGAAGGCAATTAGGCGACGGGGCCTGATTTTAGCGGTCCACTTTCGAGTGGCGCGTCACCTATCTTCCGCTATTTTACTTTAATTAAAGTTTAGTACTGTTAGAATAAACCTGGCTACTTTTAATTTGGTTCCATGGTAATCATATCCCTTCTTGTGCTAATAAATGAGGATATTTCAACAGTTTAGATCATAAATCGTTGAATTTCAATTGTGTAATGTTATTTGATAGGTGTGCGTTACAGTATGGAGTTTCATTTATTTATTTTATTTATTTAGTATGGGTTTGCTCTTGACTCCAGACCAAGCCAAGTGCGACTAAGACGGAGTCGAAGATGGAACGAGCTCGCCCAGAAGAAGCCTGTTCACTCTAACTTTGAATAGATTCGGATTATAGTCAGTAGGAAACACCGACGCGGGCAGCGAGTTCCACTCTTTTGCCGTACGCATTATAAATGTTGATGAGAAGCGCTTAGTTCTAAACAGCGGGATATCGACAAGGTAAGGATGGTATCCCGCGGTACGCCTTGAAGAACAATGGAAGAAGGGGGCTGGTGGGATAAGCTCATGGAGCTCCTTCGCACACTCTCCGAAGTAAAGCCTATAAAAAACAGTCAACCTGGCAACCTTGCGGCGATGGGCCAAGCTATGGAGCTTAGCATCTACCAGTTTATCGTCACCTATTAATCTCTTGGCTCTGCATACATACAAAGAATTGAACACCTCGAGTTGATACGGTGCTGTTCCCTTTACGGGTGGTTAAATAAATAACTAAACAGTACGGGAGCTCTATTTTTGAATCACTCGCTTCAAGATGGCGAGTGATTTTCATTTGTAGAAGAATTAAAAGTCAGCGAAAATCACTCGTTTTCGAGGAAAAATCACTCGTAATATTGCTGTGGGCTGATATCGAGAGCTTTGATTTTATTTCGAATTTATTTTCCCATTGTTAAAAACGATACATAAGCAATTTACAAATTAATTTATTTGATATCAGTTACATACTTGGTAATAAGTACTTGTATTGACGACGCGTTTGGTGTATTGGTTAGCACTCCTGACTATTACACCGGCCGTTGCGGGTTCAAATCCCGCTAGGGGCAAATGTTTGTGTGATGAGCACGAATATTTGTACCTAAGTCATGGATGTTATATGTATTTAAGTATTTATGGGAGACGCCCCCGTCATAATCGTTGTCTGGTAGCACAAGGAAGAAAATTCCTTACCACTAATCCAGATGATTGGTGTGTTGTTTGGCGCAGTTTATAAATAAATAATTAAATACTAACAATGTGTTTATTGCAAGTTTAATGCAAATAGATGAATAATCGAATGCCGCATTTGATTACAACGCCAGCACATTAGGTTATACATTTTTGTTGCAAACTAACCTTTATTACAACTGCATAAGAAACTGCAGTGTTTTCCTTTGCGTGCTGTTGTCCGTACATACATCAACGTTTCTCAATGTTTTGAAATTTATTTGTTGTTTCATGTACAATCTCTAAGGGCAGAAACTAAAACTAAAATAATTTGATAGTACCTATAAGTATGCATGTTTCACATGCCCAAACAAGTTCTGGCTAGCGTTATCTGTCTAATAACTCAGCGGATGTTTGCAATTAAAATGATACAAGGCTTTCGTACCGTGAGTACAGTTGCATCAATTACGTTGGCACAACTCACACCCCTTCCTGCCAGAGTGGCTGCAATAGCGGACGTCGAGCTGACTAAGCTCCAGGGTACTTCGTCATTTCTTGCAGCAGATGTCCCTGTCGAGCGGCTTTGCTTACCATCGGACCTGCCACATCCATCATTGAGGAAAGGTATTGAATTTAGAGAGGTCTCTTCTGCCTCAGACTTAGCTTCGATGGACAACAGTAAGTGGAAAATATTTACCGATGGAAGCAAACATGACGGTAAAGTCGGCGCTGCGTTTGTAGTCTACCAGCCCAACGGTCAACAAGAGACCGCGGTACAACTCAAGCTTTACGACAATTGCTCTGTGTTCCAAGCAGAAATGTTTGCCATAGAACAAGCTTGCAAACACGTGCTAGAACGACAGCATCCCAGCACCATTATTCTTTCGGATAGTAAGTCCGGTCTGACGGAGCTTATGAATGCAAATAGCCACAACTCTTTTACCGTACGCATACACCGTCACCTGCATGAAGCTCGAGCAAAGGGGCTCAGCGTCGAATTCGCGTGGGTAAAAGCCCACGTCGGATTGAATGGAAACGAGAATGCCGACGCTGCAGCCAAAGCTGCAGCTAGTCTTTCAAAGTTTCCAGACTACACAGCTACTCCAATTAGCTATATTAAACTTAAAAATAGGGAGAAGAGCTTGGAGGCGGCCAAAATATTATACGAAGAACCCAACACATGTGTATATACCAAGACATTATTTCCCACTTACGACTCCCTCAATAGCTATCTCTCCAAAGTCAAACCAACCTTCGCCATAACTCAATACCTTACGAACCATGCCTACCATCGCGAATATCTTAAGCGTTTCCACATTATCACTACAGACACCTGTCCTTGCGACGATAACTCTACACAAACTTGGAACCATCTCATAGAACACTGTCCCAGATTCGAATCCAAGCGCATGAACCATAAAATAGCTGCCCAATGTCTTAATTTAAATCCATTTCGTATCTCTGAAATTGTTACTAAAGAAACCACATTACATACTTTCCATTCTCTGTTAAAGAACATAGTCAATAGTTTAAAAGAATTCAATAAATAATCAGACACACACTTATCACTCCCTATTCCAAACAGAAGTTGCAATCAAGGAGTAAACCGTAAGCTCCTTGAGCCCAACAGAAACCACCATGTCAGACACGAAAAAAAAAAAAACAAAAAAAACTCATTAATCTGAAATGAAATTTTTGAAACTTACACTGTACTTAAGTTAATATACACGAGATATAATGAAAAAAAAATTGCTATGACTTCTCGTTTTCGAGAAATCCGAGGACAAACAAGCATAATCTTACGAAATTTTACCCACGTCTTAACAGATCAACATACTCACATAATGATCCTACTACTATTATAAAGGCGAAAGTTTGTAAGTATGGATGTATGGATGTATGTATGTATGGATGTATGGATGTTTGTTACTCTTTCACGTAAAAACTACTGAATGGATTTGAATGAAACTTTACCACAATATAGCTTATACATCAGAATAACATATAGGCTACAATTTTTGAGGTTTCTAATGTGAGGTCGTAAAAAAACACATTTTTTGCGCTACTAGACGGGACGAACCTGAAGTCCACGCGAACGAAGTCGCGGGCAAAAGCTAGTATCACATATATTAAAGTAGAATAGATTATCTTATATTGAAGTCGGCAAAAAAAGGACATTGTCAAAGTCTATGACAAACCAGGGGGGCAAATCACTAACGGCAACATCACCGCTGTGTTCGACGTCGAGCTTGAACTTCAAAATAGCTTGACGGTTCTAAATGCGCTGCTCAATGTTGAAGAGAAAGAAAATCTTCAAACTATATCTATTGACATTTGCTTATTGAACCGACAGGCTGGCGAGCCTGCAGGTTTGGCGAGGCAATAATTTGACAGCTGCCAAATACTTCTAAGTACATACAAACGGATAATTTTGCCCAAGATTAGTTTCAACTCACGCCGTTTGGGGCGAAAGGCGCTAGATTCGATGAGAGTTTGTGAATACCAATTTTTCGACCCAGGCAAAGGCCCTTATTATGCCACATAATATATGGATCAGAGTCGAGTTGGACGTCATGAATCAACAGGCAAATGGTTCCGAATCGTGGGTTGTGGGGCTGACTACAGACGTATAATGCATTTCAAACTGTAAATATATTTGCTGATTTCCCCCAGGACTGTCCTCATATTGGGAACCAATGGATAATCCGGAATTATCTATTCAACTGTGGTCAGCCAAAGCGTGATCAAAATACAGTCTGGTATGCATTGGTGAATGCAAATGAGGTTTCGGTGAAGATTAGGGTTTGATTATCGGAGGGATAAAACTTAATCCAGAATATTGTTTAGTTATTTGTTACTACACTTAACTACTAAATCATTTTTTTCTGCAGTTCCATTTTTCAAAATTATGTAATGATCAAATAACATCTTAGTTTGCCTGTGATCACGGATGCTGTAAAGCAGGAAACATCAGGCATTTAATTAAAAAATAAATGTTCGCAAAACCAATCCGTAAAGTGTTTTAATCAACGAGTAGTATTCGCTTAAATACTTGAGAACAAAATATACTGTCTATAGTTTATTTTTGTTTTTATAGTGTTTTGTTACCATAAAAACTTAATAATATAAATTGCACTTGTAAAAAGACAACTGTGAACCTGTGACAGACGAGGAATTGAACCCCGTGTCTTACGCAATCCGGGCGTATGCCTATACCACTCGGCCACCGTCACATTAACAGGCCTGTTGATGATGTCACGCAGCCTACGCGTTAAGAAGCGCTTGCAAAATTCAACAGGCCTGTTAATGTGACGGTGGCCGAGTGGTATAGGCATACGCCCGGATTGCGTAAGACACGGGGTTCAATTCCTCGTTTGTCACAGGTTCACAGTTGTCTTTTTACAAGTGCAATTTATATACTGTCTAGTTAAAAATTTGATCTAGGGTGGTTTGGTAGAGAAGAATCCAAACATAGTTTACAAATGAAAGAAAGAAAGAAAGAAAGAAGAAACGTTTATTCAGCACCAAACGAATGCCTTTTATTTTAACCTTTCGTCACGTATAAACTAAGCCTAACTGATTGCGCACTTAACCTTTCACATCCGAATAATCTGTTGTTTGACCAAGTTCTAAGGGTAAATGAACGCATGGGCCGCTTCCCCTTGCGATTCAAAGTTTCAAACTTAGAATTACTTTCATCAGACTAACTCGTGCGTTCGAAAACACACATTATGCTTTTCACATAAGGTTTAACTTACCTTAATTATTTGTCTTATAAGGGGTAATCGAACAAGTTGCGTACCTTAGAGGTTTTGGAAATCGACTATTTAAGGGGAGATTATTCAAATCAGTGATATTGGAAATCTCTTTTTAGAACTTCAATTCTTGGATCATTCTGCGTACAGACTTCATTCTGAAATTAGATTTGAGCCAGATTCACAACTACCATGGGAATCGTGAAAGTTCTTGGGGCAATGTAACGTAATGTACCTTTATTACTTCATTGCTTGAATCAACTAGATTAAGGGCATGTTTCACTACCGACAATTTAGGACTATCCAACAATTAGTTCAAATATGAAACGTCATTTTGTGTAAAATATTGGACATTTATCATTCATCAGAACTTTAGGACATAATGAAAAAGGCCGTGTTACTCTGATAAAATGGTTCTTATTCAGTAAACTGCCTCGGTTCTCAGTTCAGAGGTCTCGGGTTCGATTCCTGGGTCGGGCCAAAAATATGTACCTGGGTTTTTCTGTTTAGAAATTTTCAGGGAAGCTCGGAGTTTGGAAGTTGGCGGTGTTTTACCCCCGTGCCTCGGATAGCACGTAAGGTCGTTGGTCCTGCGCCTGATCTCTCTCCGGTCGTGTCAGATTGCTGTCCCATCGGGCTATGAGAGTGCACCTGTGTTTGCGCACACTTGTGCACTATAATAATATGTCCTGCGCAGTCGGTTAGCCGTTGTGACTGGCCACCGTAGTCGAGATCGGCTAGGGGGACTATTATTCAGTAAAGCACGTGATAATATTCGTAGCATTACGTTTGTAAAATCGAAGTACAAAAAATATTTTGCTCTCTCATCTCAATATAATCCTGTTTATGCCATATTATATCATGAAAAGTGCTTCATAATGCGGCAATATTTTTCGTAAGCATTACGTCCGACGTCGTCTGAAATCGAATCCGTTCGCTTGATTTAACCGAATCCTAATTTTCCACTCGATTCTTTGCTTCGACTATACATACTAGATAGAACGTAGTCTCAGAGGCCTACTTTCTGACAAGATGTCCGGATAAACTTGTGCTATCCTATAAATTGCACTTGTAAAAAGCAACTGTGACTCTGTGACAGACGAGTATTCCTTCGGATATTGTGAGAGCAATCTCGCAACATTGATGATGTCACGCAGCCTACGCGTTAAAAAGCACTTGCAAAATTCAACAGGCTTGTTAATGTGACGGTGGCCGAGTGGTATAGGCATACGCCCGGATAGCGTAAGACACGGGGTTCAATTCCTCGTCTGTCACAGAGTCACAGTTGCTTTTTACAAGTGCAATTTATATTATTAAGTTTGTATGGTGACAAAACACTATAAAAACAAAAATAAACTATAGTGCTATCCTGTTCATTCTGACCCATCTCCTCGTGAGTGATAAAGATGGCTTCAGTCGAAAATATTGAAAAGTCTTACAGGATAAAATTTTTAGTACTACAATAAACTAGGTAACGAGGTATCCGACGCGGTGGTAAAAGTGAAGAGCTTGCAGCTCCGGCCTTAAAAGGGTTAAAAAAGTTACAAAGTTTGCCCGCTTAGAATATTTTTCAATGTTTTTTTTTGTTTGGTGATTAGGTCCGAATAAAAGTTGAAGATGCTGTAACGTTATGATATTATTTACATAAAGGTAACTATTAAATTATTCGTACCTATGTGATAAACATATTATGTTTTACGTCCGTAAAAAAGGTCCTTGTGGCAATGAAATGTTCATGCACATTAACACATACAGACTGTAATAGATTAATTACCAAAAAAAAAAAAAACTAAGACACGCATGAAATCATATCGTCATACCTATTCAAAAACGTAACCGTTTTCCTTGTGGCAAGGAGGCAACGACGCGCTGGCTGCGTTCCACGGATATAATAAATATTTATTTACCTAAAGAGGCAAATTTGAAGAATGTACACCTTACATGAAGTGTTTTATTCAGTCCTAGTTATCAATGAAAGAGCTGAAACTTCAACGTTACATATTTTTTTACTTGTTTCAACTGATTAGGTATGCATAATCGAAGGGTCACTTTGGAGATTGCTTAACACGTTCCGGAACAGTGAACGCCTACAGGCGTGAAAACAATAAAACATCTACTGTGTCTGGAATAATGTCCCGGAACGTGTTAAACTGATTTTGTACAATCAAAGGTTTACTAAGTCAACAGGGGGCGTATTGCGATCCAAATTAATCCGTTCGATTCCGAGGCAGTTCAATTCCCACTTAGTGTAAAAAATATTGTCAATTTAATAATATTATAATAATACTACTACAGAGCTGTTTAACTGTCAAAACTGCATCGCAATATGCACCCAGATAAGTTAAATATTATCTATTCAGATTACCGTCACATTCATCGCAAATTTTAGTGAGAGTTTTAATTAGTACTCAGCTTATTTGTTTTATTTCTGGACTGTGCGTGGTACGAAAGAACGGCACGTCGACCTAAGGGCTCGGAATCTAAAGCTTTTGTGATAAGGGCTATTTTGCAACAGAAATGTGTACTTAGAGTGATGTGCTGGCAACTGTACTGTCCTGTTGTGTAATGCAATTAGGGTTCCCACCTTTATTTTTTATTATAATACAAACAGTATTAAAATAAAGTACAATTATTTCTTCTTTATTCAGCATTAATCGATATATTAATACTGATAAATTTCATTTAACGAAAAACACTCCCACACTAATCTTGTTCAAAATTTTAAATCCCAATCTCAAATGACATCATGCAATATAAAGTATTTTCGAATACTTTATTATTCTCATAAAGTATAGAGTATAATTACCTGAAATGACGTACAATACTTTAATTGAAAAGTATGGGTGGCAACCCTAGATGCAACTGACTGAAAAACTTTTGGGGTCGCGAGCCCTTTGCTTAATTTTCTCATCTACAATTTAAGCTACGGTGAAATTTCCTCAGTTTTAAGGTTTACACGAAGAGCTGTAAAATCATATTAATTTACTCAGAGCACATAGAACTGATGGTGTAACGTTCAATTTTTTTGTTTAACATGTTCCGGGACACTATTTCAGACACAATAGATGTTTTATTGTTTAAGTACTAAATAGCTTTAAATGGCACAAAACTTTTTTAGGTTGCACTTGAAAGTCTATTTATTTTTTGTCAAACACAAAGTATTGACAGTATAATTCAACCTCAATTACTTCGTGATATTAACCATCCAATCAAATGCCAATCAAGATTGATTATCCACTGAATCGTTGAACTGTTATGTTGATAATCTGATGTTAATTGACCTTGAACAAGGTAATGGCCTAAATAGAACGAAATGCAGGTACTGTAGAGGTTTATAGCTACAAGCAAAGCCTCTATGTCTCGCTCGTTCGAGTCTTCGATATTCGAATAATAGTTTTTTTTGTAAAGAGGCATATCACACAGGAGGCATGTAACACACTTTTATTCATAAAAACCTGTACAAGGGTATTTTTCAGGTTAAAATTATTTATAACTTTTTAGTTCATTTTATAGTCAAGTAATAAATGCTTGTTATTAAAAAAAAAGTTATTTTTAAAATTTATTGAGATGGAAGTAAATGTCATTCTTTCAATCAATGTTTTGGACGAAGAGAAGTATTTTTAATCAATAAATTATTTTTTATATATTTTAGAAATAAATCTACGTAGTAAACGAAGGAGAGTATGTTTTTTTTCTAATTGAAATAGGATTAAAGATATGTGTCACAGAGCGATGTTCGAGCGCTATATGGTAGAGTCCAAAGTCATAATCCCTAGTAAATGTATAATCAAAATCGATAACTCGTAGACAATGTCAAGTTATGTGACTGGCTGGACACATTTGTTGGCGATACATTCCTGGTTCGATTTATTTCGCTAGAAAATAACTTTTTTTTTTCATAATAATAAATAAACCATTGAGAATTGATAACTGTTACTCAAAGAGCCACTACAGGCCACAACCTGTATTTTCAAGCTGTTGAATTTCCTATACATATATCTTGAATTGCGAAAATTTTTGTTGCTGTGTGGTCGTCTTTATTCATATTCAAGAAATTTTCACATTATTCATTGTTTCTTTTATAAGTTTAACTACGTCAAACATACTCAGAGACATTGTTATTCTCAGAATTTATTACCTACAATGTTATTTGGTGGATGTAACGAATAAGGCCTGGCGCTAACGGTTACAGAAGCTAGAAATTGAATATTCATGACGTTCCAGCCCTGCCTTTGTCTGTACCTAGAAGTACCTACCTACTTTTTACCATAAAAGCACGTAAATGGGTGCTCTAAGCATTGAACTACTATATTACTACGTATGGAAATGACATCCCGAAGGAACCTCGTGCGCGATGAGTTGCGCGCAACGCATGCGCGGTATCACAGTCACTCACTCCCGCTCGTAGCGTTAACCAATGTGACATTTGGTCAATTAATTTGTCAAAATGCCGTCTTGCGTTTTTAAAACATGCAAAAATAAAACCAACAGGAATCAAAACGATACCGGCGTTACTTACCATCGGTAGGAAATTAAAATGTTAACTTAAACCAACATAAATATTTTTTCAAAATGTTATGAATGTTTTGTATGAAATTGCCGCCATTTTATTCGAAAATCAAAGATTATAAAAAGTGACACGCACAGAATGGAAAAGTAGGTAGGTAATAAATAGAGGTTAGACAATGCGATGTTGTGATATTTCTTTTAAGGTGTTTTGCATTGGTAGTTGTATTTTTCTAGAATTATCTCGTATGAAAAATTAAAATGATAAAAATCATGATAAAAAAATTGTAAATATCATTCGAGTTTTTGACCTACAGATTTTTATTTACTAAATTTTTATTTATTTAGCTCTTTTAAATAACTATTGATCAAAGTAAGTAACGATTAAAACGTTTTGAGAAATTAATATTCATTCAATACAATTAAGTTAAGTAGGCACAAAGTCTGTGTCACTTCTGCGGTTTCATATTCAAAATTCAAAATTTATGGAATACGTCAGTTTGTTGACAGTTCACGTCCAAAAAATGCGCACATTTTTTGCTTGGCATAGCATCTCTATACGTAGTAGTAACAACTCACTGGCTCTTAGGTCCAATTGCGTAATCGATAGTTAACTAATGGTTAAACGTCGTTACAAGCGGTTGTAGGTATATTTACGATTGTGCGTGTTTTGAAGAATAAATACAATGGGAGTTGGACGAGTGGAGATTGTTACCATTATTATGTTGCTGCTCTTATACCCCGGCTTTGCAGAATAGTGAACCAGCACAGCAGGCATATCGATCTGTTCTATGATACGATCCGAAACATTACGCGAACAGTGATCAACAATGTACAATAAGTAAGCGCATGCTTAATTGAACATATACATATAATAATATAATTAAGTCTGTTAATCTGTTTGATATAGCATGTGGTGTTTACCAGTAAATAGTTTCTGTATTTAGTAATTTTAAGAAATAATGTAATTGTAGTTTAAGACTTGTATCGATGCATGAAACTGTTGGTTGACCTAGTAATAAAATAAAATATAAATAAAATTATAGCAGACTTCAAAAATATAAATAATAATATGCATTTTGTTGAAAGATCTCGTGAAAGTATTTATTAATGAATGTTTTATAAAAAAAATGCTACTTTCAAATTTCAGTATGCGCCCATCCTTATTCTGGGGGAGTTTTCTTAGAAGTAATGATCAAACATGAACCTACAGGGCATTTCCTCGGAAGGTAATGAAATCAAGTTAAGCTAATTAAATTTTGTCGTTACGTGTCGTAACTTGCCTCATTTTCCTGTGAATTTAAATTCGGGTTGTTCGGAGGAGAAAACTTTTTAGGCTTACCTAGCAATAATGAGATTTTATACAACTCGTGGAAATTGAAAAGTTAAAAAAAAAAAGTGTGTCAGGTGTTTCTTTTAATTATCTATCGCCCATTATAAAAGTTCTTCATATTGATGGTCTCATTCACAAACTTTGGCACCCCCTTGCAATACACCCTATATAGTTTTTTTTTGGAGTCAGTGCATGTTGTCAAGCTTACGTACACCAACAGTCTACCTAAGAACATCATGGTTACTTTTTATGTAGTCTATGTCTATGTAGTATATACTTTTACGCTCTTAGTATAGTAAAAGTACTCGTACCTATGTTGAGTTTAAGAGCTCTATTCTTAAATCACTCGCTTCAGTATTCCGAGTGATTTTCGTTTGAAAATCAATTTAAAGTTATAGGAAATCAAGCTGAACCCAGACGCGAGTGTTTACAAAACTGAGTTTTTTTTTTTAATCACTTCTGTGTAGATTTCAACAAATTTTCATTCAAAAATTTAAATTTTTTTACACACGCCTTAATGCCAAACGAGTGATATAAAGATAGGGCCCCTGCTCGCTCAGTACATATTTACATAGTAATATCTGGTAAAGATTGATTAATTGCCCCCAAGTCTTATTAGAATAGGTACACATACTGATTAATGGCGTGTTACCATAATATTATAGGAGGGGAAACCCTCTTAAGCCGACTGCGGTGAAGCTTAAAGTATGTTTTAATGTTTTGGGGCTGTTTTGCTGCATACTGGCTTAACTAATCCCGTTTGAAAATCTTGGGTGGATTATTAAACATATCGGAAGGAGTATCAATAACTTAAGGTGATTAAAACAACAACATAGACCCCAACACGGTCTATGTTGGGGTCTATGTTGGGACGAAGTGCCCCCAGTGTGTCTATATACAATTTCAAATAATTTTTCTGAGCGACGTGAGCTTCTAAAAAATAATACAACAAATGTCGGTATCTGAAAAAAATACAATACAGTCGGATCGCGAGTTACTGCGAGCGATAACTATGTAACATGGATGCGCTAATACTGGATGTGGCACCGCTGGCATTCATTTGGCAGGTATGTGGCATAATTATAGTTTTCTCAGCTTTTAGATGAAACGCAAATCCTTGTCATTCGGCAAATATCGGGCCAACCCCACTTCAAACAGTCGATTCTAGCTACGGATTATTGTTACACTGTCCCTTGCCAGAACCGGAGTAAATGTTACATTTCAGCAACAGCCACGAGCGATTGACAGTTTTGTTTACACCCATTTTCCCTGAGTTGGGCCCTTGATGATTGTAAAGCCATGTTCAGACGGCTATACATTTTCGTATTCATACTATTCACGCCATTTTAATTTTGTGTATTTCTTTCTCTTTATTTAATTGCCTCGGTGGCGTTGTTGATGGCAAAAATATGTACCTGTGTTTTTCTGTTCAGAAGTTCTCAGGGAAGCCCGGTGTTTGGCAGTTGGCGGTGTTTCACCCCCGTGCCTCGGAAAGCACGTAAAGTCCTTGGTCCTGCGCCTGATGTCTCTCCGGTCGTGTCAGATTGCTGTCCCATCGGGCTAAGAGAGTGAAAGGAATAGAGAGTGCACCTGTGTTTGCGCACACACTTGTGCACTATAATATGTCAAGCGTAGTCGGTTAGTCGTTGTGACTGTCCACCGTAGTCAGAATCGGCTAGGGGGAATATTATTATTATTATTTCTTTCTCGCTACCCCCCTCATTATATATCCCAGATAGACAAAATCCGTAACGACCTGCAGATCCAACAAAATTCCTATTTGTGAGAGCTGACCAGTTCTGTTAAAGAACATGAGTTTGGTCTTTACTTTGCTAATCATCAAACCCACTAACGCTATAAATCACGGGGCTCCCGGTGACTGCCGTTCTAAGACATGATGAAGATAGAGTAGCGTGGAAACACCTTTTAGAATCATCTATGAAAGACGGGCACGACCTTCAGAAATGAAGATACGCCTAAGAAGACTGCTCACGCGATTTATGTTAAAATATTTGTTTGTTGTTGTATCTAATGGCATCTGGGCGAAGTGGCAGCAGCATTGGAAGCGGCTGCATGGAGTTGGCTGCAGGTGCACTACAGGTTTATATGTATTGATATGAAATGGCTTTCGAGCGCTACAGCAGCCGGCAGCCAGCTGCCTACTCTTAATGTCGGCCGTTAAGACGACGCGTTTGGTGTAGTGGTTAGCGCTCCTGATTACTATGCCAGCGGTCGCGGGTTCGAATCCCGCAAAGGGCAAATGTTTATGCGATGAGCACGAACATTTGTATCTAAATCATGGATGCTTATATGTAGGTATGTATTTAAGTATTTATGGGAGACGCCTCGCCATAATCGTTGTCTGGTATTTGTAACACAAGGAAGAGAATTCCTTACTTGGAAACTATGCAATTGGTGTCTTGTCTGGTGTATATTTATTATTATTATTAAGATAGTGAAAATTAAAACTTAAGAGGTGATTCTACTTTTACTCTGTTTTAAACGGTCATACTATCATAACATAATAGGTAATTAAAATAACACATAAAGTAGCCATATTTTATGCAATAATTTTACAATGGTAATCAATATGGCTTATGACGGTAAGAAATAGTTTATTTATTTGGTTCTGAAGTTTACGCGAATACTCATTACAATAAAACAACAATTTTACGGATTGATTTCGCGAACGTTTATTTTTATTTTATGCCTGACGTTTCGAATGCTTTACAGCATCCGTGGTCACAGGCAGACTAAGGTGTTATTTGTCATTACATAGTTATGAAAAATTAAATTAAACTACCGTCACTCATTAATATTAATTGATGTTCCTATCCACGCAGAAAGTCTGCGTGGATAGGAACATCAATTAATATTAATGAGTGACGGTAGTTTAATTTAATTTTTCATAACTATGTAATGACAAATAACACCTTAGTCTGCCTGTGACCACGGATGCTGTAAAGCATTCGAAACGTCAGGCATAAAATAAAAATAAACGTTCGCGAAATCAATCCGTAAAATTGTTGTTTTATTGAAATAGTTTATTGTCATATATGGTCATATCGGTAATTTCTAGTAGGTATAACCATACCACGTTACGCGATAAATTGGTCAGTAATTGCCATAATTAAATCAATAAACGGAAAGTTTCAATTTGTCTCTGAGACAAAAATCCTAAAATCTCGTCTCTTGAAAAGGTCACAAAGAAACGAAAGTTACTTTTTCATAATACAGGGTGTTATTGCAAGGGGGTGCCAAATTTTTGGAGGCAAAAGGGACCATCAATATGAACAACTTTTACTATGGGACCATCGTTCAATTATTAATTTTATTTTCTGCCTCTCCATACATTATTGTCAATGTAGAGTGTATGGGGAACCTGCAATTTTATTTAAGATTTTGACCATGACCCCATAGTAAAAGTTGTTCATATTGACGGTCTCATTCACATCCAAAATTTGGCACCCCCTTGCAATAACACCCTGTTTTTAAGGAATAAAATAAACCAAGAATCTCAAAGTGACGACGGTCTTGTAACGGTGACAGAGTGACGCCATATCAAGGCCCCTTCTTAATATGATTTTACTGTGTATTTAGACTAGAACCCCTGGGATTGTGTTTGGAAATAACTGAAAAGGTTATGTGACATTAAAATATACTTTTGTCGTCTTTTGGCAATATTAACAATATTATTCTAAACATAATGTGAAATAAAAAGTATTTTACAGGTATGTGCTAACGATACTGTAGTAGATATGATAAATACTGCTTAGATTCAGTAAGATGTCTTAAAATATTTAGGTCAATGATCCTGGTTATTAAAATAATATCTGAAAACTCCATTCTGCAAATTATAATAATACTTATGTCTCTACAAATGCCTCATAAAATGTAAAAACAATTAATTCGCGTCCAATGCTCTGATTTGAATTCAAAGTTCGTGAAATATCAAAGGCTTTTTTGAGAGTTCTTAATTATAAGTGGCAATAAAAGATAAGAGTGTTTATAAATTGTAAAGCCAACGGTTTGAAACACGCTGAGAATTCATAATTTGAGAAACAAACCGTAATAAGACGGAAATTTAAAATATCCCGATTCAAAGGGTCGGGGCTGGGTACAGCAATAATAACGGCGATCAACAATTTCCAAGTTATTAGAACTCATTTACTTAATTGTGTTTTGAAAAAGAAATCTCGGGATTCTATTGCATAAACGAGAAAACATTTTGTTAAAAACCCTTCCGTAATACCTGAACAAACTCCTGTTTGTTCTTCTTGATGAAACAAAACTGTGAGTAAAAAATTTACAATAGGTAATACTTATATTATATAAATACTAGCGGTCCCAGCGAACTTTGTTTCGCCCCGGCCCCGTCCCGCCCCAGCCCCGGCCCCGTTGAACGGGATAAAACGGATCCTATGTCCTTCTCCTGGCTCTAAGCTACCTCCCTGCCAATTTTCAGCTAAATCGGTTCAGCCGTTCGGCAGGGTACGCAAAATAAGTAACTTTTTTGGTTGATTTTTTACACCTTGTGTCCGAAAAACCCTAATATCCGAGGAACCCTACTTTTGATCAAAATTAAATATAGCCTATATTACTCGTGGATAATGTAGCTTTCGAATGGTGAAAGAATTTTTAAAATCGGTCTAGTAGTTTATGAGCCTATTCATTATAATCAAACAAACAAACAAACAAACAAACAAACAAAGTTTTCCTCTTTATAATATTAGTGTAGATATACTTATAATGATAATAATCATGGTCCTAGCCGATTTCGACTTCGGTGGCCAGTCACAATGACTAACCGACACTGCGCGGGACATATTATAGTGCACAAGTGTGCGCGCAAACACAGGTGCACTCTCTATTCCTTTCACTCTCATAGCCCGATGGGACAGCAATCTGACACGACCGGAGATAGATCAGGCGCAGGACCAATGGCTTAACGTGTTTTCCGAGGCACGGGAGCGAAACACTTCCAAACTCCGGGCTACCCTGAGAATTTCTAAACAAAAAATATACATTTTTGACCCGACCCGGGAATCGAACCCGTCGCTTTGAAATGCGACCCTTTCACCGCTGCGCCACCGAGGCAGTTATGTTATACTTATATTATAAAGCTGAAGAATTTGTTTGTTTGTTTCAACGAGCTAATTCAGGAACTATAATACCGATTGAAAAAATTTTTTTTTGGTGTATACCTAATTTATTAGGGAAGGCTTAAGACATAACGCTGCGACGGAAGGGGAGGGCAAATATCAAACGCGCGGAGACAGTCGCAGGGGACCGCCAGTAAATAAATAATAATAATATGTGAACTTTGATTAAAGTAAAATAGCGGAAGATACTGCATGTCATACTAATTGTCAGCTATAAAATGGCACTACACATTCCTTACGTCACACGTCTTATAAATGTCAACCGCACACGCAATCCAATGGAAATTAGGCGACGAGGGCCTGATTTTAGCGGTCCACTTTCGAGTGGCGCGTCACCTATCTTCCGCTATTTTACTTTAATCAAAGTATGTGAAACATTGGATCACCAGCACCTGCTTAGCTCGGTTAAATTAATCCTGACTACTCGTACGTCAAAATACTTGGTACTAAAATATTTTTTAATGCACCAAAGTATAACTTTTTTACCGCTCAAAAAGTTTCAAAATTATGCATACTTTTTGACAACTAATTACGAGTTGCTAAAAATAATTACCTGCTAATTATAAAGTCTTAATTGAATGCTGCCACAAAGGGATCTCAATTGTTGCGTTTAATTTCATTTGGTCAAGTTATAACTTTGATAAGTTCAAGTAGCAATATTTAGTAATAATACTTACATTTAATTTGATTATAATGACGGCTTGTTCTAGACAGAAAATAAATAGTTACACAGAGTTAAATCCAAAGTTACAAACCCTAATCAATGTATATTAAAATCGCTAACTCGTTGTAGAAATTGACAATGTCAAGTTCTATGACTGGGCATATTTATTTGCAATACATTGCTGCTTTGTTTAATTTTGTAAGAATATACAAAATCAAATATTGTTCATTACAATTAATTAAAACCACTAAGATTTAAAGTAATGGTTACTTAAGACCATATATTTTAAATGTTTGCTCCTACTACAGGCCACACCCTGTATAGTACTGCGAAACATTCCGTAATAATTTAGAATTGTGGTGGTCTCCCTGAAAACGAGTGTATGAAAAGTAAACGTACAGCCTTTTCAGTTATTATGTGTATTATGGTTATTTTATTTTATTTTATTTATTTAGGACAACCAACAAAGCATACACCACACATATACTTAAGATTAAAACGAATTATTACAGTGTTGCCTTACTTATATAGGCTGCCACGGCATTCACAAAAATTGAGCTGAAAACAGATATATACTCGTATTGAATAAAACACAATGTACGGATAATTTCGCGATAATTTATTTGATATTTCATCCCGACGTTTCGAACACTTGACAGCGCTCGTGGTCACGGGGTTGACAAATGTAAATGACAAATAACATCTTAGTCTATTAGTATTAAATGTGTAATATTCGCGTGAACTTCAGAAATTAGTATACTATAATGGATTGCCTATGTGACTTAATAAATGAAATTAATAAATGTATGACAGACAACTTAAGCTAAAGAAAAGATAAATAAATCTTAAAAGGAAAATATGGCAGAATATCCTCACAGTTATAAAATGGTTTCATAACTCTCATCTTACCTATTAAAAAGTTAATATCTAGACAACGACCTTTGGTCGAGATTTAGGGTTCTGTAGCAAGCTTTTATAATAAAAACAATATATCAAACCTGTATTTCAAGAAATTTATAAAATTAAAACCACGGGTTATACCTTTCTTTTTTTAAAATTATAATCACGTGTGAAATTAGAATCAAAACAAGGTACCGACTGAACTCCTAAATTGACGTAATTGATGCGCCTGTTCTTTTACCAAGTCTTTTGCCGATCATGACGTATCAGCCGTCTCACTGATTAATGAGAGTGAAGGAACAGAAGGGCACCCCTTGTGTATTGCGCACACACTTGAGCAGTCGAAACAATGTCCCACGCCGATGACCAATCTCAATGATAATGGCCGCCGTGGTCGGATATAACCAGGGTCAATTCACTAACGGCAACATCAACACTGTGTTCGACGTCGAGCTAGAATTTTTGTAATAGCTTGACGATACTAAATGCGCTGCTCAATGTTGAAGTAAAAGAAAATCCTCAAACTATCTTATGGTTCTTGAAGACAGCATTGTCATTTGCTTATTGAATCGACAATAAAAAAAAAAAATTATCGCGGTATAAAGATGCCATAAAATTTCCTGAAGTTTAACCAAGATTATTTAATAACAGTAACGATATGTCTCTTTCATTAGTCAAAACCGTGGTGGGGCGAGGGAACACACCACACACTCAAAGCATTCACCGCAATTTAATGACCAACAGCACCATCTTGTGACGCTTAATTGGATCTGTTTTAGTTTTAAAGATAATTTAAGTAGAAAATCAGAAAAAAAGGGGTGCACGGAACCATGCCCATCTAGGATCATCGATTTGACTCACGCTTAGCCCTTTTTTATCATGGCGCCCCATGCGGTTTCATAACGGAGCTATGTCAGCAAGTTTATTAGCAAAAGAAAAAAAATTAAAACTACAATTCTAATCGTACTTTATTCTCATTATAATGTTGCAACTTCAATGTTGCATATCGTTAAAAAATTGTGAGGCGTTTATAAAACATTTTGTAATTTAAAAGTTCAGAAACCTTTTTTATTTCTTTGTTAAGGTCGTTCGAGTAGATTTTAAGAAGACGCAACATCATCTGATCTGATCTGATCATTATATCACTGGTAATAATTCATGATACACTTAAGCTCATATCATCTTTAACATAGATAGACTGTCACTGTAAGCACTTAAGATTATAATTCAGCGACATTGCTGAAAACCGATACTATTTTGAATACCCCCAGGGTTCATTTGGGATCACTCGCATTACGTATGTGTGTGACATAATTTCAGAACCCTGAAAGATATCGATAAGATGATATACGTAAGGCTAATCCGGTTACGAGACTACTTACGGCTTCGAATGTCACAATCATGATAAGTAAAGGGTAAAGGGACTTTCTGAGACAATAAGGCACTTTTCAGACGACGGAGCGGGCCATTTTGACCGCGAAGTAATAAAGACCGCGGCTGCCCGCACGGTCTTTTTGCCCTTCATGTTCGTTGGTAGTATAGGATTCCTTTTGCGCTATCGTTCGCGGTGAAATTGACTGGCCCAACCTGCCTCGTCTGCAAAGCGCCTTATACTAACCTGCCAAGCCTTTTTAAGTAACCCGCAAGCGTGAACCAAGACTCCATGCGAGACTCGCTAGGTATCTTGGCATAAAAAGAAGGGGATACACATTTTTGCGCTCGCTACGCTTGCGTTCTCATCATATACATTTGCGGATTTCCGACATAATAGGTGACAAATTTTAACGCGCTCGCTATACTCGTGCTAGTTCGAAATTGTTTTATCCAAGGCAAGGCGTTTGCTATCCGTTGCCGATCTCATGCCGTGGCGTTGCTGATCCCTTTACGTAACGTGCTCTCGTATGGTTGACGCCTGTTTGATTACAATACTTTATACACATTATTTACATTTACATTACTAACTTCAGATTTAAGTCAGTTTGTAACTAACCCTGAAATGAGTTTCCTTGAAATGTATATCCGACACTTACCTGGGCAAAGTTTCAATTACATGCGTCACTGTGAATTTATTTGGATACCCGCTAAAAGTGGGCCCTTGAAGATAAACAGTAAGCAAGCGGATTAATTACGAGGCAAAAATAAGCCTTGCCCAGGCTCGTTCAGGTGAGCGTTCACTGCCCGCCATTTCATAAATCGGGCGCATCCCGTGTGTTCTTTTAAAGTAACCAAAAAATTACATCTGTAACAAGGAGACTTGTAGTTACACAGCGCAGTCAGCAGTTATGGGCTTTATTTCAGAACTTCCACGATTTACATACAATCGATGGGTGGGATATTCTTGATAGAGCGTTCCAACAGCTTGAATGCCGCTCCATTGTATGACCACCTAACTAGTGCCTTGTAGTGTTCCAATAGCTTGAATGCCACTCCTAGGTCACTAGGGTCTGTCACTAGGGAGACTGGTTTAAGACTAGACTGAGACACTATCACGAAGTATAGGCAAGTTTATAAGGATCCGGCAACAGCAGCAATTGCCGCGAGTCAATATACATTCAACGCCATCTAGCGGTGGGTAGTGGTACCAAATAATTGTGCGTGTTACACATCTATATATTCACCATCATTATTAGGAGTTGCAGGCCCACTAACATAGCCCCTTATAGAGTAGTCCTAGACCCTTATTGCAAGTCCACCAGCAGTAACTTCAATGGCGTGAGCCTTGAGTTGTGGTAGAAACGTATTAGTAAAATAGTGAGGAATATTTACTATGGATATCGCGATATAATGATTATGTGATGTAAGCCGGTTGATTAGTAGTAAAAGTGAAGTGATTACCAAGATTAATGTATTTTAAATCATAGAAAATAAATAAATCTGTTCAAGAATAAAGCATTTTATTGAGGGCTATATTGACCAGCGTTAACAGTATCAATATGGAACACTTTCACCACGGATCGACGAATGCGATACGATACGTCCCATGATGTGAACGCTCACCTTTACGATCCCTCGTTACTTAAACCCTTCCTAACGCCTCGCAAAATCTACCACCTCAGGTGTGTAATTTGACAGTTTTAATAAACATAAGCCCTAATCCTAGATCGATAAGACACCCGCCGTCTTTAAACATAATTATTATAAATTTGGGTTTCCCTGTAAATACTTAGGATTAGTTCAGGATTATAAAGCTTTGGCTAAAGAAGAACACGCTTGGTAAAGCTATAGATAAATGCCGAAATTAAGTACATAATATTTTTGATGCTCGGATCGACACTTATCTATCAGGATAGACGACTGTTTGGTGCAGAGGTTAGAGCTCCTTACTACAGAACCAGCGGTCGGCGGTCATATCTCGCAAGGAGCAAATGTTTGTGTGATGATCACGCACATTTGTACCTAAGTCATGGATGTAATATGTATTTTAGTATTTATGGGAGACACCCCCGTCATAATCGTTGCCTGGTACTTCTAACACAAGAAAGAAAATTCCTTACCTCGAAGCCAGACGATATATTTATTAACTACATAAAACCGCCTGCAATTTATTTCAATAACAGGCAGTCTCTGATGATAACATATGTACTTTTTTGAGTACACAAGTGTGTAATGTGCAGATTTTAATAAACATAAAGCCGCCATATTTGAAGGGTGTAAAATTTTATTAGAAGCCACTCATGGGTAAATTTTCAAGCGTACTTTTTTGAGCGTCCGGTGACCTTAATAAAAAAACTATCATTCAAAACAGACTCAAAACACGCTTTCTTATAAATATAGCTCGTAACTTAAACGTGCATAAAAGAGTAGATAAGAATTAACACAAAACTTACAAGAAATAACACGTTGAACATCCGACTTGTATAAGCGGCCTACCCCTGGGAGGCTTGTCCCATTTTAAATTACGCGCACAAAACCACTCACAATTTCTCGAAATTTTGACGTATCTTTCATCAAACTATCTTATTTGAAAGATGTTTATTCCATTTCATAACTAAAAGCATAAAAACTTCACTAACTATTATATTAAAATAATGAGACGCCAATATGTCTGTGTCCCGCGTAAAACTGATCTTGCAATGCTTGCAGTTGAGTAATTGTTTCCATTTTCCAAGCAATGATACGACCCATTTATGTTTCGGACCATCCTGGGCGTTAGTCGTGCCCTAACTTGAGTCTGGAAAGGACGGCGAATACGCAAGTTTCAACTAGTTTCCGAGGTACGTTTTTTGAGAAATGTGTTTTGGTCACCGTGTGTGATAACTTCGGTGGCATGTTTTTGACAACGAACAGAGTGTTGTATTGTAACTTCAAGTATGTATGTTATAGATTATTGGTTCAATATAACGACTTGTTAATATCTACGCAATGAATTATTTAGTTAAGTAATGATCATGAAAAAAACATTTTGTCATCATTACGGTGGCATAATTGCGGTGGTGTATTGGGCCACCGGAATGACGAATAAGCCACTGTAACGATAAATACCCTAACAATCAATACAATATTTTTTTTAAACACGTAATGATAGATAATCAATTATTATTACTAGTAGATGCTCAATTATCATTTACTATAATTCAAAAACATGAAGCCTAGCTCAAACTTTCCCTGTTTACCCTCTTGACCCTGTTCGGATAGTAATAGATGGACAGGTGATTAAACTGTGTCAGGAGTACAAGTACCTCGGCAGCGCGATGAACGAGTCTGGTAATATGAAGAATAACCTACAGCATCGCATAGCAGCCGCCTGGCTCAAGTGGCGCGAAGTTACGGGCATAACATGTGACAGTAGAATGCCCATAAAGTAAAAAATACTGGTGTACATGTCAGTCATAAGACCACTGCTTACATTGATAGCGAGACCTGGGCGGTCACAAAAAAACACGTGCAGACCATCCAAGTTGTTGAGATGAAGATGCTGCGATGGATGTCGGAGTGACGAGGCTTGACAAGATCCGCAATGAGTACGTGCATGGAAGCCTAGGCGTGCGCGACGTCGCCGATAAACTACAAGAAAACCGGCTGCAATGGTTTGGACACGTGAAAAGGAGACCATCTGACTACATCGGTAAAGTAGCACTAAACCAAAACCTACCGGGTCAAAGGTGAAGAGGAAGACCTAAACTGCGATGGTTGAGTGTTGTTAAGAAAGACCTAGAAAGCTGTGACTTACCGGAGAACGACGTCCAGGATAAGGCAAAGTGGAGGAAGAATAGTCGGAAAGTAGACCCCGTCACCAGACGGGACAGTTGCTAGGAAGAAGAAGAAGAAAAAGCCTAGCTCAAACTTTCAACATTATAGTACTTAAAATAAAAAAATATGTAACTGTTTCGACAAAGTTCCTAATTAAAACGTTGATTAGTATAAAGAAAATATTAAATTACACTAACGCATTTTTATTTGAATATTTTAGAAATTTTGCTTAGTTGATTAATGGTTAGGGTAATTTCGGTGGCTCTTATCATCATTTAGGTGGCGCGAATTCAAAATTTATTTATATCTCCGAAAGTATTTAGTTTCAAAGAGTGCCTTATAAATTATTAGATTCATAGCATCTAAATCTTTATTCTTACGCATTTAGTTTCGACGAACAGTGAAAAATAAAATTTGCCACCGTAATGACGAAAAAAAGGACGGTTCGAAAATTTACCCTCATCTGTTTGCATGCGCTGATGGAGCACGGTAGTGGGAAAGCCAAGGCTGTAATTAGTAGATTCCAAGCTATTTTTCTTGGAATTAAATTAATGCAGAATTCAGGAAGACCTCGAAGCTTCGTTTCACGATTGTTAGTAACGAATTATCATAAAATCTAATTAGCTCTCCCCAAAACACCATTTTATGTGCAGTTATTTAGTAATCACTGCATCAAACTTACCTTAGTATGAAGTGAATGCACATTATTTCACGCTATTAATTTGACTGTGGTGTTAATTTAAGTAAGATAGTAATTAATTAAATGTTTTCCTCAAGCATTCAAAATTCATAGTTTTACTTATACTCATTATGTTCAATACACATGACATAAAATATCGACGAAGTATACTAATTCATAGTCTAAACCATGGCATTGATTTAACGAACTTATTTTTTTTTTTTTTTTTTTTTATTTATTACACTTCATGCACAAACAAAAGGTACATATGGCGGACTTAATGCTAAAAGCATTCTCTACCAGTCAACCATTGGTCTATACAGAGAAAATACAGGCGGCGCGAAGCAAGTGATAGAGGGGTTAAAGAAAAAGCTTGACGATAAAAATTACAAAAGGTTTTTAAAACACAATAAACATACATACTACTTATTACATAAATACCGCATACATTAATACATAATATAAAGGTATAATAAACATAAACATAGTACATATACATAATAATTATACTGATGGTACACATGGAGAAGAAGAAAAAGAAAACATCAGTGAGACAAGTTTGAAATCTCTTCCTTGTAACGTGTCCGAAGGGCCTTCTTAAAAGAGAATTTGGAGGTGGACTCTTGTACTGACTTTGGGAGGCCATTCCAAAGGCGAATGGCTGTGAGGGTGAATGAATTGGACATAAAGCCAGAAGAGTGACGCGGAGTGAGCAATCGGAGAGTGCTACTGGAACGAAGGGACCGGTCATGAGAGGTATGGAGGTACGAGAATTTGTCTCTAAGATACGACGGAGAATTGGGATTGAAGAGAATGGAGTACAACATGCAAAGTGTTCGAATGTGTCTACGCTGCCGAATGGGAAGCCAGCCAAGCTGGGTGCGAAATTGGGAGACGTGATCATACTTCCGAAGTCCAAACACAAATCTAATGCAGTTGTTAAGGAGCCGGTCCATCTTATTGAGGAAGTCCTGAGAGATGTTAGTACAGCAAATATCACCGTAGTCAATTATAGGTAGTACCAGAGACTGTACGAGAAGTGCCTTTGTACCAGAAGGAAGGAAATGTTTAAAGCGGTACAGTGCTCGTAAGGTGCCGATAACCCTCCTGCTGACTTCCTTGATGTGTTGCGCCCAACTCAATGTGCAATCCATGTAGATACCCAGGTTTTTGACGTGAGACGAGTACTCTACGACCTCACCATCGAAGGTTATGGGAGGTAAGGTACCCTGGTCAATTTTGCGAAGTTGCCCCGGGCTGCCTATGATAATAGCTTGGCACTTGCTGGGATTTACTTTGACGCCAAACCTACTGGACCAGCTGCTGACTGCACGCAGATCCTCATTAAGCTGGTGGATGGCGCCGTTGATCGACGAAGAATCTGCTTGAGTGTATAGTTGGAGGTCATCAGCGTAGAGATGGAAAGAAGAAGTGAGAAGGGGAGTTAAGAGATTAATGAAGACAGAGAACAGGATTGGAGAGAGTATACCTCCCTGCGGCACGCCAACTGACAAATCAGTCCAGTCCGAAAAGGATTGACCGAGGCGGACCGCTTGCTGGCGACCACGAAGGTATGAAGAGAACCATTCTACAGCGGAGGATGAGACTTGCAAGTGGGACAGGATAGCGAGGAGAATATCATGGTCGACTGTGTTGAAGGCATTGGAGAAGTCAATCAAGACAAGGATAGTCAAACGCGACTCCTCCATGCCCGCCCTCACGTCGTCAACGATTTTAAGGAGAGCCGTCGTCGTACTGTGTCCAGGTCGAAATCCGGATTGAAAATCACTCAGCAGATTATTGGCAAGAACAAACTTGGAAAATTGTTGGTGGGCCACTGCTTCTAAAATTTTTGATAGAAAAGGAAGGATTGAAATTGGTCGAAATTGACTAACGGAGTTGGGATTAGTGACTTTAGGTAATGGAATTATATGCGCACGACGCCAGATGGAGGGGAAGCAACTACTACTAAAAGAAGAGTTAATTATGTGCGTGAGAACAGGAAGAATTTTATCTAATATGTAAGTTAGCATGGTTCTACTGACATCGTCACAACCGACAGCTTTGGATTTGATAGAAAGGAATTTTTTACGAGTCTCATCAACGCTTACTGGAGAGAAAGAGAAAGAACTAGCTATTTGGGGATTAGGAAGACACTCTATAGCCGAAATAGTAGAGAGTTTTACAGAATTATCTAGAAGAGAAGCAGAAGAGAAATGAGTGTTGAGATCATTAAGTGAAAAGCTAGAAGAAGGAGCGTTAGGATGTGATCTGCCAAGACCAAGGGACTTCAAAAACTTCCAAATATTAGGTCCTGAAGCGTTCGCGACGTTCTGGTGAATATGACGGCGCTTGGCGGCTCTCACCAAGTTATTGCAACGATTCCTAACCCGCTTAAAAGCGTCCCATTTTTCCAAGCAACGATCTTTTTTAAAGCGACGAAATGCGTTGTCCCGCTTAGTCATCGCCTCACGAACCTGGCATGTCATCCATGGAGCCGGTGGACGTTTAATTT
Organism: Pyrausta aurata; assembly: GCA_963584085.1. NCBI lineage: Eukaryota > Metazoa > Arthropoda > Insecta > Lepidoptera > Crambidae > Pyrausta > Pyrausta aurata. Next base: position 3,182,266 of record OY757269.1, on the reverse strand, counting down.
GCACAGTTCGGATGGGTGCATGTGCGTCAAACAGTTTCAGGACGAATTCATTAAGAATTTCAACTTTCTGATCAACAGTATCCGCGAGAGACACTACACTAGACCAGTCAAGCGCCGAAAAGTCAAGTTCAAGTTTGTTACGGTCAAGTCTAGCGAAACTACGCAATCGGACAGTCTCCGGTCTACGTTTGGGAGGACAGAGACTATAGCAGAGGTAAATCAGATCATGATGAGAAAAACCGGGAGCGAGCAGTTGCCCATGCTTAGCACAAAGCTCCGGGCAGGAGGTAAGGATATGATCTATCCAGGTGTCGTCTGTGTAAAGATTGTGGTGGGTAGGTTGTAGCGGTAGTATATGGAGATTCACAGAATCCACTATCGTAACTAGTTGCGATGAGCGGTTGTCTTGCTTTAGGAGGTCAGTGTTAAAGTCTCCTAAGACTAATATATGCGAGTACTCAGAGCAAATCTTAAGCAAATCTTAAACTTATATTGAAAGATGTTATATTTATCAATAACTACTATGTTATTGATAATTGTATGTACGCACGTGCTGATACAAAATCATGACTAATACCTATGTGACGCGTTTGGTGTATTGGTTAGCGCTCCTGACTATTACGCCGGCCGTCACGGGTTCGAATCCCACAAGGGGCAAATGTTTGTGTGATGAGCATGAACATTTGTATCTAAGATTATATTAATTAAGATTAATCTTAGTTGTACCTAAGATTGTATGGATGTTATATGTATTTAAATATTTATGGAAGACGCCCTCTTCATAATCGTTGTCTGGTACTTCGTAACACAAGGAAGAAAATTCCTTACCTCGAAACCGTACAATTGGTGTGTTGTCTGGCGCATATTTATTTTTATTTATTTATGCCTCGTGGCCGTGAGACTTGTGTGTTTCCTGTATGTCTATTTGGTAGTCATCACAAAATTTTTAAAAATCCTTGTGATTATGCATCGAAATCTTGGCGTATTTTCCACAGATGCTCGTTTTCAATTTTATATTCAGTATCGCTCCGGAATTTGGGATGGGATGTAATATAATAAATATTCATGCTAATTTTTATGTTGATAACCTTCAATATCTTCGGTTGCCGTAAACATTTCAGTTTATTGATTGGTTTTGTACAGCTGCCTTACTTGTAATATAAGAAGGTACATAGAGAATAAGTTGGTTGGTTGGAGATAACCGAAAGTATCTATTCAGTGTTAACAACTCAGACAACAACAAAGAAAAGTCAATCTCTGATCTATTTAATAGAATGACTGATTGATGGATTAAGAGTGAATGAGTTTTTAGGGTTCCGTAGTCCAACAACGAACCCTTATAGTTTCGCCATGTCCGTCTGTCCGACTGACCGCAGTTCGGCTCAGAAGGCCTACTACAAAAAACGAAATCCGTCAATACGATAATCGTTTTGCGGATCCGAAGCATTTGTAGTAAGCATTCCATACTAAAAAATCTTTCGGATCCGAAAAACGATAATCGTATTGACGCATTTCGTTTTTCGTAGTAGACCTCCTGGAACCTGGATTTTGGTATTAATTGTCATAGGTATTTAATTTCTTATATTGACTAGCTAAATCATTTCCTTTTTATCTACTACTTAATCATTTATACTAAACAGCAAAATCTACAAGCAAGAAACCTGAATATGTATAAAATAACCATTGATTGAAGATATTCTAGGCACAGGATTTACATAGAAAAAACATTTGTATCATAGCAAGGTCTAGATTCTTGCGAAAGGGAGGAAATAGGCAGAATCTATCTTTTTGCCCTAGACACATTGGAAAAAATATAAGTTCCACCGTATACATAGGAGAGATGTTTTTCAAAAGAAATATGGAGGAAAAATTCAATGTAAGGCGGTCGCGTTGTTGGTAATCCAATCAATTGGTGATTAATTAAGATGAAACCTGAATTCGCAGACAATATAAAATGGCGAGAGGAGTTTTTTTATCCAATAATCATCATAATCGTCTTATGTTTAGCAGTGGACGTCCTTTGGCCGTTAGTGATGATGATGATAATCATCCGCATGACATTCATTGCTGGTTATAGTCCTCACTTATGTACTTTAAAGGTTAAAGACCCATCCACCCGTAAGAACAGCACCATTGTCATCAACCAGGTGTTGACCATATGGAAGCACGTTTCGTGAAGGAATCAGCAACGCTTCGGCCATGGGATCGGCACCAAACCTCGGTTTGTGTTTGGTACAGCATAAAACCACACATAAAGCATAAAGCGACACCACGAGCAACACGCCCGTGAAATTGCGTGTAATTTAAAAGTATCTCAAAAAATATTGTGTCGATTTATTATTTTGTATGTTAGCCTGTAAGGTATTTATTCTATGGGTCTGTATTGCATTTTGTAATGCGCTGCCTGATTTAAATTAATAAATTTAAAAAAAAATGTTACCTATTCTTGTAAATGCTGGTGGACGTCCTATGTATACTTGTATTATCAGTTTTAAGTCTCGATTTTTACTTCTTCTTCTTCTTGGAGTCGACTCGTAACAATCGTAATATCTTCGCCCAGTGTTGTGCAACGTTGATTGCGTTGGCGTTTGCCTGCTGTAGATCTTGAAGCGTGCATAAGCTAGGACATTTGGGGCGATTTCGATTTTTACTAAGGGTTTGATTCAATTTGACGAATGTCTCTGGCGAGGACTTTGTGGTTCTGCAGTAAATGTTTTATGCCTTCAACATTTTGTGACCACTGAGTATAAATGATTATTTAAAACGATATCGTTGAGCGTGGTAAAAAAGAAGAGAGACCTTTGTCATGCAGTGGGACACCACAAGCTCTTAATAATAATAATAAACGATAATTAGTCTTTTTACCTAGAAGACCAGGACTAAGAATTTAAGGGAAGATGTTAAAAGCATGATTTAAATAAAAACTACATCTGAATACGAGTAAGCTACAATTTTTTTTTACAATATTATTTGCTAGCTTTTGGAAGTTAGCAATATAAAGGTTCAGTTAGTGCAAGCAAAAAACACGACACGTAGACGTTTTGTAAGGGCAGCTGCGAAATAAGGCCTGAGAATTAGACCACTCACTCAAATTTTTTTGAATATTGACATTGTATTGTCATACATAACATATGGGTACTGTAAGTATGTGTAACATCGATTCTATGAAAGCTGGTAATCTTCTCCTTAACTTCAAATCCACACAAAAGAAAATGTATACAAAAATATTATAGGATAAACATTAATAATAACAATAAACGACTTTTTGTACGAAATCGTAAATACAATATTATACTGAACCCGTATATTTTTTTCACGACGCGCTTTTCCAATGGTTCAGTTCTATTCAGCTCCATTCTCCTAGGAGCTCCAGCGAATTTGTTTAAGGGCCTACTTTGATTTTCAGGGGCGTCTAGGGATTTGGCAGTGGTACTACTTAACCATCGCTGTCGCTTTGCAATTTCTATGACGTATTAACAATTTTCCAACACATAATGTTTTCAGACCAGCGATTTTTATAAGAATTTTATTGAAATGGACTTTCTCTTGACTCTAAACTAGACATGCTGTTAACATCTAGAGACGACGATAACTAAAAAGATATAGACGACTGCTAACTGCTACTACGAACGCGCCCGTAACTTCGACCTACCCACCATATTATTAGAATATCTATGTGTGTGCGCTTGCTATGCTTTTCATTTATTATTGTTTTAATTGTAAGGTTTTCTCTGTACGTGTATTTGTAATAATTGTTTGTGAGAAAATAAAATATCTTAAATCTAAAACCTGACATCTGACCCGCAGGTAATTAATGTCAACGAATATTTCTGTTTCTGTCTCTTTCAACATCAACAGCAACGGCATCGGAAACGGCAACGGCATCGGAAACGGCAACGGCATCGACACCAGCAACGGCATCCGCAACGGCATCAGATATGGCAACGGCATAGACACCAGTGACGGCAACCGCAACGGCATCGGGAACGGCAAAGACAACGATACCAGCGACGGCAACCGCAACTGCATTGAAAACGGACATGGCAACGACACCAGCGACGGCAACCGCAACGGCATTGGGAACGGCAACTACACCAGTGACTGCAACCGCAATAGCATCGGAAGTGGCAACGAAAACGACACCAGCGACGGCAACCGCAACGGCATCGGGAACGGCAACGGCAACTACACCAGCGACGGAAACCGCAACGGCATCGGGAACGGCAACGACAATGACACCATCGACGGCAACCACAACGGCATCGGGAACGGCAACGACAACGAAACCAGCGACGGCAACAGCAATAGCATCGGAAACGGCAACGACAACGACACCAGCGACGGCAACCGCAACGGCATCAGAAACGACAAAAGATAGCAACAGTAGCGGCAATAAGCCAGCGACAGCAGACAGCAACAGACGGATAAGAGAGCGCATTGCGATCGTATAGTATTTACGTAATAGCCCCGCCGATTTGGGACGAGATTTCTGAATGTGCTACAAACATTTCAAGATATTGTCATAAATATTGACTAAAGGACAATACGAGGGATATTTTGGACAACATATTCCGATCGTGTTTATTTTTCATACATAACTGGGTCGAAATGAAACCCAGACCTTTTTCGCACACTGAATTAAAAAAGAATTTACTTAGATATTTTTAGATTTAGATTGTAATAAACAGTAGAGAACCTACATATTATTATAACAAGACTAACAGGTAAGCAGTTTGTATAGAATTAAAAGACTTATATCATCAATAAATTATACATATTTAATACATGTAGAAAATTACCAGAAAGTAGCACTCCATATTTCACTTGTCATATTCACAAGCACATCCTAAAACTGTCGGCTGCGAAAATTCTTTCCACGTGAAATTCATTAGCTTTGTGTCAAAATCGGCTCGACATTTCAATTTCCGGCTTCGAGTCATGTGACCTAATTACCAACTGCACATAGGAAACCCGGCGTGGCCTGTCAGTGCAGTCATGTGACGAGATAATATCACTACTAGGTTAAAATCTTCACTTCAAAAGGACAAAGGACAAAAAAAAGTAAAAATAGTCCCCCACCATGGTTTTCCATAGCGATACGTTGCAATACTAAGTGGTCTGTATCCGAGATTGGGATATTTACAAGGTCGTCTTCCAAAGGCTGAATTGCACCATATTAAGTTAACTACAATAACCATTTTTATCTATGCATCATCATCATCAAGAAAAGCTAGGCTCTTATAGCCAAAGTTTGATAGAAGAAGTGTCACGTCGTCATTTTGAATACGGACGGAAGATATTCGACGTAATTTGGAAATAAAGATAACGGTAATATGTATATAGCAGACCTCTACATGTAATTTTTCGCAAGTTTTGATAAATGCTATAGGCGTTACCATCAGAAGTGTTGTCGGTTTGTCAGGGTAAATACGGGTTGTACCGAGAATAAAGGTCAAGCCGAAAATGGCTAGGGTGTGACACAAATTAACTCTTTATTTTTTTTGGTATGATTTTATTTATAAAATCTTTTAACTTGAAAAGTGTATAACTAAGAAGTTTTAGCGGCTGGACCATTATTTACGGTACACGGTGTATGTACATAGAGCTATTACGTTGAGGTTTCAGTAGCATAAATTACTTACAAGGATTACTAATTGAACTTCAAATTAGATAATTAATGAATTTAGTAAAGCTGTTAGCAAGAACAACTCCTTAAGGAATACTTGTTTTGGTCAGTTAAGTTGGCAATAATACTGACAATAATTAATTAAAGTCATAACATAAACTAGGTTGCTTATAACGAGAAATCAGCGACCACCCATTATGTTACAAGTTACTGACACTTATCCAGTGCCTAAGTTGATTTTTAGATATTTCAGTAACATTTATCAACAAAAGTTTGGAAAATGTTTAAACCTTATTTTGATTGCAGAATTTTTGACGGGCGGAAAATGGAGCCCTATTTTTATACAGTTGTTCTATCATAATCACGTCTGTCAAGGTTTCAGCTGAAATCTTTGTCAGAATTTTTTTCCTGATCTCTAGGTTTTGCCTGCGCAGTGAAGTATCATTTGCTTATACCACCTGCAGCCGTGGGATTTTGACAATCAACCATCATCATTGCTACTCCAAGGACTAGACTCTTTTACCAATATTATGGAACTTTCCATATAGGAAAATACACGTTTTTATTACTCTATTGATCAGCTCCAGTAAAACAAGCAGTATGTTACTGCAGGCGCCTGCTTTATAATTTGTTTATATCACAATTGGAGTACAGCCAGTGTGTTTGCTGCTCGTAATTTTCTTACGCTATTGATACATACAGATTAAAGATTAAAAGGCAATCAGAACGGGGTAAAATTGGTCTTAGAAATGCTTCTGAACTATATAGAAACAATTTACGAATTTCACTTACTTTAAAAATAATCCAAACCAAAATAACTAAGATTTGAACGTAACCGATTGAATCTTATTTTCTCAAGAACAAAGCAATAGTATTTTCATCCCAGTTTGAAAGTTGCATAAAGCGCTGGTAGATCATAAATTGCCAAAACTTTCACCGTAAATGAAGTCTCTACACATTTTTTTATAAAGTATGAGTGTTTCAGTAGATAGTTTTTACTACACTCACTCACGTATCCATTCTCTATTCTAGTGTAGATAGCTGTTGGATCTCGTAAACACTAAACAGAGCGCATGTGTTTAATATCAGCTAACGATAACAACTGAGGACTTACTTTATAGTTCTGTAACTGTAAACAAATATAAAATGACTCGGTAAAAAATCAGAACTACTATCTACTCGTTATACTTAGTATATATCACACGCCTAGGAAAATAAGCTGATTTTAAATCAGGCTATCAAGTGCTGTGACATAGCTGCAAATGCACAATTCTTTTTTTTGCAAATGAGGGACTCACCGTTGACGTACCTACTTTGATACTAGATTTATTTATTTAGTTATGGGTTTGCTCTGGACTCTGGACTGAGCCTAGACTAGGACGGAGTGGAAGATAGAACGAGCTTGCCCAGAAGAAGCCTGTTCACTCTGACTTGCAATAGATTCAGAAAAACGGGCGTTTCTTCAAACAAAAGATGACGTGAGGTGTAAGCGACTTTTAGACGGCCGTGACCTCGATAGTACCTAGAAAACATACAATAGTGGGGCTTAACTAGATACAGAAGTTAATATCAACATATTTTAGGAAGTAAAGTCTATAAATTGAGTCTTAGATACAAATCTGCTTATGGTGATTTATTTTCGTTGGCCAACGGACAAACCGCAAATTCAGAGGGAATTATTTTAGGCCTCGTAATTTGTATAACGCCATTTGACATTGTTCGTTGAATTAGTATCAAATTTATTTTGAAGAACCGACCAAAATGAGCGACCAATTTAATAAGTTGAGTGATTAAAAAATAAATTCCTCGAGTCCTATTATTAATCAGTCGCGTCAATATGGCGTATTTTTTTGGATTTTGTATGTACTCATGTAATTTACTGCTTAGACCCTTTACACACTGCGAATGTAATTAGCAGCAATGCTAACGCGCGTTAGTATCGATGCAGTCGCGATGCAGAAGCTTGACATTGACAAATTATGTACTGAATATTAGCGATTGCATCGATACTAACGCGCTTCTGCATCGATGCCAAATTTAAATTTGTTAATTGCGTGAGTGAGTCTCGCGTTAGTATCGACGCTAAAAGTCGCAGTTTGTAAGGTCATAGATGTACAATAATAATGGTTCTATGTCCGGCCGTCACAGGACCATAAGTCAAGAAAATTGGGATATTAGCGTTCGCATATTAGGTTTGGCAAAGGCATTTGTGTACGCAGGCTCATTTGTACTATTGTCCGGTGACAGGGCAATTTCCCTTAACTTATCGCCCTGGAGCCCATATCCGGAACAATCAAGGTTAGCTACGAAAACAACATTATGTCGGGCAAACTAAGTTAAGTTCTGACCTCTGTATTAATAAACTAGCGCTGATCTACGGCTTCGATCGCGCAAATATTGGTTTACCAGTCAAACCTCATCGCCTCTTCAGAGATTCTTCAAAGGGCGAAAGAAAGCAATATATCACAAAAAAGCTATATCATCTGGTCTCTATAACGTTTTTGAATCCAAAAAGTTCACGAAGGGTTCCATACCATAAACAAGGTACATAATTTCCATTATTGATATCGAGCAGCTAATGCAATTATAATTACCCAACACCAACGTGCAAAAAACCTCGACGCGTTTCGCCACCACACGTGGCATCCTCAGGAGGTGTTGTCGCGTCGGCAGAGCATGGACGACTGAACTGTGTCGCTGGCGAACATGCCTTTATACTACTTTCCCTCCACTTATGAAGTGACGTAATCAAATTTAACGAACCCTATAAATTGTCAACTAATTTTTATAATATTTGTAACATACTAATTATTACCATTGGAACTACCTAGCGAGTTCAAACTGAGTTGCGAGCTAAAATTCTGCCATTTGACTTGAAATCCTCAATTCAATTTCAAAACCTAGAATATCATCAAAGTGGTAAAACTGTAAGCGTCAGTTCTCTGTATCTGTTCCCATTGCGTCATGACGAACCGGTAAAAAGCCGCGGCTTGTCGGCGGCAATCAAACAGTGGCTCCGTGGCAGCGGCCAACCGTCAATGCGCCGTCAACATTTTGTTGACAGGAAGTTGATAAGCCGACAGTGAGGGCATTAAATTAAATATTATAATACCCACTTACGCACGATGATTTAACCTAGGATTACGCTAACCCAGGTTTGAATCATCATTCTGTCTCGGTCAGTTTGAAGTTGACAGAAACAGAATGATGATTTAGTCGTGGGTTAGCGGAATCCTGGGTTAAATTATCGTGCGCAAATCCTAAGTAGATCTAACACCTAAGGAAGGCCCTTGTTCAACAGAGCGACAAAAATAAATAATTTGAAAAATATTTTATACGAATTGTAACGTAAAGTAACTACAAAGTTAAATAGGTGCCTTACGTACAATAACAAAGTCATATTGAAATGAGAAAGAAGCACTCATTTCACCACTAAAATTTACGCAGTGGAAATGAAAACAGATTCAACCTAAACCCAATTAGGGATCTCTGGATGTTTCATTACAGATCCTCAGTACAGGTTTGTTCAGTGGTAACAAATTAAAATGTTTATTTAACAAATAAAATGAGGACCCAAACTTTTGTATAGGCACTTAAATAAACTTCCAAGTTGTAAAGACAATCTTATCCCTCCGTTATGACCATCGTGTTAATTTTATGTTAAATTCGGACAACTAAATATACATTTTTAAGACCACATAGCCAAAAGTAAAACTAAGATATGCATGGAATCATAAAAAAATAATCATAAAACTTACTTATCCATTAGCAGATTAGAGTGGGACAGCACTACATGAGTGAGTGAAGTATAAATACTTTTAATTTTTCCTTAGTTTCATCGTTATGCCAATTTAGCGATTCTGTGGCGATGCACATGACAACTGAACTAAGCTCCGGAACGGCTAGATAGCGCTGATAGCCTAACTCTATACAACATCCGAATCTCCATACAAACCTGAACCGCGATATGTTAGTTTTCTATCTGACTAACTATATATAGAACACCCAGACGGTAATCCTTCGGACTATAGTCCCCGACCAATACCACGTCGGTCGGCAGAAAGCGCTTCCCTTTGCTTCCTGATACATTGCGTCAAAATTCAACTAGTTAAGTGGGGATTGTATTTCCAGGAACATGAACGAATAGAAGCAAGATCGCCATACGCCCATGAGAGTAGTCGTATTATTGCAATATTATATTAAATGCCTGTAAATTAAAGGACGAAAGAAAATACATTTATTCGACTCACAAACACATATACAATTAACTGAGCTTAAACACATATACAATAAACAGACACACTCTTATTTAACATAAACATCGAGTTTGAGTCGAAAAGGCACCCTCTCAGCATTAATCGGGGCAGCAAGATGCAATGCCACGACACTGATATTCAAAGAGGGTGCCTTGTGGCATTATTAAAATTATTTGAAATTAATGTTACCATTGGAATTACATGATTTATGTAATCATGTATGTAAATTAAATGGAAACATTAATTTGTAATTAAATTAATTCAAAGGCTATCTTTTAAACGCTTATTTAACATACTCAGTAGGCAACTATCCTTATACTTACTTACCTAAATGTTCATGAGATAACACACATTTTCACTGAACACAATTACTTCAGTGGGTCTACATTCACATCACGTAATCTTGACTCTCAGAAATCTAGACCAATTTTCAGGTGAACGTGGCTCCAACTATTTCTGCGAACACCTGGTGAATATTACAGATATTAAAATCGGTGTTAGACAACTATAAACTGACTCGAGCAAAGCTGCGCAACGTAAAATGAGCATACTTAGCATATTGTACACTGGACGAAAACCATTAATTAAATTAAAACACACTTAACATTTTTTTTTTGGTAGAGATTTGTTAGTTTTAATACGCGAAAAATTTCTGTACATTGTGTTTTAATTGGTTCTGAAGTTTACGCGAATACATCTCATTGTTTATTTAAAACACTTTTCAGATTGATTTCCCGCATATTTATTTGTAATTAATTTATTTACAAAACCTTTAATTTCGAATGTTAGGACTTATTAAAAAGCATGAAATGGGTTCAATTCCAGAATTGAATAACTTATCCAGTTTTCTAAATGTTTATTTGTTCAAACCATGATTGGACATCAATGTTTGTTGCCGGCAAATAGTAAAATCCGGCAGTTGTATTACAGTCACGTTTATGCTAATTACAGAACTACATTAACATTGTTTTGTTTCGGCAGATGAGTGTGTCTTACATAGTGCATTTATTTATTTATTTGAAATTTTTATTGCACAAATAGAAGTGTACAAAAGGTGCACTTATGCTACAAGCATTCTCTCCCAGTCGTACCTTTGCATTACATTTCAGCTGGCTGAATTTCAACTATAAGTCAAAGGTTTCATGCTAAGTCAAGTCTATTAGTCTGGATTGATGTGGCTTACGCCAGAAAGGTTTAAAAAAAAACACGGTACCATTATTTTCATTGGATGACATCAGTCGCTCACTCAGGTTACCATCCCTTACTTACGCATTGCATCCCGTTTCACATCATATTTGCATTGGTACCTAGTAGACATTTATGAACTTATGTTGCACTAACTAAAGTACTAGGCAACTCTCGGAACACCTAACTCGCAAACTCACCGCGCCGCAAGTTAGTTCACTTAGTTGTTACTTAGGCACTCCTTACATTGTTTCATTCCATTAATTTGGTTGTTTATCAAAAGCACTAATCTCAAAACTCGTGGGAACTTTGATTACTTTAAGATGTAGAGCTTTCAAAGCTTAGAATAAGCTCCAGGTTGAAAGAGATTTAGTGAATTTGATTTGTTGCGGAAGTTTTGCGGGCTCAGGAGAAACTTTCAGATTTTTGACGTGAAATATTGGTTATGACAGGTTTTTAAACTATGAAATACGGTACATCTATTCATAAACGTTCTTGCTAGCCTAACCTTTCTTACCTTGTTTCATATACGAGCTATTCGTTTTTCTTATTAATTGATGGTCATTACCAAAGACCGGTAATTATTGAGGAAATCCACAAACAAGTTTGTATAGTGTCTTCGTCTCAGATCGCGGTTACAAACAGTCAAGCCATTTTAAAGATCATGCTATGTCTCCTTTTTAGGGTTCCGTAGCCGAAAGGCAAAAACGGAACCCTTATAGTTTCGTCAAGTCTGTCTGTCTGTCTGTCTGTCCGTCCGTATGCCACAGCCACTTTATTCTGAAATTATTAGCATCACACCGCTGAAAATTGGTAGGTAGGTGTATCTTTTTCACCGCTTTTCGATTCAGATACAAAAAGTAAAAAATATATATATATTTAAGGGCCTGAAGGGTATGAATACTTCATGTAAAACCTAAATTTTTTTTTACTCAAACCTATACGTATCTATGAATATGTCTTTCAAAATGACATTGAGGTTCTAAAAACTATTTTTTATGAAAGTCTAACGTTTGAGATATAGACGCTTCCAAAAGGGCATCCCCCATCTAACCTTTGAACTAAGGATGTAAAAATTTTAAAATACATAATATATATATGTGATGTAGCTCTTAACAAAAACTTTTACGGAAATCAGTTTGAATGAGATCGAACTAGTGGTTTTTGAGATATGGCACATTTTTATTAACCGCAAAAATAACTTTGTCTTTCATACAAACACTATGAAAAACAAAGTTATTTTTTGCTGTCAAAAAATATATTCATATTTTCGTTACGTGGAAGTAAGTGGACCCCGCATCCAGTTAAGGGTGGCAACACTTCCTGCGAGGGTCCGACTCGCACTTAGCCGGATTTTTTTATTTATTTTGAGGACAATTTGTATTACTAGTCGTTGTGAAATTCGCACCGTAATGTCAGGACAACACAAGTGCTCTAGTGGTGTGACCTAAGGATTAAGGCCCATAAAATCACATGGACCTATGTAAACTTTGTTCCTAAACAACAGACAAAATCTATTAAGGGACGTAAGTTCTCCATGTTTGTCACATAAATTAGCCATTATTATAGTAAATATATTTGTTAGATAAGTAACTAATTAATAAGATATGTTTCCCATGTGATTTGCTAGTATATTTCGAGATTTACACTCACATCTAGTTCGAGGATGAATAACTTCCGTTTGCTGAACCTGCGCTGGCTTTTACAAATCATCATCATCATCAGCCAAAGGACGTCCACTACAGAACATAGGCCTCTCCCATGGATTTCCACAGCGACCGGTTGTGAGTGGTCTGCATCCAGTGTGATCCTGCGATCTTTACAAGGTCGTCTGTCCATCTTGTTGGTGGACATCCCACGCTGCGCCTTTTGGTCGAAGGGTCTCCAATCTAGAACTTTTCACCACCAACGGCCATAAGTTCTGGCTTTTACAAATACCTTCATTATACAGGGTGTTGTTTTGGACAGCGATGAGCGACTCAGGAATGATATTATGCTTATTCAAAAAAAAAAAAATTAATTATATGCAAGTTTAATAAAAGAAAACCTCTTCACAACCTTCTAAAAAAATCAAAATGAATGGGGAAACGCACACCCTTGCGCGTATCTACAAAATACTACGCCGTAGCTTATAAGCTACTAGTTTTGTCTCGCTCGCTATATCGTAATGAAAAATTGATTTTGTGAGTTTTTTCCATACTGAAAAAAAAAATTTGGCATCAGTAGATATCGTTTGTACAACCACCCCTGAGTCGCTCATTGCTGACCAAAACAACACCCTTTATTAATATCAGACACTAGCTTCTTCTGCGGCAATGTACCTACATTTGTAGAATAGCCAATATTAAATTAATATTTATCGTTATTTTCCAAATACCAGACCGGCTAACAGTGTCAATGCCCTTACTTAGTCATCATTATTATAATTGTCATTATTCGCAAAATTCCTTTGCGGGTTGCCCTCAAGAATCTCGAATTATTCAGCGCAGAGAATATGAATGAGGTATTCTTTCGAGATGAAACGAAAAATGCTCTCGTCTCATCAAATATAGTCCAATGAAAATTTGTGGTATTTTATTCTTTTAGCTAACTTTGTTAATGAAACAAATCTACGCAGTCATTAGGTATGAACGATTGGATTAGTCAGCAGATGCAATTTTTTTAAGAAATTTACATAAAAATAGCGAAATCAGCAAGTTGACTAAAAACCAATTTAGAGTTGTTTTATTAAAAGAAAAAACTTTTTCTGGTAATAAAGTACATTGTATAGGTAAACTTACAAGACGGCGCAAAGTGTAATTCACTGCCTCCATGAAACCACCCTAGGAACCCACCTTAATGAAACTTAAGACTTTCGTTTGATACACGGACGCACGAGAATTTAACTACTACCTACTCCTAGACCACTTTGCTGCGTTCTGCTTTTTGCAACGGGTCCGGGAAAAAGTTAATTTATATTTTTTATTATAATAATTCATGAGTTTTCAAATGAAAACGTGGTGAAGACACATAGCTGTGGTACCTAATAAACTTTTTTTTTTCAAAATGTGTGATACGACAATATTGTTAACAATATCTTTATAACTTTTCAATAATAACAGTAAATTATTTGAGTTATATTAGATTTAGAAAAATTGCGGTGTTCAAGGTTGTGTTTAAATTGTTAGATGTTATAATGTTAAATTAGTAGATGATTATTTAAAAGATAATAATGTATGGACTTGCATGATCACCACAAACATTGTAAAACTTTTGAAAAGAGGCATTGAGAATAGTGACTGAGTTTGTTGCGCAGTTTCTTCTCAGCACTAGCCCACAATTGTCCCGAAGCTATGGTAGGGTTTATGTTGGGACGTGTATAAGTGCCCCCAGTAGGTCTATATGCAAAAATAAACGACTTTTATGACTTTATGACTTTTATTTTAAAATCAACCATTTTGTAAAAAATAAATTAAACAGCCTTCAAAACGTTTGTATGATATTTTTTTTGCTGTTTTAATAACATCAAAATCACATACACAAACCATCTACTTTTATTTAAATTTACTTTTTTTTAATTTCACCTGCAACTTCATATGGCTGTGAAAAAAAAATGACTGGACTCTAGAACTTCATGAAAACTTACCTAGACTGTGCTTATACTAAAGGCAAACAAAATAAAAGAATGGAAATTACTCCATCGACAAGAGCAAATCTCTTAAGTTGTAGAATAAGCTAAGGTATGCTACATGAAAGGAAAATATTTAATCATCTCTGTAATTTTGCTCATTTTGTGACCCAGGACGAAAAATGCTGCACACAAAATTCGCATCGTTACTCAAATAATCTGGTTTGCATGTTTTATTGAAACGTAAATTATTGAATTACAAAAAAAAGTATTAGTCGGTTGGCGGGAGCGAAACGGCCAATCTACATTATTTTAGCTAAGGTGTAGAGATTGTGAAGTAGGTTTGTGAAGTAAAGTTAGGGAGTGTAGGGTAAGAAGTTTGGCCCCACATGAGATTTCATAACGTTTTTACACTGCCATACGATCTCGGCTTTTGGCAACAATTTGCATGAAAATGTTTTTGGTGAGAGCTTATTTGTTACTTGAGTGTAGGTACTGAATTAAAGCAGTACACGGTTTTTTTACATTTTATTTTATTTTTATAACTGTCGTTTTTTTCTATGTGTGTAATATAGTCACACGATGCGACGTCTATAAACTTAGTGGTCTGTGAATCAACGCAGATGGTAGTTTAAATTAAAAAGTATCGTAGCAGCTCGATCAGGCCATTAGTTTAACTTATGCCTTCACTTTCAAGCTTAGTTTTACGAGTAACAAGAACATTGTCGTGGATATAAAAATATAAAGAATGGTAAAATATTGAAATATAATTATAAAAATCTTTGTTGCTTCATCTTTGTTGTAACAATTAATTAGGTTGATACTCCCTTTTCAGTTTCAAAACTCGTGACAGGGATATATTTTTTTGCCAGCCTCATTGGTCAAATAAGGAAAAAGTTTAGTGTTTGTCAGGACTGTTAGTATCCAGAGAGATAAGGGAAATATTAATAAAAGATTCGGAAGTGCTTATCCAGTGATAAGGTAGAAAATCATAACATTTTTGATAGCTATGGTTTTTCCTACAACTCTATAACGCAAAGTAAAACAGGAGTGCTATAATAATAGTTTTTTGCGGATTGTAAATTGCACTACCTAAAAATTAAGACTGAATACATATCTTCGATAAAGGGAAAATCAATTCGTCATTTAAGAGGTAACCTAAAAGAATAAATCTATGCTTAAGTTTTAAATATTTTTTTGCCGTAACGGTAGCTAAGAGAACTCATTAGTCACTTCCAGGGTACCCGGGTCCTTGTTATCAACGTCCCCGGTAAGAGTAATTACGGCCAATACTAAACACATGAGAATAAATGGATACCTCCTGTTAAGTTTACTTTATACTTAGCCTCACTTTAATACCCATATTTACTGCCCGTTTTACAACCTTTTGCGAGGTTTATAGGGTTACTTGTAACTATGTAGGTACTAGCGGTTTCCCGCAGCTTCACTCGCGTACATGTTGGATCTTAAAAAATATCACAATGAATTATATAGGTCGGCCTTCTTGATAGTTAATCGCCATCGGTGGCGATCCAGATTTTTTAATCACTCGCTTCAAGATGGCGAAGTGATTTTCGTTCGAAGATGAATTAAAAGTCAACAATAATAACTCTTTTTTGAACGAAAATCACACGAGTGATTAAAAAATAGAGCTCCTGGGTCATAGCTGGCGTAAAACTTAGCGTCGTCGTTGGAAATGGTTCTTATCCATCCTAACTAACTGATAAATAACTAATTCGCCATGATTATTTAGTTTGTTGCTTCATTTAGTTTGCTATGTTTCAAAAAAACTTTCTATAGTTACAATAAAACAGTACCAAAATAACGTGACATAAATATTTTTTCCCTCTTCTGTTTAAAATCCACTAAAAAAGGTTACCAATACCGAACAAATGTCGATATTCACGAAGGAAGAATTTTGGACGAAGAAGGGTGTTTCGTATCGTCGGTTTCGTGGACAGCTGCCACCAAGTTGCGTATCACTACCCCGTCAAAATAGTGTAAACATACTAGTGAAACTTTGATTTTACGATTGTCATAATATTTATGCAGTTGTAGGTACGAGTATGAGTACTATGCTGTATTGCTTCGATGTAAATGTAGCCTGATAATAAATTAAAAAAAAAACATCAAAACTAACCCTTCCTTTCGCAATCAAACATGATCAAATCAGCTCAAAAGCGATATCCCTTAACTAATTAATCAAACACGTTGGAACCTGATCCCGTAATAGGTTTAACTTTGCTCTGGTTATACCAGTTAGCCTTTGAGCGGATCTGTGAGGTATAATTCATGCGTTCATAGTTAACTTTATTAACTGTTTACTGGTTTTGTGGAGTCGCAAAGTCCCTTTAAGGTAGTTTTTCACTAGTGAGTTTTAAATTAAAAAAATAAAAGTTGGACAAAATCACATAGAGGGTGTTGTTTACGTCAGCGACGAGCGACTCAGGGATGATAATATGAGTTACGAGAGTACGCTTATTCTAAAAAATTCGCGCGAATCTGCGAAAAACGCCGTAGCTAGGAAGCTACGAGTAGATGACACTGGTATTGATAGTTTTAACTCACCCGCAATATCGTGATGATTTTTTTTAAATAACTATGTGGGTATTTTCCATTTAAATATAAAATATCATCAGTATCGTTTGTACAACCACAAACAGTAGTTTGTACAGTAGCTCGTCGCTGACCAAAACAACATCCTGTATATTGCCTGCATCTCAAAATCGTAAAGCTTGCTAAAGCATTTGTGTTATGGAATTCAGAAATATAGATGTTACCATAACATTATTTCCCAGAATTAGTTGAAACATGGCAGTATTATAATGTTTTGTTGGGAAACATAGGTAAAGAAAAAAAGGAAAAACTTAATTTGACACAAAAGTACATAAATATGGAAAGAAAAGAAAAAATATAAGGGTTCCGTTTTTACCTTTCGAGGTACGGAACTGTAAAAAAATAATGAAACTAAATCCTAATAGATAATAGACATTAAAAGATTATTTGAAATGTTTTATATTTTATGACAGTAATTTGTTGCGTGTATCAATAAATAAATGAAATGAAATAGATTAAGACAATTACAATAACATTTAAATATAGGTACACAGTACTGTGTCAAAGTGGTCCCTATTCAGCATAATTCGTAATAGCACGAGACTGCTTTAGAAGCACTGCTTTAAAAAAAAATAAGCCTGAAGTGTCCCACTACTGGTACTGATACTAAATGTTCATTACAATAATTTGATTAAAACCTGTGTTGCCATCCTAATCTTGCAGCGCGCGCTCCTACGCACATCATTTTGAGTACTTACCTATTTTTTGCTTGTTTGAGAACCCCGTAAAGAAGTTGCTTTCGAGACGTTTTTCCCATGACACAAAACTGACCTACCAGGGCTCAATTTTCGCGTGTGCTTTCCCTTAAACTTATCTGAAGACCTGTGTGACTGTGCCTGTGTCCTCGGTGATCACCTGCAACCTGGAAACCATCTACTGGCGGATAATAGGTGAGTCCTGACAGACAAAACCTCCCTTATATTTTTTGCCTACCACGTTGAATCCACTGCCGATCTCGAACATCTTTTGGTAGCAGAGCGTAGTTTATTTTGGACCTTTGCCTAAATAATTATTTTAAAATTAACGTAATTCATTAGCTTCCACCCTTTACATAAAACGTCTCATTCTATCTTAGTAATTATTGTGAAATCTGCTTTCCCCCTTTGCACGCGGTAGCCATCTTAGTTCCATTCATTTCTAGTAGTTACATAATGACGATAAATAAATAAATATCCAAATTCATCATTGTGTTACGGGGTGCGCGAGCGCATTTTAATTTGCATTCCTGCCTATTGTTGTGCTATTGATAACGTTCGTCGTCCCTCCGCCACGTGTGTGATTATACGAGCTATTTACGAGTTACGATTATTCCTTACCTATTTTATTCATTACACCTTCACCGAGCCGTCCTGCATTCCTTTGCCTTTTTGACAATTACGTGTTGAGTAATTACCATTGATTTTAGTGTAAGTAAGTACATATACCTACTTCAAACATGCCTGATTCTGAATCGAGTAACGAGACCGTGAGGGCCCTACTTTACACGGACACGGCTGAATACCATGCGGCTATAGGTGAAATTCGTTATGTGAGTGATTGGGTTGATGATTCCCATCGCGTCCTTGAGACCTTCTCCGTTAATCGCATGCGTGCGCGTCTTTCTGACCTCCCAATTATGTGTGATAAGTTTAGAGCTGCCTGTTCTAAGTTGTTAGGAAACCTTGACCCTGCTATTTATGAACAAGAATATGTTCAAATTAAAACCGAGATGCGCGTTGTGAGGGACAAGGTAGATGACCTAAAAATAAGATTGGAGGAAATAAAACCCCACCAGTTCGAGTCTCCCCGTACTAGTACCCCCTTGAAGGAAAATAAGTCCATGATTGTTGACACCCCGGCTAGTAAATTACCTGACCTACCTATACCTAGATTTGACGGCCGTCCCGACGTATGGATTAGTTTTATAGACCAGTTTGATAGTGTGGTCGACAATCAGCCGACTTTGACCCCTACCTTAAAGCTTCATTACCTAGTCGGTGCCTTGTCTGATGAGCCCCGTAGGTTGATTCAGCACCTTAAGATTGAAGCGGGCAATTATACTGTGGCTCGTGACCTTCTCAAGCGTAGGTATCACAACCTTCGCGTCCTGGCAGATACGCATATCGCGCAGATAATGATGCTACCTAATATTTCACCTAAGTTGTCCGGCTTACGTGTATCGTTTCTTAACCCTCTTCTCTCAACTTACCGTTGTTTAGAACGATTAGACCTGCCTGTTAATCATTGGTCATATTTACTGGTACACCTATGCCTTGCGAAGTTGCCTTCTGAATTAAAATCCCGTTTTGAGCGTCGTTTTGGTGATGACCCTAATAAACTTCCAACCTTTGATCAACTTATTACCTTCTTAGAGGATGAATGTAGGCATCACGACAATCAAATGTAGGTAGTGCTTCGGTCGTCGACACTACTGCCTCACTTAGTACGAGCTCCACTCGATTCCCGAAATCTAACGCGCGGTCTCCGCCTCCTACGAAGACATTTATTACGTTTGCACCCACACCGAAGTGTCACGTTTGTAATAGTACGTCGCATTACGTACGCGAATGCCCCGAGTTTGTTCGCCTTCCTACACGTCAACGTGTCAATGTAGTTTGTGTTATCGATGCCTAGATAAACACTCCATCTCTCAATGCAAGCGAGATTATCGCTGCAATACCTGCCGTCGTTCTAGTCATCATACGTTGCTGTGTTATGCCGATGACGCCCCCGTGAAGCATCAGCATGAACGCTCCTACCGCGACGTCGCAGCCTTACCTTTAAACTCGCCGAGGACGTCCCCGCCGCGTGACCTGACGGAACGTAAAGTACGTACGTACGTACCCACGCACTAGAGCCTATAACAGCTTTTCACCTCGTAATTCCCACAGAGCTTCACCCCCGCGTTCGGGCGGGCGATTTTCGCCTGTACCCAATAGTGATCTTGTTTATCACTCTCCTCCTCCTCCTCCTCCTCCAAGATCTCAGGATGAACGTGCCTTCCATTCAAAGCCAAACGATTCTTCACAATTCTGACTAGATAGCCTTCCTGTACCTACCCTTACTTCAGTATCACGCAATTCTCTTGTTCTTTTACCTACGGCCTTAATTCACGTTAAAACTTCGTCTGGATATTACGCAGAAGCCCGTGCCTTATTAGATACCGGCGCCCAAGGCTGCCTCCTTACTACAGAGTTTGTTACGGACCAAATGAACTTACCTATCACTCCTTCACATGTGCCCGTTCGCGGAATAGGTAATATACAGTCAGTCCATTCCCATGGAACTGTATCCCTTTCTTTTAAACCTGTCAATTCTACCCTACCTGTGATATCGACTACCGCCATAGTTGTCGACGTGATTGCTGGGTCCCTCCCGGAAGTAGATGTACCTAAAAGTGTTGTTACCCCTACCAAGCATCTACCACTTGCTGACCCCCTGTTCCATAAACCTGGTCCTATAAGTGTACTAC
Source organism: Pyrausta aurata (assembly GCA_963584085.1). Taxonomy (NCBI): domain Eukaryota; kingdom Metazoa; phylum Arthropoda; class Insecta; order Lepidoptera; family Crambidae; genus Pyrausta; species Pyrausta aurata. The sequence continues at coordinate 3,161,525 of OY757269.1, read as the reverse complement.
TTGGAGCTGACATCATTGGCCGCCTGTTGAAGCCTGAGTTGTTTGTTTTACCTGATGGCCTTACTGCCCCTAGACCATTTACAACTTCCTCACTCAATCGTAGATCAGGGTAATCCGCAGACTATAGCAGTGTTAGGTGTTCAGTACAACCCTGTGAGCGACTCATTTACCTATAAATGTTCCTATGATGCCTGTGATACAGTGATTACAAAGAGAAAGGTATTATCTGTGATTGCCCGAATTTATGATCCCTGTGGCTGGATATCTCCAGTCGTGTTTAAGGCCAAAGAGTTTATCCAACGTTTGTGGCTATCTGGCCTTTCCTGGGATGATCCCCTTACGGAGCCCCTCGCTTTAGAGTGGGCTACCTTTATTCAAGATATGACTAAAGTGAGCAAAGTGGCTATTCCTCGTCATATACTTTCTAGCGGTTCCTCCTCCTTATCGCTACATGGTTTTTGCGATGCCTCCGAGTTAGGTTATGCTGCGGCCGTTTATTTACGCGCAGAGCATACGTCTGGTAATTGCTCCGTCCATCTTGTTATGGCCAAGTCAAAGGTTGCACCCGTTAGGACCCGTTTAACAATTCCCAAGTTGGAATTGTTAGGAGCTACCCTCCTCTCTAATTTATTACATCACGTCGCTCTTTGTCTGCAAAGGACGTCTGTGTTGACTTCAATCCATAGTTGGACGGATAGCAAAATTGTTTTGTGTTGGTTGAAAACACCTCCCCACCTTCTTCAGACTTTTGAGGCAAATCGTGTTTCCCAAATTACTAATTCTCCAACATCTAGTCATTGGAGACATATTCCTGGCTATATGAACCCTAGCGACTGTGCATCAAGAGGCATGCCCGTCTCTAAATTGGTAGACCACACTCTTTGGTTTTCTCCTTCGTGGTTGACCGAGTCTCCTAATCAGTGGCCCGTGACTGCGGAACCTACCTCGAATAATGACCTCCCGGGACTACGTTGTTTAGTAGTGTCTGCTGAAGTTTCTCCTCCGGACCCTTCCTTTTTATTAGAGCGGTATAGTTCCTTGAACAAGTTGATAAATGTAACTTGTTACCTAAGGCGGTTTTTATACCCTAAAACTTACTCCTCATTCCTGAGTACTGAAGAGCGTAGAGAATCTCTTATATATTTAGTGAAAATTGTTCAATTTACCTGCTTCAGTGATGAACTAGACCGTTTGAAGAGGGGTGATACAATCACCAACTCCCTCAGGAAATTAAGCCTGTTTTTAGATGACAGAGGCCTAATACGAGTGGGTGGCCGTTTACGGCACTCTGACCTTCCTTATGACGCTAGACACCCCCTGCTTCTGCCTAAAAATGGTAATTTCGTGAATATTTTAATCTCCCATTACCATCGTGAAAATGCTCACGCAGGTGCGAATGCCCTTCTGGCTATTCTAAACAGAGAATTCTGGATCCTGTCTGCCCGCCGCGCTATTCAACATGTGATTTTTAAATGCCTTTCTTGTTATCGACTTAAAACGGCTGTCTCCCAGCCTCCTATGGGTGACCTTCCTAAGGACCGTGTCACCGCGGCTAGGCCATTTGATGGTGTAGGCACTGACTTCGCGGGCCCCTTCTACACCAAAGTTCAGGCCTATAGAAATAAAAGGTTGGTTAAGAGTTACCTTTGTGTATTTGTTTGCCTCTCCACCAAGGCAGTCCACCTTGAGGTCGTGTCGGACCTAAGTACAGAAGCCTTTGTTGCCGCCTTTTCCCGATTCGTTTCACGTCGTGGTTTACCTCGCCTTATCCGCTCGGACTGTGGCCGAAATTATATCGGTGCACGTAATTTCTTACAGGAGTTAGAGTCCTTCTTGTCTCAAAATCAAGCTACTATTGGTTCCGAGCTTTCCAAGCGCAATATTAACTGGGTTTTCGACCCCCCTGTCTGCCCCCACTGGGGGGGCCTTTTCGAAGCTGCTGTGAAATCGGCAAAATCCCACCTCAAACGCGTGATAGGAGAAACCCCTCTTACCTTTGAGGAATTAACAACTGTTTTTACCAAAATAGAAGCAGTTTTAAACTCGCGGCCTCTGTGTCCACTTTCTCCAGATCCTAACGACGTCGAAGTATTAACGCCCGGACATTTTTTGATAAGTCAGCCTTTAACCGCTTTACCTGAGTACCCTTATGAGAATGTTAAGCTTCATCGCCTCACACGGTTTCAGCTGATCCAACAACTTACGCAGCACTTTTGGTCTCGTTGGCATTTAGAGTACTTAAATACCTTACAGGCAAGGAATAAATGGACGTCTCCTTGTAATCCTCCCCAAGTTGGCGAACTAGTTCTAATAAAGGACGATAACCTCCCACCTTTGCAATGGCGCCGTGGTCGCATTGCTCATTTATACCCTGGCCAAGACAAAGTTGTTCGCGTCGTTGATGTGAAAACTCCCACAGGTATCCTTAAGAGATCTGTGACGAAGCTGGTTCGTCTTCCAGTTTAGTATATAACTTTTCCTTTTACCCTTCCTTTCTCTCTCGTAAACACTTAACGTGTTTAGGGCGGGCGATATGTTCATTACAATAATTTGATTGAAACCTGTGTTGCCATCCTAATCTTGCAGCGCGCGCTCCTACGCACATCATTTTGAGTACTTACCTATTTTTTGCTTGTTTGAGAACCCCGTAAAGAAGTTGCTTTCGAGACGTTTTTCCCATGACACAAAACTGACCTACCAGGGCTCAATTTTCGCGTGTGCTTTCCCTTAAACTTATCTGAAGACCTGTGTGACTGTGCCTGTGTCCTCGGTGATCACCTGCAACCTGGAAACCATCTACTGGCGGATAATAGGTGAGTCCTGACAGACAAAACCTCCCTTATATTTTTTGCCTACCACGTTGAATCCACTGCCGATCTCGAACACTAAATAAAATAATAATAAGCAAACCCATACTAAATAATAATGAAAAAGCTATACGGAAACCCATTCGATCAGTAGGTTTTCTTTCAGACAGAGGTTCATGACATGATAGAGATAAATATATGTGTCTAAATGCCTATTTTAAAACTCGATCCGATTTACTTACATAGTTTCAAGCTTGAATAATAAATATTTCTGTAAACAAAGCAATGGATGCTTTTAGTTTTGGAGTAAGTTTTTGATTTGTTTAAAAATTTGTTGTTAATAATTCAGGCTGTCACGTTACACGAGTCTAACTTCTGTAGTGTCTTTACTTCTTTAACACGTTGACACTATTCCAGACACAATAGATGTTTTATTGTTTTCACGCCTGTAGGCGTTCACTGTCCCGGAACGTGTTAATGAGTATAAGTGACAAAGGCCCAGTTGCGTGATCGATAGTTAACTCAAGTAATGGTAAAATGGTAAGGTTAAATGTAGTTACCAGAGCGTTTAAAAATATACGATCGTGCACGTTTCGAAAATGCCTTAACCAATGGTCATAAAAACAGACACTCTGACATTTGGTTTGGGTATTTTTTATTCAGAACGCACACAATCGTAAATATTCAACCGTTGGTAACGACATTTAACCATTAGTTGCGTTAGCCACCTTATACCTTATGCAGTTAAGAGTATTATTTGCTCGATATTTACTTGGATATTTTGGAATAAAATATTAGTACCTACCAATTATCTAAAGAAAATATGAAGATTATTTATGTTCCACTTTTCCTTGAAAAAAAGCTGCTTTATTTCTAGAACGCGTAAAACAGATAGAAATCATGCGAAAAATGGAGCAAAAATAACATCAGGGGACCTTTTTTCCATGAGAAAAGGGCACAGAGTAAACGCCTAGTACAAATAATAGTTTTTGGATTCACGAGTGGAATATTCAACGTTTCCATGCCATTAACAACAGCCAGCTCATTAACGAAAGCATATTTCTTTTCTGACATAAAAAAATACATTGAATAACCGCAAGTTCTAAGTTGGAATATTATTTCTAAACAAAAAAAATATTAAAAAAACTAATGTCTCAAAACGAGAACGAATCCTGGTCAGTGACCCAGGTCACTGTCCTACTGTCTTGTCACTTTTTGTTTATTTAAACTTTATTGCACTGTAAGTTGTACAGTTGGCGGACTTAATGCTTTATGCAAATAATTTAATCAGTGGTGGATAATTCATAATAACTGAGTAGAGTAAAGAGTATTCAACCAATAAAGTAAATTACTTATATGACATATTATTATTATTATTATTATTATTAAAGCTTTATTTATTTCACTTAAAACATATTGTGTATTTTTAACATAAGTTAATTTCTTATCCATTATAATAAGTGATCCCGCTTTGGGTAAAAGCCTCCTCCATCTTTTTCCAACTTTCCCTATCCTTTGCCATATGCATCCAGTTCTTTCCTGCTATCTTTATTATGTCATCTGCCCATCTCTTCTTCTGTCTTCCTACATTTCTTTTGCCATTTGGGCCCAGCCATTTGGTTGTTTGGTAAGTCCATCTATTATCTTTATATCTTGACAAGTGTCCTGCCCAGTTCCACTTCTGTTTCAAACTGAATAAAAGAGCATCTGTTAATTTCGTTTTCATTCTAATATCTGTGTTTCTTGTTTTCTGTATTCTCTTCAGTTTAAGTATGCTTCGTTCCATTGCATGTTGGCATGATGAAATTTTGTTTTTTACTTTTTCAGTGTAGACCCATGTCTGGCTAGCATAAGTTAGGCTCGGGAGAATGCAAGAGTCCATTATTGACTTTTTTATATTGAGGCTGTACTTTCCTTTTAGAATCTCTTTTTGAGCCCAATATTTTTTCCAAGCTGTACTTATTCGTCTGTCTATTTCATTCTCATTGCTGTTCGCATTGAAAGATACTAGTTTACCCAAATATACATATTCCTCTGCATATTCTATCGGTTTATTATCTACACTTATCGTTTTCTTTTGGCTGTTTGTCATTATCTTAGTTTTTGATGCGTTCATGTGCAGGCCGACATTTTTGCTTTCAGTGTTCAATTCCTGCAGCATAGATTCCAATTCGGTCGCCGATTCGCTTAAAAGGACAATATCATCTGCGAATCGCAGGTGTGCCAATCTACCGTTAGTCATATGACATATTACCGTCATTCAACTCTGTACCGTTAGGTACCATGCGTTTACGACGGTTTTACTCGCTAGCGACTACGTAAAAAAGTCTATGAAAAATTGCACAGCGCCACTAGTGGTCACTTGCAGAACTAAAATTCTCCATACAAAAAGTAACGTCGTCGCTAGCGAGTAAAACCGACGTAAACTCATAGTAACAGTACTGGTGGTTCTATACGTACATGTGGTACGTTTTGTCTAAAGGTCCCATCCATTTCACGGGTAGTTACATGACTACCGCCCGCATACCTCAGAGGGTGGCCTATTTTACTCACTAATACCTGTGTGTTCCGCCCCGCAATTTGTAACTCTACGCTTTTGTGTTACTCAAATGCGGAATAGGTCTTAATTAAAGTTTTGGTAAAGTATAGCGTGGCTACATAAATAATGTTTGTGTTAAATGTCAGTTGAATTTACTTATTTTCATTTAACAGCAAAGAAGTCATGGCGCATACTCAAGCTCCGTCTGCAAGGCGTATACTAGAGGTTTTAAAAACGTTAAACACAAGACGAATAATTTGAAACTGTAACTCATATTACGTACAAATAGTTTTGTGTTCAGAATTTTGTTTCGTGTTTACTGTTATATCGGCATTCAACAGAATATCAATTCAAACGCCTATTATGTCTATCTCTAAGGTGTTTCAATATAATTATCTACTATTGGGTCCGGCAACAACGAATTTCTTATTTGAATTTCGAAATGACCATTCAAAGAGATATTATATTCGAACTAGGTACTATTGATACAGTTGGATATGTTTGTATGTAAATAAGCTTTCAGCTATTGGCAGCGAATTTCATTCTATAGCCACAAAATCTGGTAAATTAATCTAAATCAGACACTAAAATACGGCTATACGGCTTCACGGCTGTGGAATATACTCCCTCTGTAGATAAGGAGGTTCGAGACGAAACTGTGTTTCAAGAATAAACTGCGAAAGTTTTTTTTATTGATAATATTTTAACAGTGTCTTTGTATACATAAAAGAAACAGAACACAATCATTATTTTTTGGAAAATTTAGATTTCCATTTTTATTATTTTTCGTAACAAAGACAAAATATCATTATTTAAAACAGCACCCTAACAATTTAAAAAGATTACTACGTCATCGGCTTCGCCACTCCCAAATTAATGCCCAAACCTTCTTTTTTTCTAATCTTAACCTTAATTAATAAAAAATAATATCTTAAAAAAAACTTAAGTCTCCAATTTTCCCATAAACTAGCGGATAAAAACCCAAAGTATTTTCTACAAAAATGATTAATTTATTGTGCTGTATCGGCCCTATAAATATTATCACTTAAAACGAGGTTACCTCAACATCTTGTGTTTCCAAAAATTCCAAAAGAATTTCTTTGTGAATTCTTTTCGAAGCTACAATTCTTGTGGACCAAACAAACATTTTCTTAAGAGCACTGTACTGTATCTTAAAGTGTTCCCATTCCCGACACAATAAAAGTAATGTATGTTTTTGCCTAGACATCTGCGAGTAAGCCTCATTCCAGATTCTGGATTTAGACTACTTAGAAGAACAGATAAACGACTTTGAGATTTTACATGTGACGTTATTGTTTTACAAAACTTTGTAAATAAGAAGGAACGTAAAGTTAGATGAATGAATTAAAGAGATCTGTTTCTTATAAATTGTACTTGTAAAAAGCAACTGTGACTCTGTGACAGATGAGAAATTGAACGCCGTGTCTTTCGCTATCCGGGCGTATGCCTATACCACTCGGCCACCGTCACATTAAAAAGCCTGTTGAACTCTGTGACAGATGAGAAATTGAACGCCGTGTCTTTCGCTATCCGGGCGTATGCCTATACCACTCGGCCACCGTCACATTAAAAAGCCTGTTGAATTTTGCAAGTGCTTTTTAACGCGTTGGCTGCGTGACATCATCAAAGTTGCGAGATTGCTCTCACAATATGCGAAGGAAATTATGTATAATAGTTAAAAAAGCACTTGCAAAAGTTAATGTGACGGTGGCCGAGTGGTATAGGTATACGCCCGGATAGCGTAAGACACGGGGTTCAATTCCTCGTCTGTCACAGAGTTACAGTTGCTTTTAACAAGTACAATTTATATTATTAAGTTTGTATGGTGACAAAACACTATAAAAACAAATATATACTATTGATCTTTTTGTTATTTTCCAATATTGAACTTCTTAGCATGCAGTGCTTCAAAAAATGCCATAAATAGTTACTGATGTGTATGTTTATACTTATTTATGCCAAGTATAGCAAGTTTTCTATAATAAATTTTATAGTTCGTAAAAATCTCGATCTAATTTTAAATCGAATAAAGACGTAGCTATAAAGTCGTTCAGACTTGCTATAAAATTTCTATTTTTTCTCAAAAACCAAATCGCACAATGTAAACGCAGCTAATGGTAACCGTTTGGCACCGCTCCCTACAGAGAACTTGCTCATAGCCGGAGCTCGTAATGAGTGAAAATGTTCGTGGGCTTGTTAGCTGTTTGTTACTCAGCACTTTTCATTTTACAAGACGTCTTGAAAACTTAACAAAGGGCTTTGAAATTTTTACTTTGGAGCGTGACTCACTTAACTTTTAAATTTATATGAAATGTCGGCCACGTCTGAAACCTTAAAAATATCGATAGATCACGTCAATATAAATCTAAAATAAACTTGGTAAAATTTTTGATAAATATCAGGTTTTCGGATAGTTAGCTGTTGAAGATGTAATACTAAAATTCAAACACCCTTTACTGCCTGTTTATCGCTAATCGTGACGGTTTCGGAGATTTTGACATAGAATAGTTAAGACCCTTAACACACTGCGACTTTTAGCAGCGATGCAGCCGCGATGCAGTCGCGATGCAGAATTATATTTTTAATTTGATATTTATGTGATCTATCGTTATTTAAAGGTTTCAGTCGTGGCCGTTATTTCTTTAAAAGTGTACCACGCTACAAAGTGAAAATTCCATACCCCTTTCAAAATAAATTCAATAGTTAATTCTGCTATTCAGGGCGAAGGCAAATCCAACTAAGTTAGAATTATCAAAATCAATAAACCCGTTCTCAAGTTATACGTGGTGAAACTTACTACGCTGTCTTATCTGTGTGAGTTTGGGAACAGTGCAGAAAAGACCACTTATCAAATCAAATCAAAACAAATAATTTATTGCGTGTCACAATACGTATAGGTTACTAGTATTTTTGATGACCGCTTAAAATATTTGTCAAATACAATACCTCTATGTATGCGGCCTATCACAAGGCTTGGCTTGGCCGATCAACTGTCAGCCCTTTGTCCCCACGTACACAATAAAGCACGTCACGTACGCATGACTTGATGTCAAGTCAACAACACAAGGTATACATTCCCTAAGTCACGTCAAGCTATACGTTACGGACCTATGTTATTATTTAGCGGTTTCCTGAGGGTTCACCTGCGTAAATGTCGGATCTCAAAAAATATAGCCTATGTACAGCGACAGCACATTAGACTATACATTTTTGTTGAGAAATAGCTCTTACTCCAACAGCATAAGAAACCGCAAGGTTTAGCTTGATGTGCTGTCGTCCATACTATTTTGATGTATGAGCTACATTATTGAAAGGTTTCATCAACAAAATCTATGCAGTAGATTTTGCGTGAAGAAGTAACATCCATCCTCACATACATTCGTATTTATAATATTACTAATATTTTCAAGTTTCGTAGTGACAACTCAGCATCCTACTAATATTATATTATCATCATGAAAATGTCAAGAGAAATATTGGTTGAAACTAAACTTCGAGTTCATTGTTATCACGTTTTTACATAAACTATTCTATACAACCATAACAAAATATAATAAAGGACAATGCCGCATCCCGATACTCGTTTCCTTTACTTTGCTAATTTATCCCAAGTTAGTCTATTGTACCGAAAACAACGGTGCGTATTCATTAGGCGTTTATTGTTCTCAAAAGGATCATAATTATTTACAACTTGGTGGATGGGTACAACACGTAATAAAGTAGTGTGCTAATTTACCCTTAGTATTATGTGCATAAAATTATAAACTAAATTATAGTTCAACTTAACGTAAATTTTGTGTGTAAACTTAGATCCGACTCGAACATTAAATTAAAAAGTTATATAAAATTACTGTGCATAATTTAATGTTTATCTTTTTAAATAATATAATAATGATTAAACATTGCGTCTACCATCTTTTGTTTAAAAAAATATATAGCAAAGTTATTGCAGGGAATAGTAAGGTATAAAAACGGTTTTTACTTTCTTTGATAAAATCAATTTAATTTGTTTTTATTTATTTATATGGGTCGTATTTTTTTACTCCATTCGTTCTTTCTTTCTTCTTCTTTATTTCTTTATTTATGTTAAACAATTTACATTAAAAAATCATATTTCAATACCAACAAAAACCTATATAGATTTATACGTGGTAATGAGAGTCACTATACTACTCGTTACAATTTAAAGACAATATGTAGTTCTTAAGTATTTTTATACATTTAGCACTATTTTCTAAATTACTTATTTGTTCAATAATATTGCTAGGATATTCATTTAAAGTAGATGGCAGGAAATACTCCCACATTCTTTTACCATGAACATTGTTGCATGAAGGTATTATATATCTGGGTAGGTATGATAAGTTACGCAATCCGGTGCTTCTAGTTTTTACTTGTAATGATTTAATTTGATTTAGGTTTTCATACACAATTTGAATTTTAACTTTGTCATATATGTTTATTACTTTACAATATTTATATAGGTCCACATCATTTAGTATATATTTATTTTTTATTTTATTCGGTGTAATAGTTTTAAGTAAGCTTAGTTGTAATTTGTAGATATTTTCAATATATGTTTTGTATGTTCTGCCATAGCTACTTATACCATAGTCGATTAAACTATCAGCCAATGACATATACAACATGCGTAAAGTATGATAGGGTAACTTATATTTTAATATTGATAGCTTAGATAAAACTGCTCTAAGTTTATTACATAAGTTATTTATGTGGGGTTTCCAGCAAAAGTTAGTATCAATTGTAAGTCCCAGATAGGTATGTTCATTTACTAATTCTATGTATTTACATTTACACTGATTTTTGGATGAATGTAGGCATTGGTGTTCGTGGGCAATTATTGTTGGTTCTGTAGGCGATTTCAAATAAGGTGTGTGAATGTGTAATAGTTTAGTTTTTTGAGCATTAATTATTAAACCGGCATCATGCGCCCATTGGCATAGGAGTTAATAAGCTATAAACTGTAATATAGTTCTGGCGTTATAATCTCTCAACTCCTTATCGTTAAGGAGTTCTATACGCACGGCTCCAGAAAGCGGTAACTATCAGACGCAACGATATGTCAACATTAAGATGCAAGTGCAAAAACACTATACGTGCCTTAATAGTTTGAGGGCTTTTCTCAATTCCACCAAGAGTCTTTCGTCAGATCCTAACTTTGGTACATCGGGACCTACTAAAAGGTCCTCTAGGTAGGCAAAAAAAAAAAACAAATCAGTCTACAAATGACCAACTGGTAAAATATTAAGATACAGTCGAATTGATATCCTTCTCTTAAATTTGTATTATAATTTATATTAAATCATCGAAAATCTAAACCAGAGAGATGTCAATCAATGTCGATTTGTATTGTTGATAATAGTTGATGCCACAACAAAGCTTGTAAGACAAATAGTTATCGACGAGAAATCAAATGCAGCCTCGCAGTCAATTTGGCTCTTGCGGCTTGTTTGAAAAAAACAATTTCTTAACCCTCTAACCTAACTAGCTAACCTAGGTACCGATCTTAAGATGTTATCCGCTCAACAAACGAAAATAATCAAAATAAAAAAACGTCCTTCGCTTTTTTTATTGAATTAAAAAGTAATTTAATAAATTTTTATAAAATTATGATTTGCAGACCTAATTCTTTTGATCTTCGTCCTAGAATAAAAATTGTATCATATTCCATGCATTTAAAATCAAATATTTCATCCGATTCACGTTGTAGGTGTCGAATTTCCTTCTCGAAACGAATACAAATAGCCAATTTCACAGTGAGATTAACAAATCCCTCAGAATTTCCGCAAGGACGTGTAATTTTGTATAGAACGGGACAAATAAGACAAATAATTTCAGTTGGAAATGGTAATTTGACAGATTATTGCGGGCTATAAGTATAAATTACCGTTCAGTTTGGAATGAGATCTCCAATCCAAAATTGAAAATACAATCGTGCTACGGACATGCTGATGTCAATTTCTTAGCTGTTGACAGATACAAGAAGTGAAACTCTATATAGTTTTAAGTGAGGTAGGTACTCTAGATTACCTAGAAAGTAGTGTATTTTTAAACAAATCATAAAGGTCAAGTGTATTAACTGTACATTTTAACGCGGGTTTATATTTGATATAAAACACTTTACGGTTTGATTTCGCGAACATTTATTTGTAATTGAACAGAAAAAAAAACAATCCGTAAAGTATTTTCAACAATGAGTGTTCACGTAAACTTTAGAACCAAATACGGGTTATTAACTTTCATCGAATGTCCTAAAGCGTATAACTGAAGCTTCAACGCAAAGTGCCGTGGATTAGCGAACTCCTAAATTAAATGGTGTAGCGGCCAAATTTTTTACATTATGAGTAAAACATTTTAACTCACTAACAATACCCTTTTTCCGTTGTCCCTTGTTCAGTCAATAGCTCAAATGGCACAGTCATGTGTAAAAAGGATAACACAAATCATAATCGAGAAGCGGTCGATCGTCACTTCGGTTTTTGGCAGCCATTTTATAAAATAACAACTCAGAAAGGGTTAGAGAGGAAGAATAAGATTAATAGTTTAACGTAAGGTTTCGTGTTAAGTAATCTTCGTAAAAGTATTTGATGTTTTTATGAATTGCAAAATAGTGACAGATCATAGTAATATGCGCATAAATTTTTATTTAGCCAGCAGAACCGCAACACCATGTCAACGTTTTATAAAGTAAAATCATATAAAATAATATAGTACCTATCTCGTTACGCAGTCACATGTGACTCGAGACTGTAAGGATCCAATAGTTGTACAATAAATGAACTAATATTTTTCACGCTTTTTCATCTGAATTAGCTTATTCTTTAACTCGGTGCAGAACCTTAGAACTGTAGAGGTGGATTTCGTAGCTAACCTTTTGTGGGGTGGCAAAAAGTTGGCTCCATCCAAAAATGAGGCATATCAAAATAATGGTTTTATATCTTTGTTGTTGTAAGCGTTAACCCTCTCCCTTTGTTTACAGTTAGGCTGTAATGTTTGGTCTACGAAAACAATTAATTATTATAATGAAACACAAACAAAATAATCGTTGATAAATATCATTTTGTTATTTTTATAAAACAGCCCCTAACAAACACTAACAAGGTGAAGTATTTTTGATAAACATGAGTAAATATTACATGAATTGGAGTCTCTTCACATATGGAATCTTCTATCGTCTTCTTCTAATATTTTCATGATTTTTACTTTGTTGCATTTGTTGTGCCCCGAAAAGGATAATAATAACTAAAAACCGGGCCGGGATGGGACAGCGCTGGGACCGCTAGGATTAAGGTGGGTACTGACCAACGTTACGAGGTGTAATGTAACATTCGCATCTAAATTGTTACGCATCGAGCATGTTACGCTGTGTTCTAAAATCGGCGTAACATGTTCGTCAAAACTCTGTAAACCGCGTCACAGTCAATAAGGATTCGCCACACGTTCTTCGTAACACGACGTACTGACTACACGAATGCTCGCTGTGTAACATGTTACATTACACGTTCAGTTCCCACCTTTATGGGATCGTAAGTTTCACCATCTACGAACAAGCACTAACCAACAAATTATTTAAACATTAACGTTATTTTGTAGAAAGTATTGAACATATAACGCTAACCAGAACTTATTTAATAGGACATTGTGTTAAAGCCCGTAAGTTGTTTTATTTATTAATTTTAGACAGATCATTCTGTCTGGCTGGTGCTGACAGATAAGTCCACCGACAGTTAAAGGACCTTGTAAAGGGGTAGGATAGGCTTATGTTCAGCAGTAGACGTACTTTGGCTGATAATAATGATCCAAATTACATCTGGGTGAATTTCAACAAAGTCGATTTTTTTATCACTTCGGTGAACTTTTTTATTTTTAACATTTTTCGAATTAAAACTATGGTTTATAATACTTCTTGATGTTGTTTATATCAATACGTAACGCCATCAAAATATCTTGATAAACTAAAAAGATACATTACTTCAAAGTTTTGATGCCACCGGAATGAAAAAACGTTTCATCGAAATGAAATAACTCGCCCACCGAAATGACAACACTTATCCACTCACCGAAAACCTTTAACAAAATTAATTCTATACACTAAAACACGCGGTTCCTCGTGACGGCATCCGTGCGTTTTGATTTCACTCCATTCCCGTAGGTCGTAACGTGATGTTTTACAGTGTCTCGTATTTAGAAGCTAACCTTTTTTTCAGAACTCGCATATTATTATAACGGAAAACAGCAGGTCGCGAAATTTAAGCGCCGTGCGCCGCGCATAAAACGGGTGATAAGCTAGACTACTGTGACTACAAATTTTCAGTCTTTTTATTTACTAATTTCATTATTATTTAAATGTAACCTGATTTACAAATAAAATAGACCTTCGGCTATTCAGACTCGCATCGCAAAATAAACAAGTAAAAAAAGATTTGTATTAACAGTAGTCGAAAACCCATCTCTAGATGACAATTTAGTAGATTTTCTAATGAACACAACTTGAAAAGGACATATCTTAATTTATTTATTATTTTCGAATGACTGTCATTCACTAGCCTATCACCCATTTTAGGCTGGACCTCTATTTAAGGGACACCAAGTATAGCCAATAACCTTTTCAGATAAATGAGCTATCTAACACATTTTTTTTTCAAATCGGAGCAGTAGTTTCTTAGATTAGCGCATTTAAAAAGTTTTCAAACAAAGCGCTTCTCGTCAACTTTCAAAATGCGCACAGCAACAGAGTAGAACTCTCTACCCGCATATGTGTTTCCATCGGTCTACAACCTTGTTATTTAAAAAAAAAGAGTAAACAGGCTTCTTCTGGGTGAGCTCGCTTCATCGTCGTCCCTGTCTGTGCCTCGTCTGGTATAGTCTAGAGACAAAAGCAAACCCATATCATATTTAAAAAAAAACTTTTTAGCTTTACAACATTACTAGCGATCCCTTGCAACATTTTCTGTGCGTTTGCCTTTACTCCGTTCTCGTAGGTTCCAGCGTGATGTTGGCATGCCTTAAAGCAGTTGCAAAACCTGAATCTGGTGCATGGCTGCATGCTTTGCGGTCTCCACAGTTGGGTACGCTTTTCGGCAACAATTCCTTAAGAATAAGCTTTAAGACTGGGCAGCAAAGTTTGTGAACCTCATCGCTGTATTTGTGGTGTGATGGTAGATGAAAACGGCTACCATGGACTGAGTTGGCGAAGATGTGCAGGGCGGTTCCCGAGGCACCATTCTATTAATAAATTTGTGCGTCGGGCCATGGTTTCCGTAAATTACTTGCGTCCTAGAGCCACCAGGCTTGTCTCGCACGGATGGTAAGAGACCCGATGGCCTTACGTTGGTTCTATGGCGAAGAGGGCGTAGCCTCTTATGGGACGCAACTACTGAGCTGATGCTGATGCTGAGCTACAGTCTGAGTATGATTTTGCGTCTCCAATCGCTGTGGAGACGGCTGGGCCCGGGGGTGATGACCCTTTTCAAAGAGTTGGGACAACGACTGAGGAATAAGGGTAATGATGATCCCCGCTCTGGCTGGTTCAACAGGTTTCCATTGCTATTCAACGAGGCAATGCTGCTAGCATAATGGGAACCTTTGGATCGGTCAGAGCGCAGAGTGAGAATCAATAGTAGTTATAAGGAAATTTAAAGCGTCTTCTTTCCTGTGACATTTTGTAATAAAATAACGACGCTTTTTGCTGAAAGAATAATTTGTATCTTAATTATAGATGTTTCCATTATGTATATCATTGTTATTTTAATTTAACACCTTAACGCGTTCATAAAGAAAGGGGCAGTAAGATTAAAATTAAAATTAAAAATTTTATTTAAAAAATTTTTTATCATCTATAAATGATGTTGCTTTGTACCAAATTTCAAGATTCTAAGTTAACAGGAAGTACCCTGTAGGTAGGTTTTGGTTCCTTTTCGAACGTTGAAAATTTGCGGTAATTTGCTGATATTTACGGAAATAACGGCTGTATCTTTTGATTGCGTTGCTTAGAAGTTTAATTTTTTCACAGAGCCACAGAGCTTTTGATTAAATTTAAGCTTGTGTTCCTGAGAAAAAGGGTAGGGACAGACAAACGGACGAACAACGAAGTCATCCTATAAGGGTTCCGTTTTTTACCTTTACGGTATTTTTTACTTTTACCGAGGTACGAAACTCTAAAAAGGAAGGCAAAACAAAAATATTTTTTCAAATTGTACCAGTAGTTCCTGAGATTACCGCGTTCAAATAAAAAACAAACAAACAAACTATTCAGCTGTATAATTTGGTATAGATTTCACCGGAATGATATAATTAAGCCATCGAAATGAGAAAAACAATCACCGATATGAACAATTTACGCACCGAAATTAATAAAATTCACCGAAATGATATTTTTTGTCATTTCAGTGAATTTTGTTTCATTTCGGTGGTCAATTTAGGCCACCGAATCAACCGAAATGAAAACACCGATATTAAAATCAATGACAAAATTTAACATAACAATAAAAGTTTTAAAGTTACAACGTTATTAATACCACTCTAATAAACGTAGTTTGGGAAGGATACCAATAAATATTTCATACATTTTATGCAGAATTAGATGACAATATATTCCAACCCGCGGAAATGAAAAATAAAATGTCCCATGTCACCGAAACCAACTACTTACTTTTTTGGCGGGAACACGGAGCAAGCAGCGCACGACTATTTACTTTAAGCATTGAGGCGGCACTGGTATGTAGCGTTTTAGCGCGGGGGCAAGGAGCTAGAGTTATCCCACGCAAAAATATTCTCGACAAACTAAAATTCACCGATATGAAAAGTCTTATTTGACCACATGCATTTTTACTTATAAGTCATTTAATAAAATAGATTAAATTATGAAATTATTATGTGATAGTACTATAACTATTCACGATTTAAATGAAATAAGCAATCATACTAAATAACCAAAAGTTTTTACTATATAAGGGAAATTAAACAGAAAAATGGATTTGACCACGCAACCGAAATGAAAAATATGGTGCTTTATCATTTTTTATTACAAATTTAACGTAGTCCTAATCAAAAAATATTTATGGTCTCGTATACGGGATAACGCCTTCTATAAATAAAAAAATAAATAAGCCTCATTGTATCACTCTGCACTACCGATTTCACTCATGCCGCGTAAAATTTGCTGTTGGGATATTCACCCATCTGATGGTGGCAGATATTGCTCACTGCTAGCTCTTACTTTGAGATCGTTCAAAAAGTCTTCTATTCATCGCTCCCTAAAATAAATTACCCAATAAAATAAGACTCCATACATTCGAGGGTCTTGATTGCGATCTATTGAAGCATTGATTGCCATAGCCTCGGGGAACTCATTAGGGAACCCCTATTATTGGACTGTTTGAGTTTGCACTTTTAACCGTGAAAAAAAGCAACCATTTGCGTGAGATTAAGTCAAATATAACGATTTATTTTTTATTTTGATATCTTTTGTTTTTTATTTTTTGTGTGTTAATTAAATAATCATTCTATTATATTCTATTCTATGTCCTAGAAGTCACATCAGGCTAGTTGACTCAATTAACAAAACTAGATAATACCTTATATTAGTAAATATACTGATGAAAAACCTTGTTATTTATAAAAATATTCAAATAATTTACATGACTTATTTATGATTTGAAAAATTCAATTTGAATGGGCCTCAAAAACGCGCGACCTGTCATGGCGTCCTAAATGACGTCACTTCTTAAGTCATAAGTCTTTTTGATAGCAAAATACTATGAAGAGTTGTCTGTGACAGCAGAAAAAGACCGCCCAAGGTGTGACGACACATCCCCTGACAGGCATTTACGATGATGTGACTAAATGTGTGGTTTTGGACAAATTTAATTCTTGAAAATTTTAAGTATCCTTATTTTCATTTAAAATTACAAACACTACCTACACATTTCTCGTAGAGTTTTTTGACCCAGACCGTTTCTTATCATGGCGTGTTTGGAGCATCTCTTCTCTAGTCCCCTTTAACCTTTGACCTTTGACCCGAATAATACCCATCAATTTTCATCACAGCCGAGTGACTGTTGTTTACTTACTAGTGGCTAAGAAGAAGGAAGAAAATATTTGTACCTAGTATTTAAATAACGCTTTTTTCTTCTTTTCAACTTATTTGGTAGTACGGCGCATGATTTACCTATAACATCAGTCTCGTTGGTGTATTTACGTCATAAATCATTTATCTAAATTATATGATTGCTCCTAAAATTACACTATTATTATAGTGTATCCTACTGATCAGCGAATAAGACATAATTCAACAAATAACAACTAACGAAGTAAACAAGCTATCGTAGACGTTGACGTTGCAATGTTCGGCATAATAATTGTATAGAGAGATTGTATTATTAATGAAGCTAAAAGATAGTAAAAAAGTTGACGCTCTTAGACTAACAAATTCTAGTGTAATATATGATTCTATGTAGTTTGAATTTTTTTCTCAGCACTTGACAGCTCTTAGCTTTTATAAAAAATATATATTATATTAACATATTAATTGTAAATGGAGGCCTTTAGCACTGGAACAGTAAGAATCGAGCTGTCCAGGAATAATAATAAAATAAAATAGTTTTTCAAAGTTATTACTAAAACACAGTAAATTTTTAATATAGGCATACAGTCGAACGTCAATCAAACTATTTAGCTCTGAAGTTTACGCGAATATTACATATTGATAAAAACAATTTACGGATTAATTTTACGCACATTTATTTGCAAATAAACGCCTGACGTGTCTGGTTGTGATCGCGGATGCTGTAACGTATTCAAAACGTCAGGCGCTTATTTACAAATAAATGTGCGTGAAATAAATCCGTAGAGTGTTTTAGTTCGCCTTCACATTAGAGCGACAGCAGCGCGTCGCTCTAATGTGAAGGGCTTACTGCTGTCATTTATGTATGAAGTTGACAGCAGCGCGACTTTAGCGCTGCTAAAGTCCCCTAAGTGTGAAAGAGCTCTTAATCAATGGTCAATCAATCTTCTTTATAATGCTTTTATGAATAAATTTTAAGAATTCTTAACTTCAGTGTGCGTCTATTATTTATTTACGTGCAAATTAATTAGTATAAACTAACACTAGTTTTTAAGATTTCGTGTACTACTAACAATCTATGGATCAAGTCCGAAATAAAAATATATTTAATTTAATTTTAATTTAATTTAACTTAATATCAACTCACGCCAATTTCAGGTTTAAAGTTAAGTTCCGGGCCAAACAGTATTCTTGTCTGTATTTGTAAATACCAAAGTAACTTTCATTTACAATTTTCATCATCTATATCTTAGAGTTGATGTCGTTTTTCTTCAACTTGTATAATAAAATTGATTATGGAAATATTTAGTGGGGACTTCAACCAGACATTTTAAGTGCTTCAAGAGAATAATTAGCGGCTTGGGCTATAGAAATTAAAACTTTTAAGCTCTCTCTTAAAGTGCCTGTATACAAACAGTTTTACAAATTGGTTGTTGACAATATTTCAATAATTGATTAAAATAAGTTCTACAAAGTTTCCCTTGCTTTTTACATAACTCATGGTAAACTATAAGCTAGCACTTCATTGCATGTGAAATAGTACATATATTGTTGTATTCGAAAATACGGAAAAAAATAATTTTCCATAATAGGTCTCAGGAATCCCGCTCTTACAGTTAGGAATAATGAAACATCTTCATTAAAAATGTCGCGCGTTACTTATGTTCGCCAAATCGGCATTGCAATGAATTTTAATAAAATACTTGTTTTTTGTTTTTATAGTGTTTTGTCACTAAACAAACTTAAAAATCTAAATTGCAATTTATATTTACTTAATAAAAAATAAAATTATATTTTTTTCACATATACTTGTGTAATGCTGTCCTACGCCACAATACGTACCTTGGTAATGCGTTCCTATTTGTAAACTCGAGGTATTGTTGGCTTTGCGATTTGAAAGAAAGAAAGAAGAAGAAGAAATAAAATGAATTTATTAATTTAGGACATCACAAACACACACACACATTTGAACGAGTTCACAAAAAGAAAAAAAAACATACACAATCACATTACAAATTAACATATTACAAAACAACAACAAAAAAAAACAATCAAATAACAAAAACAGACAAAAAAACAACCATGCAGTGCGTGCCACGATGTGCCGTGTGTCGGTGATGTCCAAATCAAGAGGACCTCACTCAGCATAAGCCAGGTCCCCGGGAGGCCCTGGCGCTGGTTTTCAGTGGACCCTTGCTGAGTGAGGTACACGGAAAATGGCGCCAACATCACGTCTACACTGAAGGATAAACATACATTTGGTACTGCAAATTTGAATTTGTGAGAAGCTGTTATTGGGATTTGACTGTAAACAGAACAAACGAGTATAATGAATTTAGAGTATGCATAATAAATCATCATTTTTGTAGAAATCTAATGGTCTTGAAAGCAACTTATTCATGTACCCGAGCTCGATAGGGTTAACTCAAGTAACAGTTTAAAATCGTTACCAGTGGATAAATTATTACGATTGAACGGGTCGAAGAAAACAAATTAATAAATGAGTAATCTACCTTAAACCGTTATACAAACAACAACGTGATGACCATTAGTAATTGAGTTAACTATAGATCACGAAACCGGCCCTTAGAGCTCCAGGTACAGATGTGCTAGAGGTACTACATACCTTGCAACCAAATAAATATTATAAGTAGGTCCAAAATAATCATTGCCCACAACAACAACGCCATCGCTACGGAGCTTACTGAATTTTAATTGAAAGCATACACAATGCTAAAATCATTCCATTTCTATTAAAATCGTAATTGTTTCTTTTTTCAAACTCATTTGCACGTTCCTTGGTCGGCAAATATTGTTGTTTTTTTCAGATTGTTTTTATCGCGATAAATAAAAAGTTTTTACTGTTTACGAACTTTTGGCTTAAATACGAGTATTATAAGAAAAATGTTTTAATAAGCATTTATGCGATCGTTAACCTTGCTATAGTTAAACATTTAGCCACAACTTCACCAGATTCTATCGGATGTAATTGAATATAGTTAAGATATTTCTGAGGTACCTAGTCGTTTTTGATTTGACCCCGGATTGGAACCTGGGAGGTCTTGGTTTAAGGCCAATGGTTTTGGGGCGCATTGATATTCATCTATATACCATATTCAGTATGAATCTGACTTTGATAGGGCTTGGTATAGTCATAAAAGTCATTTATTTTTGCAGACACACTAGAATTCATAGAATAGGTATGAACGCTTTCGCACTCTGAATTTAATTTGTAAAAGGTTTTTGAAGTTCGCGCGCGAGTCCGACTCGCACTTGGCCTGTTATTTTAATCCATGTAATTCATATACATACCTTAAAATATAAAAGTATGGGTAGAAAGACTAAAAATATTTTGTGAATACCCAGTAACATTTGAAAATAACATTTCCAGATATTTTCTCCTGTGTTTGGGAGCTTTGTAATACAATTTCTATTGTAAGTGCTCTAGTTTGAAAACCACCGGAGAAATGCTTATCGGTTTTTCCGTAAAAAGTACCTAAAATATCTTCGCGCAAATCGCTTCATGCTACGCGAAATTTCTGAGCGATATTGTAGTCTTTACAATAATTATATTATTTTTTTATAAAAATAACCGTCGTTAATAAAAAAGGGCTTTACAGATTTTCATGAAACATGGCTAAAACACTTGAGATTAAATTATCTAAGACACAAAATAAATTATACGAAAATAGCTTCATCCGTTTGGGAGCTACGATACCACAGACAGACACGTTAAGCTTATAAAACCTCTCTCTTTTTTCATCGGGGGTTAAATAAGATACGTTCGGAAAAAATATATTGACTTGTAGGGATCTTAAAGATTGGCTTCACTTAACGCATAAGGTGTACGCAAAAAGTGCTTGAAGGTACAGTGTTATAATATATTGTGTTGTTAAATAGCTCATTTTAGGGTTAGCAGTTGACGAACCTAAGTAACTGACACAGCCCTGCGAATCAGTACGCTCAAGTAGCAGTGGACAGGACACATAGCGCTTGGGAAAGAAAATTTCTAGGCCTTCGACCAAAGGCGGAGCTAAGGTTGTCTACCGATAAGGCCGCCTACAGTGACACAATACTAGTGCCATCCACAAAGCACAAAATAAATAATTCTCATCAAGTTATAACTCGAAAACTACGAAAACACTTAATTTTTCATAACTATGTAATGACAAATAACATCTTAGTCTGCCTATGACCACGGATGCTGTAAAGCATTCGAAACGTCAGGCATTAAATAATAATGAATATTCGCGAAATCAATCCGTAAAAGGGTGTTTTAATTATTAGTATTCGCGTAAACTTCAGAACCAAATACATCCGTATAAGTCAGTAAGTTAACAACTACCGGATCGACTGCCATACAAAGGGCTAAAGCGAAAAACCGGCAGAAATGGAGAAACAACAAGATTTGCAGCAGTGCAGCCCTGAAAGTGAGCGGTTGACAAAACCCTGTCCACCTACCTACAGTGACGAACAACGCTCCATGTTAAACTAGACCGGCTGTTCAGAACAAATTTTGTTGTACAAAAATAAGGCCAGATAGAGCATCTTTCAAAGCGTTGCGTTTGTGCATACTTTGTCATTTTAGGAAATGTTACACAAAAGTTATGGACACCGTGTCTAGTATAAAATATATAGGTACTTAGATAAGTCTCTGACCACGAACACTCAAGAGTGCCCGACAAAGAAGAAGTTAACTTGCTTTTATTTTAAAAAATATATCTGACTTTAAACATTTAATTGCTCGCCGCCTCTTTATTATACTGTCGAGCGAAAAGTATTTTCACTAACACTTAATCATTTTCCTTTGCGAATTTCTAGAGGTATTATACTAGCGTCAGCAGAAGTATTTTCTTGATATAATTACAGAACCTTTGTCTGCGATCCAGTCTTGTTAGATAAATTATATTGTTTCCACCAAAAGAACTTTTAGACGCAAAATGTGACAGGTATTTTGACCAAAAAATATGTCTTTTAAAATTCAAGTTTGTATTTAAACTGTTTAATAATGTGCCACTATTTAATATTGAACATGAAAAATAAATCATCTGAGCTGAGACTCTATAGAGACTATAAGTTGCGTAAAAGCCTAACTTTTAATAAGCTTTGAGAGTAAAGCGAGGGTTTTTGATATGAAAACACTTTACACTCTACCTTGATTATATTATTCCACCGCTTGCCTTCGTTGTTGTAACGGAGTTGTAGAGTTTGTTTGTAGCAGTTAAGGCGCGGTTGTTCTGATACTCCTGAAAAACACAATTCAATTTTTTTATGAGAATTAGACATGACGGGTCTAAATACGAAATATAAATATGAGTAAATGCAACTCACTGCTCAGTTTATTAGATTATTAGTTTATTTGGTGTTTAGACCCGTCATGTCTAATTCTCATTGTAATGCAACGCGAAAGGTTAAAATCTCATTTTTTTATAACTGTGAAATTAACATTTAAAAAAAGTTTATCGATATTTTTGAGGAATATTAAAGAGCTTTGAATGGAAACACGATTTGATGAAGCTGGTTCGATAGAAATTCACAAAATACCTCTATTCGGGTCAATGTATCTTTTTAAACGGTTTGATTTAAAAAAAATGATTTTATGTTACGAGTCATTTACCAAAGGAAGTAATATATGTAGATAACAAGAGGATTTCAACTGATAGCTCTTTTATTACGCCCAGAGCGCTCACAACCGCATTGAAGCAAAAAAAAAGCAACCGGGGCTACCCCATAAATATATCCGTAATTTACACACACTATATAGTTGTTTTCCTGCTCTAGCTACAAGATAATAGAAAACGAGTACTACTTTATCTTGGTTGAAAATAAAATTCTAACATCTTTGTTCTTTCAATATTATCTTTTCATTCTTACAATATTATCACATAAGCTTTTTATTTATGAGGGCATCGATGGATTGGCTCACCTTTACTTTACCCGCTTACATTAATGGCTGATTATCCAAAAAATCACCACGAGCACGACTTCCTTTCCGTTAAGAGTTTTAAAAAAATCTCCCTACATTATATAATAACGAGTTCAAATAGTTGCTTCACGGATGTGCTTGAGAATGTCAGTCGTTTGACTGCTCATAAGTACGCCAATCAGAGGCTTGATTTCGCATTATATGGATTGCTTAAGTAATAATGTGTATTTTTTATTTTTTTATTTAAGGCAGATAGTTGACCTGGATTTGATTTTGATTTGATATTATGTGAGATACAATACTTACGCGAGTGAAGCTGCGGAAAACAGCTAGTAGTCTATAAATACGAGTATAAACAGTAATTATCTAGAAAATTAAGTTTATATTTACACTTTATATTTCAACAAAACACACTGAGAAGGACGCGGCGAAAAATGTGTGTTGCAAACTAGTATTTATGTGGAGATAGGTCCCTACATTTTAGGGTAAGATGTCCAAATCGTTGACCTGGATCTGAAAACCGAAGATTCGAGAATACTTTTCCAGACAGTGTCCTTTCTCGGGAAATAGGACATCCGTGTTTTTAGTACTTTACTGCTCTTTGCGACGAATTTACACGTAAGAGCTGAGATCCTTCGCTGGACCTAGTTTTAGATTCAAATCTTTAGGACTAGTTTAGTTAAGTGACAAACTGAAAAAAATATTGTCGTAGTGTCTAGGTATCTGTTTATTTGTAACCTCCTTTTTTATTTTTTTGACAATATCACAACTTTTCTGGTTTATGTATTTTTAATACTACCATAATGTTATTTACGAGTATCAGGAATTGGGAGATAAATCGTAGAAGAGTCTTTACAACTCCTTAGCACTGGAAGACCATAATTTGGCATCTAGCTGGTAGATAGGTTATCGCTAGATTATACAAGGAGGCTAGGTTAATGTGGAAGACTAGACGACTTTAATTTATAAAAATTAATCCCGTAATCACTTGAGTTTTTATTTCTAAAAGAATAAATGGGTAAATTTCCGAACAGCAAATTTTACGCGGCATGAGTGAAATCGGCAGTGCAGAGTGATACAATGAGGCTTATTTATTTTTTTATTTATAGAAGGCGTTATCCCGTATACGAGACCATAAATATTTTTTGATTAGGACTACGTTAAATACGGAATAAAAAATGATAAAGCACCATATTTTTCATTTCGGTTGCGCGGTCAAATCCATTTTTCTGTCTAATTTCCCTTGTATAGTAAAAACTTTTGGTTATTTAGTATTATTGCTTATTTCATTTAAATCGTGAATAGTTATAGTACTATCACATAATAATTTTATAATTTAATCTATTTAATTAAATGACTTATAAGTAAAAATGCATGTGGTCAAATAAGACTTTTCATATCGGTGAATTTTAGTTTGTCGAGAATATTTTTGCGTGGGACAACTCTAGCTCCTTGCCCCCGCGCTAAAACGCTACATACCAGTGCCGCCTCAATGCTTAAAGTAAATAGACGTGCGCCGCTTGCTCCGTGTTCCCGCCAAAAAAGTAAGTAGTTGGTTTCGGTGACATGGGACATTTTATTTTTCATTTCCGCAGGTTGGAATATATTGTCATCCAATTCTCCATAAAATGTATGAAATATTTATTGGTATCCTTCCCAAACTACGTTTATTAGTGAGGTATTAATAACGTTGTGACTTTAAAACTTTTATTGTTATGTTAAATTATGTCGTTGATTTTAATATCGGTGTTTTCATTTCGGTTGATTCGGTGGCCTAGATTGACCACCGAAATGAAACAAAATTCACCGAAATGATAAAAAATATCATTTCGGTGAATTTTATTAATTCCGGTGCGTAAATTGTTCATATCGGTGATTGTTTTTCTCATTTCGATGGCTTCATTATATCATTCCGGTGAAATCTATACTATTTTATACAGCTGAAGTGTTTGTTTGTTTGTTTTTTATTTGAACGCGGTAATCTCAGGAACTACTGGTTCAATTTGAAAGAATATTTTTGTTTTGCCTTCCTTTTCAGGATTCCGTACCTTGAAAGGTAAAAAACGGAACCCTTATAGAATCACTTCGTTGTTCGTCTGTTTGTCTGTCCCTACCCTTTTTCTCAGGAACACGTGGAGGTATCAAGCTAAAATTTAATCAAAAGCTCTGCGGTCCCTTAAAGCTGTAAAAAAAATCAAACTTCTAAGCCAACGCAATCAAAAGATACAGCCGTTATTGCCGTAAATATCAACAAATTTCCGCAAATTTTCAACACTCGAAAAGGAATCAAAACCTACCTACAGGGTACTTCCCGTGAACTTAGAATCTTTAAATTTGATACAAAGCAATGTCATTTATAGTACAGATACAAGAATTATTGCGAAAACTGTATTTTTTTGTTATATAATATAAAAACAAAACTTACTGCCCCTTTCTTCATGAACGCGTTACGGTGTTAAATGAAAATTACAATGAACACATAGAACATACATAATGAACTAAAATTAAGATACAAATTATTCATTCAGTGAATACGTCGTCCTTTTATTACAAAATGTCACAGAAAAAAAGACGCTTTAAATTTCCATATAACTACTATTGATTCCCACTCTACGCTCTGACCGATCCAAAGGTTCCCATTATGCTAGCAGCATTGCCTCGTTGAATAGCAATGGAAACCTGTTGAACCAGCCAGAGTGGGGATCATTACCCTTATCCTCCAGTCGTTGTCACAACTCTTTGAAAAGCTCGCGTGCCTCATTTCCCCAGGGCCCAGCCGTCTCCACAGCGATTGGAACAAAATCATACTCAGACTTTAGCTCAGCATACTTAGTATGTTTTAACTTGGCAGCATTTTCCGCCGCTGAACCTGCTGAAGTAACAGGCATACTGTAACTTCAACAGGTTCAGTAAATGTGTCTAACGCATGTTGCGTCCCATAAGAGGCTACGCCCTCCTCGCCATGGAACCAACGTTAGGTCATCTGGTCTCTTACCATCCATGCGGGACAAGCCTGGTGGCTCTAGGACGCAAGGAATATTTACGGGAACCGTGGCCCGACGCACAAATTAATTAATAGAATGGTATAAATTGCACTTGTAAAAAGCAACTGTGAACCTGTGACAGACGAGGAATTGAACCCCGTGTCTTACGCAATCCGGGCAATTAAGTTTGTATGGTGACAAAACACTATATAAACAAAAATAAACTATAATAGAATGGTGCTTCGGGAACCGCCCCGCACATCTTTGGCAACTCAGTCCATGGTGGCCGTTTTCATCTACCAACACACCACAAATACAGCGATGAGGTTCACAAACTTTGCTGCCCAGTCTTAAAGCTACTGCAATTCTTAAGGAATTGTTGTCGAGAAGCGTACCCAACTGTGGAGACGGCAAAGCATGCAGCCAAGCACCAGATTCAGGTTTTGCAACTGCTTTAAGGCATGCCAACATCACGCTGGAACCTACGGGAACGGAGTAAAGGCAAAACGCACAGAAAATGTCGAAGAGGACCGCTAGTAGTGTTGTTAAGCTAAAAAGTTTTTTTTAATATGATATGGGTTTATTTTTGTCTCTAGACTATACCAGACGAGGCACAGACAGGGACGACGATGAAGCGAGCTCACCCAGAAGAAGCCTGTTCACTCTTTTTCTGAAAATAACAGGGTTGTAGACCGACGGAAACACATATGCGGGTAGAGAGTTCCACTCTTTTGCTGTGCGCATTATGAAAGTTGACGAGAAGCGCTTAGTTCGAAAACTTTTTAAACGCGCTAATCTCAGGAACTACTGCTCCGATTTAAAAAAAGGGTTGGATAGCTCATTTATCAGAAAAGGGTATTGGCTATACTTGGTGTCCTTTAAATAGAGGTCCAGCCTAAAATAGGTGATATGCTAGACAATGACAGTCATTAGAAAATATATAAAAAAATGTAAGTTATGTCCTTTTCAAGTTGTGTACATTAGAAAATCTACCAAATTGTCATCTAGTGATGGGTTTTCGACTACTGTTAATACAAATACTTTTTTTACTTGTTTATTTTGCGATGCGAGTTTATATAGCCGAAGGCCTACTTTATTTGTAAATCAGTTTACATTTTACAATAAATAGTAAATAAAAAGTGAAAAATTGTAGTCACAGTAGTCCAGCTTATTACCCGTATTGTGTGCAGCGCACGGCGCTTTTTCGCGGGGAGAATTGCTGTTTTTCCGTTATAATAATATATGAATCCTGAAAGAAGGTTAACTTCTACATACGGGATACTGTAAAACATCACGCTACGACCTACGGGAATGGAGTGAAATCAAAACGCACGGATGCAGTCCCGACGAACCACGTGTTTTAGTGTAAAGAAGTAATTTTGTTAAAGGTTTTCGGTGCGTGGATAAGTGTTGTCATTTCGGTGGGCGAGTTATTTCATTTCGATGAATCGTTTTTTCATTTCGGTGGCATCAAAACTTTGAAGTAATGTATCTTTTTAGTTTATCAAGATATTTTGATGGCGTTACGTATTGATCTAAACAACATCAAGAAGTATCATAAACCATAGTTTGAATTCGAAAAATGTTAAAAATAAAAAAGTTCACCGAAGTGATAAAAAAATCGACTTTGTTGAAATTGACCCAAATGTTGTTATAGTAAATCGATCGAAGAACCTAAGAATCATGCTCCTAAGGGATTGTTAGTACTCTGATCGAATGGTTACCCTTTATTAAAAAGTTATCAGTTTTAAAGTTTTATCGGCTTCGTCTTAAAATTGGCAATTGTCTTTTTTTGGACAGTTTGGTGTAGTTATCAATTGAGATTTAGGATTGAGTAAGGTTTCACCAAAGCTAGCCAGTTAATATAATAAAAAATAAAATTAATTATTTTTATTACTTATGCCCGGTTGCGTGATCAATAATTAAATCAAATAAATGGTTGAATGACGTTAGCAGTTGTTGATACGTTTGGAAAAAACCATAGAATTATTATCCCTTTCGGAATAGAACGACAAAAGCGAGATGTCAGTAGGATAAGGCTGTGCGATAAAAAGAGATGCGAGATATGATGCAGCAGAACCATTTTTGACGGCTGTCAAACAGTTAGGAGCCCCAAAGAGCCTCGCTGAAAATTTCTTTCATGTGTTTTTTTTATAATTTCAAATGAAATTGTGTATATTTATGTAATCGTTATTCAGGAAAACTCCACAGATTTTCAACAAACAAAGCTTTATTCAAAACTTCTTATAATTTAACACAATTTTGTAAGATACAAGAATAAATAATAATTAAATATCGCTAATACATAGGTCACTAGGCAGACACAAGTTTCACTAAACCTCCGCTCAAGACGACTGTCGGTGATCGAATGCCCGAGTGCTCCAATCTAACATTCTGTCCTCCCTCCAGTCCGCTCCCCACCTAGCGGCCAGCGTGGTGGATTGGAGGGATTAGGTGTTGCCAGTTTAGAAATAACGTTAACGACTAAAAGTAACGTTTCAATAATATTACGGTGTGATATCGGTGTTGTGTAACAACTCGGCCATCCGATCACCAACGAGTCCCTTCGTTAAATAAAAGCAAACGTAATCAATTAATTAGTTATGATAACATAACGTAATACAACAGTACATTATAAAACTTGTAATTGTTGATATTTCAGTAAATAGAAAAAAGAGTTATACATTAAAGGAAATCATTAAATAAATCATTACAAGCATATTAACAACATGATTTTATACAAGCCTGAGAATCACTTGGATTCCATACATGGCTAATCATTAACTATTTCGTTTAAGAAAGTTACATGCTCTTGAAAAATATCTTACAGTTACTATTAATCACTTGAATCACTACTGATTGAATTTCTTTCAATTAGAAGAATAATCATAGATAACTGTTCACTATTCATAGATCACTGTTCATTATTCATAAATCACTGCTCACTATCATAAAAACTATTTATTGAGTTCTCATTGGGCGGCACAATCATAGTGCCCGGCATGCCCACAATAAATAGTCTAATATCCATGCCACAAGTATACGTTAAGCTGGAATCCTTTCGAGCTTACTGCATACACATGGACTTTTCACTCTTCACTATATGGTTACTAGATACTATCACTCTGAACATTAGAATCGGTGTCAAGTGAGGGGTTTCAATCCTGGGTGTCATCGGTGATATCTCTATCACATTATTCAGCAGAGTCTGAGCTAGCATGTACTCATCACTGTCAGATATTGGCTTAAAAGACAACCGAGAGTGTATTTTGCCCCTTGCAATTATACCTACATAACAACGTCCCTTTCGAGACAAGGCGTGTCTTCTACCATGTAACGATCATTGGGAAGAACTTTGAATACTACAAATTGGTACCTGAATTCTCTTACCTTTTAGATTGCCCGCTGCCTACAAAATGCTCGTTCTATTCTCTCTAAATCACCAATTAAGACAATTTCGTGCATTATTCTTTTACATACTTTACTTTGCCTTCGGGCAAGTTTCTGACAAATGACCAATTAAGTTACAGATACCACACTTTAGAATCGGTTTTTCGCATCGATAGCTAGGATGCCCTACTTGCTTACAATTAAAGCAAGTCATATTATTAATTTCCGGTTTGTTAACTACTTTTTTGTTTTGGTTACTACCTTTTACCGAGTATTTATCTTTAGCTGCTCTTTCGGGTTCTCCAAAGGAGCTGGGATTGACTGTTTTGAAAAACATTAATAGTTGTTCAGGCTCAGTGAATTGCGCGGCCTGTGCACCTATTTTCATTCCCCTATCTTCAATACCTAGTACAAGGCAATCTACAGCGTCTCTATGAAAGATTTTACATCGATTAAGTAAGTTGATTTTACCATAATAGTATAGCTCAGGGGAGTCACCAAAACGTAACTTTTTGTTAAGCATTTCGACAAGTAATTCACCATAATTCTGACTAGATGGAAATGTATCCATTAGTTTTGATTTCCATTCTTGCCATGAGAGCATAAGACTAGGTAAACCGAGGTACCACGTTTTAGCGACTCCCGTGAGCTCGGGAAGTGCATGATGGATGACTTCTTTTTCAGTCCAATTGTATATTTGCCTACACTCTTCAACTTTAGAAAGCCATGAATTGATAGTTTGTTCCTTTACCATTTGATCAAACTCAGGTATTACTTTGTGTAGGGATGGAAACCTCTCACTTGTACCAGATTTCATTGATTGAACTAACTCAATTAAAGATTCAACAAGGGAATTGTTACTTACATTGCGGTCACTTGCGTGATGGACACGGGTTCCGTCGTCGCTGTTGCCACTGCCCAGTCTGCTTCCGCGCTGGGTGCTACGTGGTCGTCTTTGGGTGTGATCACGGGACCTGATGCGCCGTCCACTGCGACGCTTTGTGCTGCGTCTTCTATGACGCGCCGGGCTCCTACTGCAGCTGGGCGATCTGTCTTCTGATCGTTCCTTAGAAATGCTCTTCACTTTACTGCACCTACCACGGCACCTTGGAAGTATCGGGCTTGGGCTGCGGTGTTTGCTCGATCGATCACTACGACGTTGTGTAGATCGGTGATGGCTGGTGCGGTTTCTTGTGCAACGATTGCTACTACGACGATGGCTCGCTTCGCCATCTCCCGTCTCCTGTCTAGCAGACAGGCTGTTCACTGGCGAACGCGATCGATCCCGTTCCATGATAGCTGAAGAAGAAATAAAAAGGACCGCATGAATGCTCTTTATATGAAAGTTTAACTATTGGGAAAATTTACTTCACTGCGATACGGAATGAAAAAAAATACAGCCATTATGGCACCCGGGTACCGTTCTTAGTACAACCAAGTTCCAAAATGCCTCAGCAAAGAAGTGTTTATGTTATCAGGGAGTGCCCTGACCAAACATTAACACATCTAATGCCTAATTAGATGCTAAAACTTTGTTTTTGTTTAAGTAATCAATCACAAAACCATATTACCGGGGAGTGCCCCGGCCAAATAACGTTGCGATCATGATTTACTCTTTAGGAATATATTGATGCTATCAGAGAGTGCCCTGATCGAATATCAATAAATCCTGTCCCTAGTCAGATGCTATTAAGTCCTCAGCCTATAGAAACAAACAATCACACGACCGTATTACCGGGGAGTGCCCCGGCCGAATAAAGTCACGATCATGATTTGCTCCTTTCAATATATTGGGACTATCGGAGAGGGCCCCGATCAAGTACCAACATACTTCTAGTAGCCTATCTTTGTGTATTTTTGTTTCGTTTATTTTATTTGAACATGCAAAACACTTGTGGTGGGCAATGGACGATAACAAAGTAAGGCATAGAGGAAAGAAATAAAACTGAAAACGTACCTTGTTACCGTTATCCCACTTCTGAGTTGTAATCGTTATTCAGGAAAACTCCACAGATTTTCAACAAACAAAGCTTTATTCAAAACTTCTTATAATTTAACACAATTTTGTAAGATACAAGAATAAATAATAATTAAATATCGCTAATACATAGGTCACTAGGCAGACACAAGTTTCACTAAACCTCCGCTCAAGACGACTGTCGGTGATCGAATGCCCGAGTGCTCCAATCTAACATTCTGTCCTCCCTCCAGTCCGCTCCCCACCTAGCGGCCAGCGTGGTGGATTGGAGGGATTAGGTGTTGCCAGTTTAGAAATAACGTTAACGACTAAAAGTAACGTTTCAATAATATTACGGTGTGATATCGGTGTTGTGTAACATTTAAGAGAAATTGTGCTTCTGAAACATGGGGACTTGATTGGTGATTGACTATTGTTCATCACAGCAAAATAACCCTTACAATTTCTCATTTAAGAGGTAAATTAGTCCAAGAAATCGAAGCCTCTCAATTTACAATTTATATTTGCCAATCCGGCTTAAATTTAAAGTACAAAGTTTGCTTATTCTTTTCTATAAACGTTAACGTTATGTAGAAAGTAAAGACAAATTAACATTTAATGCATGTTTACAAATATTTTGTGCAAATAAATATTTTTTTGTTTTACACTAAGGCTGCATGTTCGATATTTTGTGTCGACTGTTTATCATGCGGTAAACTTATATATTAAACCTAGGAAGACAAGTATAAATCACCTGGACGAAAGGTTAAATCTCATTTTAAGTTACTAATGTAGCTTACTAAAATTGGTTATTGTCATCCAAAATCGGTTTCGTTTGACAGTTTTTACTTGTTCTTCTATTCCGATAGGAATATTAATTTTATGGAAAAAATTCCCCCCTTCCAAATGTTAAAATGGCTATTTCAATGTCCATTGGTTAAGGTATATTTTTCCAAAACACGCACAATTGTAAATATTTAACCGCTGGCAACGATATTTAACCATTAGTTGAGTTAAATAACAATCACGCAACCGGACCTTAATGATATGGCTTAATATCTTCTAGTGAAAGAAATAAAAAATCGGTTTCGTAATTACTTCCACAAACTACTTTACTTCCTACAAACAAATTTCACATTCTTCAATGTTATTGTTTACAAAGTTTTAACCTCTAAATTAATCTAATTAAATCTAACAACATAAAGCTAGGAGATACAGAGAGCAAGATAATTAATCCACATACTTCCATATTTCAAATTTAATTACTAGTGTTTTGATATAATTAACTAGACATGATTCTGTATTGTTTGAGCGTCAATGTAAGTGGGTATCGAATTAATTAATTAATTGTATCATTGACAGTGAACTTGGCGGGTAAGTGTACCTATTTCATAAATACAATATATAAATCAACGATACGATGGGAATCCTATATAAATAATAGCAATAATAGTCCCCATAGCCGATTTCGACTACGGTGGCCAGTTATGACGACTAACCGACTGGGCGGGACATATTATAGTGCACAAGTGTGTGCGCAAACACAGGTGCACTCTCTTTTCCTTTAACTCTCATAGGCCGATAATACAGCAATCTGACACGACCGAAAAACTAAATAAATACATACACGGCGTTAGAAATATAGATACAATATTTTAGAAGATAATTATGGTATTTATCGTTCTTCTTTGCTTGTCAAATACTAGTATTATAAGGAAAGTTTTTATAACTGAATTAATTCTTTACTATTTGATTTAAAAAAAAAAATCTGTGAAAATATTTCAATGTTACATGGAATTACTTATGTAGAATGTACGTTATCAGTTTAAACTATACTAAATTGAGAATGTATACGATATCGACTAGCAAAGAAAAACTGTCTTTTAGTATAAAAATTGTAGGTCGGTATTGACCAATTGTCATGCTTTCTTAGTCCAACAACATGGGTGCCTTAAGGCGTATACACGTAGAAAGCTGGTTACCAGCGCTTATCAGCACCGATCCGCGCAGGCAGTCGGTGCAGATAGTTTCTGTACATTTTGCCGAACCAGCGCCGGTAAGCGGTGAATGTCGCCGACAAGTTCCGACCTGTTCCGATAAGCGCTGGGGCTGCCGCCATTTGCTGTTTTAATTTTTATTCATTTCATTTCATTTCCAGCGTCAACCCGCTACCCACACCGCTACCTTTAAGTAGAGTTTACCTGCACGGATCGGTGCCGATATGCGCTGGTAACCAGCTTCCTACGTGTAAAATATGATTCGTGGAATCCATGAAACACCGAACAAAACAGATTCCAAGAATTGAGTGTAAACATGCACGAAATTATTTCATTGTCTGATCAAATATTTCTTTAAGTGCTGCGCTGCAATCATGGCGAAAGCTTGTAAACCAATCTCAATCAACAGCGGACGATATGTTCAGTATTAAATGTGCTTAGTAATCAGCGTCCATATCTCAATTCCGCTTACACTTCCATTCCACGAAATCGCAACGCTAGTAATAAACACCTGATACGAACAAACGGTATTAAATTTCGAATTGCTCTGACATAAATGCACAAGCCCCTTTGGGAATGATATGCCTGGTGGATCGTTCAACCAATTATAAAACAGACCCGTTACCCGTTGCCACCTCAAATTTTCGTGCATTTTCCTTATGAAATGGAAGAAATCGTAAAAAACGGTTCAGGGCCTGTTTACTAAGGAAAATTAAGCTTCCTTTCAATCAATGTAGTCGCTTAGCTCGAATCACCAAAAAGACAGGAGCGTTATTGAATTAAAAAAGGTTAAACTACTTAGGCCCGTTTGCGTGATCGATATCAACTTAACTATTGGTAAAAAGTCGTTACCAGCGGCTTGAATATTTACGATTGTTCGTATTAAGAAGAAAAAAATACTTTTACCAAATGTCAGAATAACTATTTCATTGAACGCGGTATAATGTATTTTTCTTCAAAACACGCTCAAACGGAAATATTCAACCCCTGGAGCTCTATTTTTGTATCACTCGCTTCAAGATGGCGAGGGGCCCTGGTAACGATATTTGATAGTTGAGTTGACTATCAACCACGAAATCGGACCGTACTCCGCTATAAGCTTTAATTTGTTTAAAACCACGCCTACAGGACCACAATATTAAAACCTCCACATTGTTGGCCGAATCCGGAACGCCAAACTTTTCTAATAATCCTCACAAAGTCACAATACCAAGTTACGTTCGGAACTTATTGAAATCTTGTTTGACATCAATGGTGCCTCTATTTAACTTCAGTCGGTCTGTGAAATCTTTGACCGAAGAACCTTATTACAAATATTTCGGTTCTAAAGCTTATGGGCAAGAGCAAATTGGGTTTCTGCCTACTACACAGCAGCATACCATGACCGGGCTATGTCAGACAAACAAAACTTTGAATTGAAAACTATTGACACGGTTCCAAGCCAACACCGTCACCGACGTCACCGTCGGATGTCAGCACCAGCAATGTACGCTCTTACTCGCTCTCGCTCACGCCCCATATTACGGCGAGGAAGATCGCTGTCAATCTGTTCAGCGGACATAGTAGAGCGTATCTTTTATCTTTTACTAGCTTTTACCCGCGACTTCGTCCGCGTGGAATAGTGACTTCTTTCTCCCGTTTTTTACACATTTACCACTATATCTTTGCTCCTATTGGTCGTAGCGTGATGTTATATAGCCTAAAGCCTTCCTCGATAACTGGACTATCCAACACAAAAAAAATTATTCAATTCGAACCAGTAGTTTCGGAGATTAGCGCGTTCAAACAAACAAACAAACAAACTCTTCAGCTTTATAATATTAAGTATAGATAGTAGCTTTTCGTGTCTGATACGCTCCTAGAATATTATTAGTCACGTAATCGTAGCGAGTTTACGTCAGTTGGTATGCAGCACAAAGCACAGCTCCCGCGTCGTGTAGAAAGCTCGGATATTGGGGTACTGATACTGAAGTGGACATTTTAGTGGCCGCGACTAGTACCTCAAAGAGCGCTTGCTATTAAAGAAGACCAAATGACCATACAAATATATTGACGCGCAGTCGGTGGTTTATTGGACATCAATGCTCACGAATCGCTTGTATGAAAACAACTAAACTTAATTCGTTCTTGTAAATGATAACTATAAGCCATATAGCTAGACACACGGCCACATCCAAGTTCGCGGAGCAGCAAGGCAAGAACGCGGCCATGTTTTATTTACTCCACCCATTTTGTTTCATCATCATCATCAGCCAAAGGACGTCCACTGCTGAACATAGGCTTCCCTTATGGATTTCCACAGCGACCTGCGATTTTTACAAGCTCGTCTGTCCATCTTGTCAGTGGACGTCCTATGGTCGAAGGGTCACCTATCTAGAACTTTCTGCCCCAACGGCCATCAGTTCTACGCGCTATGTGCCCTGCCCACTGTCACTTGAGCTTACCGATTCGCAGGGCTCTGTCCGTTACCTTAGTTCTTCTACGTATCTCCTCGTTTCTGCGTCGATCTCGTAGAGAAACACTCTCCTCACCCTTCATCCATTTTGTTTAATTGACTGTACTGTAGAATAGCTGTTTCATTTTCCCTACAGGTAGTTTTACTAGTAAAAGAAGCAGAAGACAAAGTTTTAGTTTTTGCGAGTAGATACCGAGAATCAGGGCTATCGCAAAACTTTTTAATTGCCTTACAATCGCGGAGATTTGTTATTGTTTGTTACTAGAGCAATCAGGGTATAAACTTAGGTTATCATGTAACTTGGAAGCGATTGAAGATGGACTGTTAAACATGGGATCTAGCGCGATTGTCAGCGCCCTGTAATAGGAAAGTAAGAAAAAGTATTTATTGGAATGACAACACAAACACTTACACTTAACACAATATTACACATAAATTACAAACAAAGTTAACAAAAACAAAATACACAAAACCGTAAAAATAAACTGTAGGTATCTGAAAGAATTGATTTCTCACATATTGTGTTATTATTGGTGGTTGATTCCTTAATACAGCTCGAAGCCTGGTCACAGAATATATAATAGTACTACATACAGAACGGACACTCACATCCCCTCCCTAGTAGTCTGACTTACCTCACTATCGCGCCGGAATTAGGGTTCTCATTAGGGGACCGCCTAGCGGGCATGCCACGCGCATGTTTGCGACGTTAGCGGAAGTACAAAGTTTTGTGTACGAGAGATGCCTAAGTACTGTGCAGTGTACGGGTGTCTTTCTTTCTCGAGAAATGACTCCGATAGGAGCTTTTTTCGTTTCCCAAAAGATGAGAGGTGGAAAGTAACTTCATACAAAATATGCAACTACATATAACCTATTCTAACTATTCAGTTACAGTGAACAACTTTAAAAAACGTTAGGTAAAGGTAACATTCTATAGAATTATGTGTAGTTAGGAAATTATAATTGTATCATTTATGTGATCGGTGAAAGTGTTGCTAAGGTAGATTCTATCTTTTTATTTCTCTACGATACCACGTGAATATGACATAACGAAAATTAGTACTCGTTACGTTGTTTACTAAATTAAAGTTAATTATTTACGTTGTTTATGTATCTGTTTATATTAAATTGTTATGTGAAAATAGCTATGACCGGTGCGGTGTAACGGACTTTGTCAACCCTTATAGCACGCACACAAACGCAGCGTCTGTGCAACACGCCATCTGTCAATGTATGGCCAAAATGAAAAGATTCTTCTGAGTGTCCGGGCTGTGGCCTGGTGTTAAATTTTTGGAATAAGGGAGTATATAAGTCAGAAAACAGAGTACAAATATTATTGAAAGAAATACTTACCTAGTCTGTCTCTTGGTACGAAGTTCAAATTCCGAAGTACCTAGAGGTACAATAGTTTTCTTTTTGTTTTGATAGTGTTTTGTTACTATACAAACTTAATAATATAAATTGCACTTGTAAAAAGAAACTGTGAACCTGTAAACACTATTAAAACAAAAATAAGCTATAAATTGGCTTTCATCATCTTAACTGATTGTTAAAATATTTGTAATAATATTTTCCTTCGGATATTGTGAGAGCAATCTCACAACATTAATGATGTCACGCAGCCTACGCGATAAGAAGCGCTTGCAAAATTCAACAGGCTTGTGAATGTGACGGTGGCCGAGTGGTATAGGCATACGCCCGGATAGCGTAAGACACGGGGTTTAATTCCTCGTCTGTCACAGGTTCACAGTTGCTTTTTACAAGTGCAATTTATACGTTTACTTTTTTTGCACTTAGAGATCCTATTTTATGTATGTATTCTCGCAAATAAACTTTCAGTTTTCTGATGTACGTAAACTCTGTAGAATAATTTATAAAAAAATTGGCTCCAATTACAGGCCACACGCTGTATAAACTTTTAATTGAGGTACTGAGTCCATCTTTTAAACCACCAAAATGATTCACACAGTAGACGGTAGATACATCCTACTATTACAAATGCAATGTTTGTTACTCCTTCCAGCAAAAATATTGATGAGTTGGAAAAAAGGTTTGAATTATTTCTTGAATAATTTTGCTCAAAATTAATTTCATTTTTGTCCTGTTTTGTGGAGTCATTATTGATAGCGAGTTCTCGGTATTTTTCTGAAATGTATTTTCAAATGCCTGATTGCTCTGTTTGGATGCTTCCGAGGAAGAGATCGTATTATACAAAGGAAGTTTATTGAATACTAGATGACCCGGTGAACTTCGTACCACTTACTTAGATTTATGTAAAATGTAGTTAAAACTTAAGCCGAACAAAACGAATTAATATGACAAAACTACAGAAAATTCAAGTAAAGCACAAATTGATATAAAAACGGAAATTCGTCACTTCCAAAGGAGACGGTCGACCCGTCATACATTGCTTGCCCCAAAAGTAAAAATCGAGTGAATGGTTAGAAATTGACATATCTCGTTATCGTTGTGGATAAATTTGTCCAATGTGGTTGGCATGTTAGGGAATATGATAAAATAGCATTGATCGATTAATTTTGCCATGTCGATCGAAAGTAATAGTGTGTCATGCATGTTAGACCTACTGGAGTCTTATTACAATGTTGGCAGTATTTGCAGAACGTATACCTGCCTGTCATTAATTTGGTAAGATTGGCACCCGTCAAACATGTCAAACAACGTCAAACATAACCCATTCATTATTTTTATATTTTGAAATTTAAATACATGATGTTATGAGCAAAGTTGATATTATGTTGTCGATTCAAAAGTCTTGTTTTAATGCGTTCTTCAATTCGAGTGGAACAGAGACTACAAATACCGTCAAATGTTTGACAGAAAGTAAGTGGTCAACTTTTATAAGGGAAAATGGAATTGTCGTTTTACTCTATCTTTCTCGCAATTTTTCCTTATTTGCTCACCGTTTAGACCTACCCTGGCCTGCGACAAACATTTTAAAACCAAAATCAGATCAATCGGCCCAGCCGTTCTGGAGTTTTAATCAGACTAACGAACATCAATTCATTTTTATTTATATAGATTTTCAAATAAAAGCTACAAATACATTTGCTCACTTGTTATTGTTACAAAACATATGTGCTTCCTTTTATTTAAACAATTCTGGAAAGAAGCCTGTATTTTATATGAATCTCTTTAAGGAGGGAAGTATTATGTAATAATAACAATAACAAAAAACAAAATTAAGTTAATTAGGGTTAATTAAAGCTTAAATAACTTATGTTGTGAACACTGTATACATTTTAACACGTTCCGGGACAGTGGACGCCTACAGGCGTAAAAACAATATGACATATATTGTATCTGAAGTAGTGTCCCGGAACGTGTTAAATAGAAAACAAATGCGTTATTTTACGCTTTTTGTGAGTTATTCAATGCGGTTTTGCTACAATACGTTGCTGAATGGCTTAGTTTAGGACTGCGAGCAGGTGTATTTTATTTACAGCTTCATTTATTTTCTTTGTGTACCGTAAAAAGTCGTTCGCACCATTTTATTTTGTTTCGTCGACCCAAAGCAACGTCCTAGATGTAGGTGTCAAGCGAAAATAAATACTTCATTCTAATGAATTGTTTTTGCGATAAGACTTAAAGGCCCGAAAGATTCAGTTACTCAGATATTTTTCTTGTTATTTTTAATTAAAGTCTGACACTAGTCTAAGCGCCCCGCCACTTCTATATTATTCAACATAGGAATATTTCCTTTAAGATTTAATGCATATATACTTTATTACATTTTGAACCTTAGCGTTGCATTACAATGAGCAGTGATTAGCAAATACTTATGTTCTAATTCGTATTTAGACCCGTCATGTCTAATTCTCATTATTATGCATTAGAATGGCACTATAGGGGGTACAACTATTTATTTATCCATAGTCTTACATAAAAAATACTGGCAGCTAAAACCTTCGTGCTCCTACCTGCAGCAGTGAATATTGTTGATTAAATACTTGTTGATATACTTGTCATGGTCATTTGGATTCTCTATCGATGAGTGCACAATTTTCAGATTCTAAAACCTTCTTATAATAACAACCATGCTACCAGATTAATAACGATTCAATTGACGTGGGCTACGTGTTTAAATACCAAATACAAACGTACCCACCCTTATTTGTAGAGGACTGCGGGCCTACTACGGAAAACGAAATCCGTCAAAACGATAATCATTTTGCGGATGTGTATCATTTCGTAGTAAGGATTCAATACTAATAATATTCGGATTGGATTTCGTATTAGGCCTACTGGGATCGAAAATGCTTCACAGTTGTTATGTGATGATACTAAGGGTAAATCGCTGTTCAAACATAAGTTGGACATCTCTGTGATTCGCGATTAAATCTGAAATCCGATTAGTATTTGTTTACAAACTGTAAAATTTCTGCAATTTACAAAATCAGGCGTAACTTTGCTGAAATCGATTATAAAGTTCCTTTTATTTAAAAGTTTTTGCTTAAAATTTCCTATAAGCGACACGCCAGTGCACCAACCGCACAAACCGTTACCGTGTTGTGTATTAGTTCAGGCAAATGCTGTATGCATCGCCCGCCCTCCCTCAATACGCGTACCCACGCGTCGGGCGTCGCAAAGCAAAACAATACAAAAATAATCAACTTCATATATTTATGTGGTATCTGTTTCGATATATTTATTAGGTCAGATCCCTCTCTTATAAATAGCTCGTGAGAAATCATACAGAGTGTAATACAATTAGTAGGGTTTAACGACTTCAAAACTTGTGAACCAGGTAGATTATAACTTGTCTGGTTACAGAGCTACATAAATCGGGTACTATTGAATTAAAAAAATCTTTAATTACTCAAGCCTATTTCAAAATTGTTTTCGGTTGAAAATGGTGGATGGATCAACAAAAACAAATATTTGTATTAAATCTAATTTATTTGAATTAATATGTAACAAAAACCTGTTAGTTATCTAGGTCAAATTATTACAATGTACATTTTTATTACAAACTAAAATAAAAAGATTATTTACAGTGACTAGAAGAAAATACCTCGGAATGATAAAAAAATAAATATTGATTTGGGTAGGTACATATTTTGAAACAAAAAAAAATGATTTCATTTGCCTTTTATTGGTTGGTCCGAATCAAGAAACGATTTTTTTGTAAAAAGTTGAGATTAAGACGTAGATTGAAAGCTAAAGATCAATAAAACAAATTGTTCTTACATTGTGTCAGAGAAATCAGAAGAAAATATAACAGCAAGGTAGGTTGTAAAATCCTGCTCTAAACAGATACAATAACCTGTGTGCTTGTTTTATATGAATACAGTAACTTTATCTCACTTAATTTAAACTTTAACACTTTTCTGGTCTGTTACGGAGCTATACCAGACCCTGTCATTTAATTCCAATACGTTCAATCATATTTACAATATACACTTCGTTTTATAACATTTTTTTGTAAAGTTAAACCATTTTTTACAATTTAATATGGAATTAGGTGAACAACTTTTATCAATCCTAAGTATTGGAAATAGAATAGAATAGAATAGAATAGAATAGAATAGAATAATTATTTATTTGACACACACAAAAAAAAATATTACAAAGACACAAGGAAAAAAACCTTAATTAAAGGTTGTGTGCCAAAAAGGTCCCGCTCAGTATAAGTCACGGCAGCAGATGACAAGCATGCCGCGACACTGATTTTCAGCAGGAACTCTTGTGTTGTGTGTGAAGCAAACATATACCTAAAATAAACAATAAAATAAACAGAATAAAATAACATTAAAATGATTTATTCAAATACCTTAATTGTTATTCATTAGTTAAATACTTACTAATTACTAATTGTTCAAAGAATGTAATAATCTCTAATACTTAAAAATAAATGTAGATAACAGCTTTAGGCAAAGAATAATATATTTTTTATCAAAGGTAGGTATTTTATTTACCCACATTATTATCAATATTTACATTGAAGCTTTGTTTTGTAATGTACTCTTACTTTTGAAATGAAATAATTATCTTAACAGCTTGAAAATAGTTAATAATAAATAATTAGTAAGGGGCCGTCCATTAATCACGTGAGGCTCAAAAGGGGGGGAGGGGGTACGGAAAACATCACGAAACATCACGAGGGGGGAGGGGGGGCCCTCGTTAGACATCACGTGTATTAATTTTATTTATTTTTTGTCAAAAGGCGCTATTTCTGAACCGAAATTTTGAACGGCGCGAAAATTTGAACGATTTGTAGTATGACCTTGATTGACTCGCCCGCCGTTGCTAGGCAACATTACTTAATTAATATTAATTAAATAATTATTCATTAATTTTATTGCAAATACATATAAATGTTTTTTTAATCAAAACGCCATTTGTTAAATATTTTTTTCCAGGCAAAAATAGCCTTTACATAGACTTCCAAAAAAATACACGTGATCCAGGGGGAGGGGGGGGAGTGGTCCTAAACCTCACCAAATATCATCAGGGGGGAGGGGGGGTCAAAAAATGAGAAAAACGACTTACGTGATTAATGGACGGCCCCTAAGTATAAGATACTAAATATACAAAATAGTTATTTACACTGTACAAAGATATTACACCAATGGTTTTCAAATATTGAAAACTCGTGTTAGAAGATATTTTTAGATAAAACATATATTTATTTGTTAAGCTGACAAACATTATAAAAGTAATACAGAACCCAATCAGCCGATTTCCAATAAACAAATACAAACAAAAAAAGGTTGTGTTCTAATCGGATTCTTATTTAAGCTACTACACCTCACCAACTTAACGCCAATAGATAAACAGAATAAAGGGAACACAACTTTCAAGACGCTGTTACCACCGCAATTGTATTAAGTTCCCGAGAAAGTTGAATTTACTCGGATACCTTGAACATTTAACAACATTTCACCCTTGAGCTGTAGAACAAAAACGTGGATCTTTAAGACAGATACAGAGCTAAGTTTTCGACGGTGAAATTCCATTTTGCAAACAGACAAGAAGCTTCCTATAAAGTTTGTTGCAAATATACGCAATGTGTCGAAAATAAACTGGCATCCGCCGGTGTTTTTACTTTTATCTCTTTGAACCGCTTCAAGTTGTTGTTGGCAGGGTAGCGGTCCAGTAGCCTCTCTCAGAGATTTAAGAAACCATTTTTACGTACTCTCTACCTCAAATTACTTAAAGACCATTTTGAAAGATTGAACTATTTAAAAGTAAAAGAAGAAGTGTCTCAAGGGAAGCTCAACGGTAGGGTATGCTAAGCCATCATATGCTTTATGAAGATACATAAGTGACTTTATAATTTCATTAGTATTTACAAAACTGAACTCTAGCAAATCTTGGAATATTTTATATCTTATCTTGATGACTGAATGATCATCGCTTTTGCGACACACGACGAATCTGTATTTATAAGGACGTCATGTGACTCAAAACAGTTCTAATTTGATTTGAAAGAGCTATCTATTGGAAGAAAGAAGCTCTCAGTGCTGCTCTCCTTCCCCAGACTAGCGTCAAGTTTAGCACCATTTTCGTTCTCGCAGCATTTTGGGAACGGCGCTGTAATCTCCGCTCGGAACGCCAGCCCCTTGCTGTAGTTCTCTTTGGACCGCTCCAAATTGTTGTTGGCTGGGCAGCGGCCCTGCCGCCTCTCTCAGAGTTTCGAGGTGCCATTGTTGAGGAGGTGGATGCTGTTTTCACGGCCGACGCTTGTTCTGGAAGAAAAGGCCTAGTGAAAGCCTGAACACTGGTTTTTGTGACTATTATTCGGTTGTCAGAAAGAAAAAATTCTCAGATGACTGCTTAGGTCATATCTTAGGACTTGTGTGATTATCAAAACTCAAGTATAAATAATTAATAAATATGCGCCAGACAATAAACATATTCCCGTAGATTCGAAGTAAAGAATTTTATTTTACAAATACCTTACAAAAATAATGACGGGGCATTTCCCATACATACTTATACATATAAACATCCATGACTTAGGTACAATATTCATGCTCATCACACAAACATTTGCCCCATGCGGGATTCGAACCCGCGACCACCGGCATAGTAGTTAGGCAGGAGCGCTAACCACTACACCAAACGCGTCGTCAAATGGAGTTTTTAATAATAAAACATTCATAGTTACTTACGTTCTGGGGACCATACTGATGTTGGTTTTTCTACTCGAATGTAATCTTCTAGATGTTGATAGTGACAAGGACCCTCGCGTACCATGTGAGGGACCTCCACGACATAGGAGGTACCTGCAACAAAACGATTCCTTTAAATATGTGGACATACCATTGGCATCATGATGGCATGGTATTGGTGTGGTTTTAAACGTGGAGGCTTATTTAGTAACGTAGTCAAAATTATTGGTAGTGGTTATGTTAAAGGCTATCAATAGTCTGATACATTAAACAGTTGATTATGACTTTTGTAACACATTTTTTGTATGCCGTGTAAATTAGTGGTTCTGGAATTGCAGCGTTCACAGCCTCGTTTGGTTGATTCAGTGTATATTCAATTAGTGGTGTTAATATTGGTTGTATACCAATTATCG
Source organism: Pyrausta aurata (assembly GCA_963584085.1). NCBI lineage: Eukaryota > Metazoa > Arthropoda > Insecta > Lepidoptera > Crambidae > Pyrausta > Pyrausta aurata. Next base: position 3,116,816 of record OY757269.1, on the reverse strand, counting down.
TAGAGAACCTTTATCCAAACAAAATAACGAGTAAATAGTACCCTTTGCAGTTCGCACTCAGAACCTTTTGTTTTTATTTACCGTAAGGGCTGCCTAATTGATGTCACTTGACTAATTGAAATTCTCCAACATTAATATCCTTAGCAACTTACCCGAGCATATTTACTCCCGAATTAAGGCTACTAAGTCGTGCAAATTGGAGTTTAACGAATTCAAAGATAAATTCAAGTTGAATTTATTTCGTTGGACTATTACGTAACACGGCGGTATTGCAATTTTTATTATTGTAAATAGTAATCCTACCTTTAATTCTCATGTGCAACCGGCAACACATAAACACAGAAACAAGTATGCCTTCCTTTCGTCAACCAAATAACAGCTTTATGGTCATTCACACACAGAGAGTGACAGAGTACAATAGTGAATTATATTGTATGTGTTACCAATACTTACCATACCGACTATATTGTACAAAGAGCTTTAATGTGTAGTACAATATACCTATAGCTCAAGACACACGCTGTACCTGTAGAACGAGAGAAATCAACACAAAACGTTGTTTAAATCCTAAAGATGGTTCTGCCTCAGGGGGATAAAACTTTTATTCAGTTATTATGCAAAGTTGCGTTGATTTTACGGAAGCTTTTTCCGGCCGGGCAAAATTCATATCATTGATAAACGTTACTATAAAATCGACGCTAGGTATCTTTGATTAGTATATTGGTGGTAGATTTTATAATGTTTATGTTACCGTTATATTGTAATTAAAAGCAGCGTGATTACAATCTAACTGTTTTAAATCCGATAGATTGTGATCTGTCAATTTACTGTGGACAAGCTCGACAAGGTTAAGCATTTATGCTATTTTTGGTACTGACATATCAACATAACACGAAGGATAAACGTGGATTTGGTTCGCTCACCCCGTTTATCTTTTATCTACCCTGACACACCGCTTTGCCCCGTGATTCGTTATTTCAGTTAACGTTATCAGTTATAGTTAAAACCGTTTCTGGACTTTAAGCCAGTAAGATCAATCTGTGTGTAAAAACTTGAACGAACAAACGAGATTCCAGCAACATTAATTAAAAACTAAAAGTTTCCTAAACTAAAATCCACTTCGAAGCACTAGATGGACCGCAAGACTTTTTCGTCGGTGTCTAACTATTAATATCAAATAAAACAAACTTAGTTTTCTCAGTCGTTAAATTTTTCACAAGGATCTAGAGGTAGAAGACATTAACCGGAAATGAAAAATCACGTCCTTTTGGTACCCGATTGCTGATAAATTAACTGTTACTGGAACTGTTTCAGGAAGCAACGTGGCATTTAATGTGAATTTAAATTCCGAATTATGTTAATAAAATACAATTTTGTCACTTTAGGACGAGATAATTTTAGGTAACTTTTTATCCAAATAAGACGCTTTTAAAATGTCTAGTTAGATCCTCCATACTTCATAAATTCTGAAAAAGCTATAAAAGGCATTGTTTCCCCGGATTTATTAATATCAAACACAAAATGATTACAAGCTAAAAATAACGTTTCATTTTCACATTCAACGTAAACCGCCAACAAAAACCTGGTCAATATCCAACAAATACAAACCATAATAATTTACTGTTACGATAAAAAAGAATAAATACACGCACCTTAACGTAAACTGTTTCATCGTCAAACATTTTGTCCTGAAAATGTTAAATAGACTTCGATACTCGAGTAGCTTTGCTATTTGCAATCTTTCAGCTTTCCATTTTGAATTGTATTCCCACGGGATACGGTTCAATATAATTTTGGTATACAAAACAGTAATTGTAACATGTTTACCGTTAATGTTTGGTATAAATCACCGGTTTTTATCGCCAGCCATCACCTAACAAGAATATTTTATTACATGCCTGTTCCGTAAACGTTTACGAATCGCGTTAGGAATAAAACTTGGTGCTGCGATATAAATATATCGGATTTTCCGTTATCTTTATTCCAATCGAATTTGTAGGATCGGCAATTTATTTCTTTAAGCACGGTCATTTCAATGATATTCGATATTTAGTTGTTGGTTCTTTAGTTAGTCGATGGTGGGTCGTAAGTAACTTTTCCGGTAGATAAAGATGCAATCAAAGTAAAATAAATAAGGAAAAACGTTTATACCTCTACAGTACCAATAAAATTTCTAAAATTACCTTAATGACCTAAAGGTTTAACTGTCAGAGAATGCTTTTAGCATAAAGTCCAACTTTCTACACCATTATTTGTGCAAAAAAATGTGAATAAATAAAAAAAATATATTTTAAAACTAAAAAATAAAACTAACTATGTCCTCTGATCAAACATTTTAGTACCTCTAAATTAATTCATGCATCTGATAAATTCTTAAGTAGTCAAGTTGTATAATATCTCAAGTTATTGTTGCTATAATTTATGTCATGATATTAACGTTACCTGAATAAACCAACTCATGTATTTGAATGTGTACTAGAAATTATTTTTCTTTGTCTCATATAAGGACATTTCAACCCGCATAGCAACTGAAGTGACTTGTCACATAAAAGACCTTATTATCTCGTAAGCTTAAATCTGTGTTCCTTAGCTAAAAGTATAATTTGTCGTAATATACGTTTTCGGAGAAGCAAAATCCTCTTTGTGTGTTTGTACCATTGAAATAACAAATTATGAGATGTTGTTGTTATCTTGTCATAAGCTAAGAAATAATAAAAAGTTCTACGTCCACCAATGCGAACAAACGTTATTTTGGGGTCATGATTGAACTTTTATAAGGTTTTAAAATTTTCTTTAATAATACTAAATCTCTTACAGATACTTATGATGAATGTGTGGAATCAAAATTTACATTCATAAATATTTTTAAGTATTTTGTGGTTACTAATGGTTATTGTAACCTTGAATTTGGCGACTTTTGAAACCATGCTTTGATTAAGATCAAGGTACCAAACAGCTACTTACAAGTTTTTATTGAATCAGACTAAAAAACGGATAAAAATATTTTCCCTATTTTTGCCTTATGAAAAGTTAAGCACTACTTCAACAAATGTGATTGGACGAAGCCTGTCCAGACAAATTGAATCAGAATGTCATCACAGGTCAAAAACGCGCCTAATTTTTTAAAAGCTAAGTGCCAAGTTTTGCCCTGACTCCAAACTAAGTTTGAAGCTTGAGAATGTTTCATGCGTATCCAAATGTTCTGAACTTCTGACCTCGATGAATATATTATTAATGTAATGAATCGAAAACGATTTATTTTTTGCAATATAAAGAACTTTTTACTAATTTTAAATTGTAATTCGTGTATTCGCGACTAAAAATCTTATTGCAGCTGCCTCTGGTTTCAAAATATGTATTTTTTTATTATTATTAATCCCTGCTATTTCGTCTGCATCTTTGTAGTGTGATTTTAATAACCTAAACTTAGCAGTAAGCTGTAACACAAATCAAATCGGCCATTTAATATACGAGATTAACAAACTACGAAATACCCCATCCTATAAAGTCATAATTCCTTTACTCAAAGGTTTTCAGGAAGAGATTGCTTAAAATGATAAGACCTCCTACATTGTATATTTCTTTTTTTTACGAATTTTTAAACATTATTTGTGATGTGTAATAAAGAGTTATTACGAGTACCTAAACCTTTTAGAAGTATTTTACCGTATCAGTAGTACCACTCAACAAGGACGACGTATGATTCGATTCGTAAATCCCTCTTTTCGTAGTTCAGACAACTTGCAAAGGGACTCAATGGTTATTTGCAGAAGGGGTTTACAAAGTGTCAAAAACTGTTCGCCCATGTCAAGAATTTACTTCGAGAGCTGTCAAGTTACAGGTACTATCTGTCACCAATAGTTGCAAAAGTTGAAGATTCGAAGGTGACAAGTGGTAGCCCCAAACTTGCTATTGTTGTTACTTCAATGTTCATCAGAGCACTTAAGTTATTAAGGGCTCGTGTACACGGTGTGGTTTTTATGACCGATTTTAAAAAGTACTAAATTGAGCTACTTAGAGCTATCTACGCGTATAAGTTTTTTGACAAATATAAACAGAAATATGTTATATTCATTTTTTAAACTTTATTGCACTGTAAACTATACAATTGGCTGACTTAATGCCTTAGGGCATTCTCTACCAGTCAATCGCTTGGGAATGCAGAAAATTTAATCAGTGGCGGAACGTTTTCAATAACTGAGCTGAATATGTCAACTAAATGACTGAAACTTGAAGATATATGGATAACCGTAACTTATAGACATAATAATATTACACCGACCAACGTACATTTTTGCACTATTTATCTTTGCGATGAAAAGAGTGGGCCTTCTTTTAACACGCAGTTACATAACTTTGCTGTAGGTTTATCGTCGATAGTAAATTTATGTCCAAATGATAAATTTGTTATATTGGGGGATTTCAATCTGCCAAAAGTCGATTGGATCAGTGACGGAGAGAATCTTCAGCCTGATGGCATTGCGGGCGAAACTCAAATAAATTTTTTCAATGTCTTAACGGAATGTAATTTAAATCAATTTAATTTATGCAGGAATATCAACGATAGACTTCTAGATTTAGTACTAAGCAACTCAAGTATATCTGTAATAGCGTGTGACGACCCATTAGTGCCCGAAGACGTAAATCATAAAGCTTTGAGTGTCTGCCTTAACTTCTGTAGTGTTGATTATCTTGCTCCAAAAGCTAGACAGGTATTTCTCTATCGGTTGGGAGATTACGATAAAATTAACTCTTCCATTGATGATGTCGAGTGGGAAAGCATTTTGAATAACAATTCCTTAGAGAGCGCGGTGAAATTATTCTACGAAACTTTATACGAACTTAGAGACATGTATATACCCCATAAAATGATTTCATCTCAATCTTTCCCTCCCTGGTACAACTCAGCTTTGAAAAAAGTTCTCAAAGAAAAACTAAAGTTTTACAATAAATATCGCATTTACGGAAATGCCTCAGATTATGCTACTTTCTCTTTACTGCGCAAAAGAGCTAAGGTATTAGAGCAGCAATGTTACAGGGCATACCTCGATAAAGCAGAACATTCGATTATTGAAAACCCTAAAATGTTTTGGACCTTTGTTAAATCTAATAAAAAAGGGACTAATTTTCTGCCAGCCAACTTAACGTACGAAGGGCAATCTGCTAGCTCTGGAGACAGGATCTGCGAGCTTTTCGCCTCCTACTTTCAATCCACATTTCTCCCCGGCGGCACCATCAGCGCTTCCACAACTCAACAATCGTTCCGTTCACAGGAACCCTCTCTCCACACCATTGGAGACATAGAAATTAAAGATGATTGTATATTAAACTTGTTGAAATCACTGGATCTTACTAAAGGTGCAGGTCCTGATCTTGTATCGCCAGTTTTTATAGTTAACTGTGCCAAAAGTCTTACAAGACCACTGGCAATACTATTCAGGCGCTCGGTGTCGGAAGGTACCGTACCCATCTTATGAAAGGCCGCATTCATAACTCCAATACACAAAAGTGGCAATAAAAGCGAGGTAAAGAACTACAGACCCATCTCTAAATTATGTTTGTTTGCCAAAGTTTTCGAACGTATCGTGTATAACCAAGTCTATAATACACTATCAAGTCTGTTTATACCAGAACAACACGGATTTCTCAAAAACCGCTCAACCACTTCGAACTTAATAACGTTTACCGATTTCTTGACCTCTGGTATGGATGGAGGAGGAGAAGTTCATGCTATTTTCACCGACTACTGCAAAGCTTTTGATCGGATAGACCATTTGATACTTCTAAACAAGCTACTGTCAGCCGGAATACACGGTAATCTTTTCAGGTGGTTCACCTCTTACATAGAGAATCGTAGTCAAGCAGTGGCTACAAATGGTTACTGCTCCAAGTGGAACTCAGTCCCTTCTGGTGTCCCTCAAGGTTCCCTTTTAGGTCCCTTGCTGTTTAATATATTCATAAATGACGTATCTAGCTGTTTTCTTAATTCAAATTTTTTATTATACGCGGATGACATGAAAATATATAAACAAATAACCAGTTTAAATGATTGTAATTTACTTCAGCTTGATCTTGATAGATTTGATGAGTATTGTATTAATAATAAATTAGATTTAAATATTTCAAAGTGTTATAGTATATATTTCAGTCGTAAACTCAATGTAACAGAATTTACATACTCGCTCAAAGGGACGGGATTAAAAAATGTTGACGTAGTTCGTGACTTAGGCGTGACACACGACTCCAAATTAACCTACGAGACTCACGTCGAGCAAATAGTCAAGAAGGCCACTAAAACATTAGGTTTTATAATGCGTTCTTGCTCTCAATTTCACAGTTTGAAAGTTGCTAAGCTCTTATACTGCACATATGTGCGCAGCATCCTCGAGTATAGCTCACAGGTTTGGAACCCACAGTATGATGTTTACATTAATAAAATAGAATGCATACAGCGTAAGTTCATGAGATATTTGCAGTACAAGAGCAAAACCTACATGGAAAGCTATGAACACAGGTGCCATAAACATCACACTCTACCGCTGGACGAAAGAAGAAATATTGCAGATTTAGTACTTCTCTTAAAAATAGCTCAATCAAAAGTAGATTCTCCACACCTCCTTTCATTAATAAATCTCAGAGTACCGCACAGAACCCTGAGGAGGCCTGCGGCTCTTTTTATTCCACACAGTACCACGAAATATAGGCAGAACACCTATTTCATTAGGGCTCCTAACGTGTTCAATACTATGGCCGATGACCTCGAACTAGACTTATTTAACACTAGTGTTAGTAGTCTCAAAAAGCGTTTTTCTAAAAGATGGTTTGAAGCGGTGCACTGACTGGATAGAACCCAATACTACTTTTTATATTAAGCATCTAATGCTTCTGAATTCCTGACTGACTGGTTATTTTTGTTTTTAAGTTACTTTTTCATGTACAGGCCATACTTAGAATTTATATGTGGAAACACGTAAATGGTGTTTAGTTACAAATCTAGTGAGTAATTTAGTTTTTAAGATACTGTAGTGTTTTCTTAATAAAATAAAATAAAATAAAATAAATGAATAAGTACAAAATGGAACTTATATTTTTCAACTTATTTTACAAAACTGACATTAAAATGTCATGCGAAACAAATTGCGTACAAATGCGATCGTCGCAAAACATGGGTAATATATACACTGTTAATACACCAACGTATTAACATGACCTGTTTATATACCTAAGTAAAATAAATGACAAACACACAAGGATGCAACTATCATACATTAGATAGGATTAGATTAGATCGATCTATCTATCTATGTATGTTATGTTAGAGCAAGACATAGCATATGTAAATTTCTCATCCGGAAATGTGTACTAACGGCGTTACGATAACATACTCTTTATATCACTGCAATGACGTGTAACCGAGTTCTAAAAGAGGCAAAAACCGAAAGCCTCGCAAGTCCCGAACTTTGTCGTTAGCAAAACCATGATTGATACAGCCGCAACTTTTGTTGATTGCCTTTTTCGGCGGCTCGTCCTCTTGAGATTTGTGGAAGGAAAAGAAGATGTAGTGTGCTCCCCCTAGTTTGGTGACGTGAGTCTAATAAATTGCTGCTATGAGATTGTTGATCACGAGATTGACTGTGGTTATTAATGTAAATACGCAAAGGGTATAATCATTACACCCTTAACCCAGATAATACTACTGATCTTAATAAAGAACACTCTAGACATGTAGTTTAATCAAGTGGCTTATATTCATCAGTTAATCCAAATTAAAAAAAAAAAAATATCATTATCTGTGTAGCTTAAACTCAAATTAACATATTTTAAATTATTTACCTTATGGAATTTTATTAAGATAAAGTTGTAACTATTCTTTAATAAACAAGTATGTACACGGGTCTTTCTGTTTCTGAGGCATATTTTTTACGTACTATCTGGGTAAAAGCACATTCTTCCATCCGTTACAGAAACAACACCGTATCAACGTTCGATATTTTTCGTTTGAAACTCCATAATTCAATCCACTTTGTAACGTAACCACCTCAGATCGCGATCAACTCGGACCATGCGTTATAACGCACTCGGCGAGTCGCCCGGTGGTTGTCAACTGTCCGCCCTATTAAACAGCTGTCATTAACAAGAAAAACTGTTAATAAATTATATCAAAGATGATCCAAGGCGAGGCGTTCGATATTCGGTGCCGAACCCATACCGAGGCGTTGCAGCTCCCTTAACGTAACGTACTTCCATATGGTAAACGCTTGGTTTGTGCTGTTCCTATTGAGTTTGACCTTTGTAGAAATGCAGTCAATTATGTTAGCCGATAAACCTTAAGTATCCCGTAGAAATTAGTAAGTTAAACATGGAAATGGTTATGGTTAGAAAAATTTATTGTTCCAAATCCCATACAAAAATAATGCAAAACGAGGAAAGTATTCGTTGTTGTGGTTAGAAATAAATTTTTGGTGTTTCCAATTTGTTTTTATCCGACTTCATTGAATTTGTTGTACATTTTTTCCACGAATAATATATTGCTCTAAATTGTGTGTATTCCATTGAAGTAAATAATACAATTTTACCTATTAAAGTGTTTCCTGAATATGCCGCTAGTGCAGTACAAGGCGATGGGGTTGACACAGCTGTTCAGGAAGGACAGACAGAACCCCACGATTCGAAGTCCATGCCACCAGCCGTTGTAGTCCTCTTCTGCTGTTGGGCTGTTACAAAAAATATGCAAATAAGATAATAATCAATTAGTCTTTCTGCTACTGTCGAAAATATAACAATGATTTCATGGAAATAAATGATCAAAGGATTTGTTTGCAAGAAGTTACATTCATAATAGTTTGGTCTCTTAGACCGGCGACTCATACGGGGTCGTTTATTAAACATGTTACATCTTTTAGCATTAACTATCTCTTCATTCATGGTGATACGTGGTGTTCTAGACTACCTATCTATAATGTTTGTGTCTTGGATAAATAATTCCACACTGTTACAAATGCCAAGATCACCGAGTGACTGAAAATCACACAACTCACTGAAGATTATTTATGTTACCCCATAATTACAGCACTTAAATGCTAAAATATCAGAACTCATGAATTGAACTGTGGTAAAAATCGTCCAATCACTGAAACACTTATCTCTCGCATCAATTAAGACCGGAAGGAGCAAAATTCAGAGTCATGATGTTAATGAAACATAAACTTCGAAAGTCGATCTTGTTCTCTGGTCCATCCTAGATTATGCTTTAATGATTGATTTACTCCTCATTAGGAGTAGATAAATCAATCATAAATCTCTGTTAAAAGGTGTATTGATTACTGATTCTCAGTATCACTGTTCTCTGACCGTAAGGTTACATTACCTACGCTTACAATTGGAGTCAAGGCGCCTTATAAATTTGCACCTTTTATTAAATTCAAGGGGCGTATTGCGATCCAACTTAATCTGTTCAAAATCCAGGCAGTTCATTTCCCACTCAGCGTAAACAAATATCTTTATTTCTTTACTAATATTATAAGGAGGAAAGATTTGATTATTTGTTTGTTTATTAGCATCGAATAGGAAAGTACTGAACCGATTTGAAAAAATATTTTACCATCAGAATCCTGTATTATCTGCGACGGACATAGGCTACATTATCAAAAAAATTGGGAAAATAGAAAGATTGCTAAACTATTCTTATGGTGGTTTAAGCTCTGAGTGTAGCCTCCGTTCTGATTTCAGACATCATATTTTTTTAACAAGTTCTGATCACATATTATAGTAATTGGAGTGCGGAGTAAAAAGTTTGACAATACTAAGAGTGGGATGTAACAGGAGATAGGTTAATTTGTTTACTTACCAGTAATAGAACCACATCATGAAGACGTGTGAGGGCAGGAAGCACGCAGCGAACACAAGAACGAAGGCAAGCACTGTGAGTGCGACCTTCCTTCGAGCTCTCATCTGCAATAAACAAACTCTGTTTAATTTTGATATTTTTAAATAAAAATAAAATAAATGTTTTCACTTTTCAGCAAAATTCACTTGCGCATACTACGACACAAAAACAGGGGTTTACTTTAAGGGTGAATTTCCCAACAGCAAATTTTACGCGGCATGAGTGAAATCGGCAGTGCAGAGTGATACAATGAGGCTTATTTATTTTTTTATTTATAGAAGGCGTTATCCCGTATACGAGACCATAAATATTTTTTGATTAGGACTACGTTTAATTCGGAATAAAAAATGATAAAGCACCATATTTTTCATTTCGGTTGCGCGGTCAAATCCATTTTTCTGTTTAATTTCCCTTATATAGTAAAAACTTTTGGTTATTTAGTATTATTGCTTATTTCATTTAAATCGTGAATAGTTATAGTACTATCACATAATAATTTCATAATTTAATCTATTTAATAAAATGACTTATAAGTAAAAATGCATGTGGTCAAATAAGACTTTTCATATCGGTGAATTTTAGTTTGCCAAGAATATTTTTGCGTGGGACAACTCTAGCTCCTTGCTCCCGCGCTAAAACGCTACATATCAGTGCCGCCTCAATGCTTAAAGTAAATAGACGTGCGCAGCTTGCTCCGTGTTCCCGCCAAAAAAATTGTCATCCAATTCTCCATAAAATGTATGAAATATTTATTGGTATCCTTCCCAAACTACGTTTATTAGTGTGGTATTAATAACGTTGTGACTTTAAAACTTTTATTGTTATGTTAAATTTTGTCATTGATTTTAATATCGGTGTTTTCATTCCGGTTGATTCGGTGGCCTAGATTGACCACTGAAATGAAACAAAATTCACCGAAATGATAAAAAATATCATTTCGGTGAATTTTATTAATTCCGGTGCGTAAATTGTTCATATCGGTGATTGTTTTTCTCATTTCGATGGCTTCATTATATCATTCCGGTGAAATCTATACTATATTATACAGCTGAAGAGTATGTTTGTTTGTTTTTTATTTGAATAAAAAGTAAATCTCAGGAACTACTGGTTCAATTTGAAAAAATATTTTTGCCTTGCCTTCCTTTTTAGGATTTCGTACCTTGAAAGGTAAAAAACGGAACCCTTATCTCAGGAACTACTGGTTCAATTTGAAAAAATATTTTTGCCTTGCCTTCCTTTTTAGGATTCCGTACCTTGAAAGGTAAAAAACGGAACCCTTATAGGATCACTTCGTTGTCCGTCCGTTTGTCTGTCCCTACCCTTTTTGTCAGGAATATGTGGAGGTATCAAGCTAAAATTTAATCAAAAGCTCTGCGGTCCCTTAAAGCTGTAAAAAAATCAAACTTCTAAGATAACGCAATCAAAAGATACAGCCGTTATTGCCGTAAATATCAGCAAATTTCCGCAAATTTTCAACACTCGAAAAAGAATCAAAACCTACCTACAGGGTACTTCCCGTGAAGTTAGAATCTTGAAATTTGGTACAAAGCAACGTCATTTATAGTACAGATACAGGAATAATTGCGAAAACTGTATTTTTTTGTTATATCATCTAAAAAAAAACTTACTGCCCCTTTCTTCATGAAAGTTTTAAGGTGTTAAATGAAAATTACAATGACATACATAATGAACTATAATTAAGATACAAATTATTCTTTCAGCGAAAAGCGTCGTCATTTTATTACAAAATGTCACAGGAAAAAAAGACGCTTTAAATTTCCTTATAACTACTATTGATTCTCACTCTACGCTCTGACCGATTCAAAGGTTCCCATTATGCTAGCAGCATTGCCTCGTTGAATAGCAATGGAAACCTGTTGAACCAGCCAGAGTGGGGATCATTACCCTTATCCTTCAGTCGTTGTCCCAACTCTTTGAAAAGCTCGCGTGCCTCATCACCCCAGGGCCCAGCCGTCTCCACAGCGATTGGAACAAAATCATACTCAGACTTTAGCTCAGCATACTTAGTAAGTTTTAACTTGGCAGCATTTGCCACCGCTGAACCTGCTGAAGTTACAGTATGCCGTAAATATGTCTAACGCATGTTGCGTCCCATAAGAGGCTACGCCATCTTCGTCATGGAACCAACGTTACGCCATCTGGTCTCTTACCATCTGTGCGGGACAAGCCTGGTGGCTCTAGGACGCAAGGATTATTTAAGGAAACCGTGGCCTGACGCACAAATTCTTTAATAGAATGGTGCCTCGGGAACCGCCCCGCACATCTTTGGCAACTCAGTCCATGGTGGCCGTTTTCAGCTACCATCACACCACAAATACAGCGATGAGGTTCACAAACTTTGCTGCCCAGTCTTAAAGCTACTGCAATTCTTAAGGAATTATTGTCGAGAAGCGTACCCAACTGTGGAGACGGCAAAGCATGCAGCCAAGCACCAGATTCAGGTTTTGCTACTGCTTTAAGGCGTGCCAACATCATGCTGGAACCTACGGGAACGGAGTTAAGGCAAAACGCACAGAAAATGTCGAAGGGGACCGCTAGTAGTGTTGTTAGGCTAAAAAGTTTTTTAATATGATATGGGTTTACTTTTGTCTCTAGACTGTATCAGACGAGGCACAGACAGTGACGACAATGAAGCGAGCTCACCCAGAAGAAGCCTGTTTTTTTTTTTAAAATAACATGTAGACCGATGGATTTTGCTGTGCGCATTATGAAAGTTGACGAGAAGCGCTTATTTTGAAAACTTTTTAAACGCGCTAATCTCAGGAACTACTGCTCCGATTTAAAAAAAATGTGTTAGATAGCTCATTATCGGAAAAGGTTATTGGCTATACTTGGTGTCCCTTAAATATAGGTCCAGCCTAAAATGGGTGATAGGCTAGACAATGACAGCCATTAGAAAATATATAAAAAATGAAAGTTATGTCCTTTTCAAGTTGTGTACATTAAAAAATCTACCAAATTGTCATCTAGTGATGGGTTTTCGACTACTGTTAATACAAATACTTTTTTTACTTGTTTATTTTGCGATGCGAGTTTGAAAAGCCGAAGGCCTATTTTATTTGTAAATCGGGTTACATTTAAATAAATAGTAAATAAAAAAAACTGAAAATTTGTAGTCACAGTAGTCTAGCTTATTACCCGTATTATGCGCGGCGCACGGCGCTTAAATTTCGCAGGGAGAATTGCTGTTTTCCGTTATAATAATATATGAGTCCTGAAAGAAAGGTTAACTTCTACATACGGGATACTGTAAAACATCACGCTACGACCTACGGGAATGGAGTGAAATCAAAACGCACGGATGCAGTCACGAGGAACCACGTGTTTTAGTGTATAGAAGTAATTTTGTTAAAGGTTTTCGGTGGGTGGATAAGTATTGTCATTTCGGTGGGCGAGTTATTTCATTTCGATGAATCGTTTTTTCATTTCGGTGGCATCAAAACTTTGAAGTAATGTATCTTTTTAGTTTATCAAGATATTTTGATGGCGTTACGTATTGATCTAAACAACATCAAGAAGTATCATAAACCATAGTTTGAATTCGAAAAATGTTAAAAATAAAAAAGTTCACCGAAGTGATAAAAAAATCGACTTTGTTGAAATTGACCCTTAAACAAAAGACGACGCAAGGCGCAAGACATTTTGGCTCTTAAGTTAGTTAGGCATGGAGACCGTGACCCGTTGGTTACATTTATCATTTACCTTTTAACTATACAATACGACACGGCGATACTGCCTTTAGGACCTAGCGATGGGTTTCTTAACCCTAAAATGACTTTTGACATAAGACAGTATAGAGGGTTTTGAAAGTAGACCCCCTAATAACATAAGTTCACCGGTTGTATGAAGATTGATGAAGTAAAGTAACCAAAAACGATACTTAAAAGCTACCTGGCTCTGTTCTATTTAGGATATACCGATCCAGGGGACCAATTTTTTAATCACTCGCGTCAATATTACGAGGAATTTTCGTTGACTTTTAATTCATCTTTGAACGAAAATCACTCGCCATCTTGAAGCGAGTGATTCAAAAATAGAGCTTCAGTACTAGCCATAGCATAAGGAGGGACTTCCACCCAATTTCAAGAAATCAGTCATTAACATTTGTAACATAAAAATATTATTAAACTCTGAACAAAAGTACATATTATTGTAATTATTCAAAGTTAGGAGGAACCATTGTTTTAATTTAATTCACGTAAATGTACGTTTGTTAATTTTGCGCTTATATTGCTTCTATTGGGGTGGAGTAAACGAAAATTTTCCCTCGGCGCAAAAAAAAATAAACGATTTCAATCATTCATTTCTGGCGAGGTCGTGTTTGTTTTTCTGGCGAATAATTAATTATGGATGGATATTTATGAGCTGTTACTTTAAGCTAACATAATATCGTACATATAATTATCTATGGTTATTACAGATAATAAATAGAATGGAAGTGAAAGCACGTACAATACGAAGTGGAAAATAAAATAATAATGGAAAATTGGTCACAGACGACCACGGGTGCTGTAAGTAAAGCATTCGTAACATAAGGCGTTTATTTAAAAATAAATATTCGTGAAATCAATCCGTAAAGTTTTTTTTTCAATTATCTTCGCGTTAACTTCAGAACTAAATATCTTCTTCTTCAGCCACTGTCTACCAATCGCTTGGTGTAGGCCTCCTTTAACCCTCTCCATTTGTCCCTGTTTTGGGCAGTTAGGATCCAGTTGCCGCCCGCTATCTCTTTTAGGTCGTCCTTCCATCTCATTTGCGGTCTCCCTCTTGGTCTTTTGTGTCCGTATGGTCTCCATGTTAGGACTTCCTTGCACCAGGAACTTTCCTTTCTCGCAACATGCCCAGCCCACTCCCACTTCAGTCTTGCTACTCTCTCGACCACGTCAGTCACCTGGCTCTGTTGTCTCAGCCATTTGTTAGTTTTTCTGTCACTTAGAGTTACTCCAATCATTTTTCTTTCTAGAGCTCTTTGCGCAATTCTGAGTTTTTCTAGAATCTCTTTGGTTGTAACCCAAGTTTCCGATCCATAGGTGAGTACTGGTAGAATGCATTGGTCGAAAATCTGAGCTTTCTGCTGTCGCGACAGATTCATGCGAAACACAAAACTGAGTTTGGAGTAGGCTGCCCATCCAAGTCGCACTCGTCGGCCTATCTCATTGGTTTGGTTCTGTTTTCCAATTTTTATTTCCTGTCCCAGGTAAACGTACTTGCTGACTCGCTCGATTTCTGTGCTTCCTACAGTTATCTTTGTCAGGTCTTCACATTCTGAGGTCATCACTTTGGTCTTGTCGAGATTCATCTCCAGACCTACAGTCAGGGATGCCTCCATCAGTTCCTGGATCATAATTTGTAGGTCGCCTGACGATGTCGCAAACAGAACTTTATCGTCTGCATATCTTAAATTGGTTAGTCGTGCACCTGATATGGACAGGCCTTTGTCGGACCAATCTAACCTTTTAAATACGTCTTCAAGGACCAGTGTAAAAAGCTTCGGCGATAGGCAATCACCCTGCCTTACTCCTTTTCTGATGTTAATGGAGTTTGTAGCCTGGGGTATGGTTACTTTCATTGTGGCGTTTTTGTAGATCTCGGAAATAAAGAGGTTGTATCTGTGGTCTACTCTGGCATTCCTCAATGAGTTATGTACTGCCCATGTTTCCACACTATCGAAAGCCTTTTTATAGTCAATGAAAGCTAACCACAGTGGTATCTGGTATTCCGTGGCCTTTTCAATTATTACCCGCAAAGTTAGAATGTGATCAATTGTGCTAAAACCTCTCCTGAAGCCTGCTTGTCCTCTTGGTTGATAAAAATCTAGCTTGTTGGTAATAAACTAAATATACTACAAGCAAATACTCTATAGCCGTTAACATAATAAATGGGTTCCCGTTTATTAGGATTTATGTTAGTTAGGATTTTGTTTACCACATCAATACAGTTCACCAATTTGAAAATGAACTACTTAATCTCCAGCGAGACGCATGAATCTCCTTAGTTGATTACTTTAAGGGTCGTTTACCATGGAAAAATACCGTATTTTGCAGGGACCGTTTTATTGCAAAAATATACCTGTTTTTTACCGATCCAGTTTTGTTATTAAACTGGGGCAGTTCCACTTCTAAAATGACAATATTTACAAACACAGTTACCAAGGTAACGCTGTAAAAGATAGAAAGGACGCATCGCTTAGTCGGTATACATGCGAGATAGACTGTTGACAGGACTCTGTTCAGGGCGGACAACTGCACCCGCAATAAACTGCCCTGTGAACACACTAATCAGACTAAGTGCTTCTCGTCGACTTTTATAATGCGCACAGCAAAAATGTGTAACTAACTCTTTACCCGCATCAGTATTTCCAATGGAGTACCTATAACCCTGAAATTTTCAAAGTCAGAATGAACAGGCTTGACCCCAAACGCCCGCCAATGAGAGCCTTGGAATTAAGATTAAAATTGAATTATTTGAGTATAATATATACCTCATTACAAAGCTTTGAAACCGGATTCTTTGCATATTAAATACCTTTAAGAGATACACCATGGCTCTACCTTTTCTGAAAGCTGTCATAGAATTCTAGAGTTTAATCTGGGTCTGCTCGCTCAATCGTCGTCTATGCCTCTGTCTGGTCTAGTTTAGAGACGAGAGCAAACTAATTTTATATATAAAAAAAACAAAGTGATCACTGCATTACTGGATCCTGCAGAACTGGACTGGCCGAGGGAATTGGCCCTAATAAGTCAAAGTCCTTTAAATTAAAACATTAATGCCATTAAGACATGTTTATCATGTACACTCGATCGCGTAGTTTCATTATCTGTAGTTTATTTTTGTTTTTATAGTGTTTTGTCACCATACAAACTTAATAATATAAATTGCACTTGTAAAAAGACAACTGTGAACCTGTGACAGACGAGGAATTGAACCCCGTGTCTTACGCAATCCGGGCGTATGCCTATACCACTCGGCCACCATCACATTAACAGTCCTGTTGAATTTTGCAAGCGCTTCTTAACGCGTAGGCTGCGTGACATCATCAATGCTGTGAGATTGCTCTCACAATATCTGAAGGAAAATATTTTTACAAATATTTTAACAATCAGTTAAGATGATGAAAGCCAATTTATAGTTTATTTTTGTTTTTATAGTGTTTTGTCACCATACAAACTTAATAATATAAATTGCACTTGTAAAAAGACAACTGTGAACCTGTGACAGACGAGGAATTGAACCCCGTGTCTTACGCAATCCGGGCGTATGCCTATACCACTCGGCCACCATCACATTAACAGTCCTGTTGAATTTTGCAAGCGCTTCTTAACGCGTAGGCTGCGTGACATCATCAATGCTGTGAGATTGCTCTCACAATATCTGAAGGAAAATATTTTTACAAATATTTTAACAATCAGTTAAGATGATGAAAGCCAATTTATAGTTTATTTTTGTTTTTATAGTGTTTTGTCACCATACAAACTTAATAATATAAATTGCACTTGTAAAAAGACAACTGTGAACCTGTGACAGACGAGGAATTGAACCCCGTGTCTTACGCAATCCGGGCGTATGCCTATACCACTCGGCCACCATCACATTAACAGTCCTGTTGAATTTTGCAAGCGCTTCTTAACGCGTAGGCTGCGTGACATCATCAATGCTGTGAGATTGCTCTCACAATATCTGAAGGAAAATATTTTTACAAATATTTTAACAATCAGTTAAGATGATGAAAGCCAATTTATAGTTTATTTTTGTTTTTATAGTGTTTTGTCACCATACAAACTTAATAATATAAATTGCACTTGTAAAAAGACAACTGTGAACCTGTGACAGACGAGGAATTGAACCCCGTGTCTTACGCAATCCGGGCGTATGCCTATACCACTCGGCCACCATCACATTAACAGTCCTGTTGAATTTTGCAAGCGCTTCTTAACGCGTAGGCTGCGTGACATCATCAATGCTGTGAGATTCCTCGTCTGTCACAGGTTCACAGTTGTCTTTTTACAAGTGCAATTTATATTTCATTATCTGTAATTTAATTAAACAAATTGGGATTCAGCTCTGTAACTGTTTCAGTTACTCAGAGCTAATTAGTTCTAACGAAGTTTCATTTTGGGTCTGAGGCACTTATCTAGAAGATGGTATCAGTAATTTGGGACCTAGCCACAAAGTAGCACACGTATAAAATTCGTAGTGTCGTTACATTTCAACTACTTTTATTAGCGTATGGAACAGACACCACGAATTTTTTCTTGCGCCATGATTTGACGCCATTTGACATCAATGCAACGGCTTAAAATTCAACATTTAATCTTAAGGAATACGTCACAATATTGTCATCAAGATGCGACATATTTTTTGCTTGGCATAGCTTCTCTATACGTCTTAAATAACAACTCACTGATGTCGTAGCTTGTATTTACCATCATGACAAATGTAAGCAAAATTTATGATTTCTACATCTTTGGTAATCATTAGTTAGTCAAATTTGCCTAACATTATATTGCAAGAAAGTAAGACAGAGCTATCATATATATTATGGAAAATTTCTTACAAATTAGGGCCTTTGTGATACAGGATTCAAATGTAAATGTACCAAGAAATTTTTAGTATTACTCATACGTGGAGTAACGAGAAGTTCAGCTCCCTAACTTAACTTTTTCATTAATAAAATAATTCAAAGTACTATCTAGCCTTTTAGTATAAATATTTTAGGGTACTTGAAATACATTACAAACATAAAACATTCACACCATCAGCACAAGTGTTTTTAGGAGATTTATATCACTTCATGGTTATTATAAGCAGGAAGCGAATAATAACGTGGGCTTTTGCATTTATGCGCGTGGGCCCCAATCAACCCTTGAGGTATGTCAGCCAGAGCGGTGAGAGGAGGTGGGCGCAACACAAAGAGTCCGTACATACTCGTATTCGTATAGATTGACGTCCCCGGCCTCACCGCTCACACACCTCAAGCGGTGACTAGCTTATCTGTGCACACTATAGCATATAACGTATATACCTGTCTCTGAAGGCCCTGCATCTCTTCCGGCATGTTCTGAGTGCTAAGCACAAGATGTGATGTCAAGATGTAAAAGAGTGATGACCGCCAAAGCTATCTCTGTCTCATTGAAAAAGACAGTTCATAAAGTATATACCTGTCTCTGCATGTCAAGATCAATTAGTGGCTTCATTAGCTTTCAGAAAACAATGACCCCGAGACGTACAGAAAATCTCACAAAGTTTATACCAGTCTCATTGTTCTCTACAGCGGATGGCGCGTACCTATAGCACCGTTAGAAAGAGAAAGCTCATAAAATGTATACCTGTCTCTGCGTGCCCTGCATCTCTCCCGGCATGTTTTGCGTGCTGAGCACGAGATGTCGCGCCATCAGCACGTAGAATAGCGCGATGACCGCCAAGGGCAGGGAGTAGTAGACCAGGAAACGGATCAGCACCATCGTGCGGGGGTACCCATCACCCCACTCCGGAGGGTACGGGTAGCATACTAGGAACTGTGGAAGAAAGTGAGGTTTAGTTTCAAGAAAGACTTTATCGACAACACTTTTAGGAAACTATTCAAAAATTATTGGAAAAATGTATTCAGATAACAATCTGCCTGCCTTTTTACAACGCATTTCCTTTTTGAAATCTAGGCATTGTTACCTCTATTTCATTCTACCTCAGATTTTGTAAAAAGCTGTAAACTGCTTTGACTGAGATAAATCTACATGGTCCCAATTTCTAAAATTGCTATCACCCGCCGTTCATCTGCCGTTTGTTGACAAACCCCGTTCACGTAAGAGCTCCCAAATTCCTCTTACACAAGCCTGTGTTCTGATAGAAAAATTATAGATTGGAGATCTTTCAACCGAGGGCCGTACTACGTCCACCGACAAAATGAAAAGATAAATTTGTAAAGATCGCTGACTTAAACTGGACAAAGTTCTACTGCAATCGGTCGCTGTAAAAACTTGCTAGTTTCTTCAGCAGTGGACGGCCTATGGCTGATAATGATGATGATGATGATGACTAACCTGTGTAGTAGGATTAACGACGAACGCTCTTAAGTAGGAACCGATGTAAGCTGGAGTGGCAAGCGCGCCAGCCAACACCCAGATGCCAATGGCAGTCGCCACTGTTATCCTCGTTGCCCGCTTGCTGCCACCTGGAACAAATTTTTATGAAAGTGACAGATCATGACGTGGCAAATGACCTCTAATGACATTGACCTTAAGCCGACTGGTGAACGTGCTACCGAAATGAAATCGCACATCTGATATACGACATTCCGTGATTCGTGTCCGTGATTTTACATACGAGTATTTGTTAAAATCACGGAGTGTTTACTAAAGGCAGTACAGTTTCTTCATTGAGAGTGGCGCAGGAGATGTGGATTGAGCTACTATTATTATCGTACGGAACTGATACCACTAACAAATGTGCTTCATGAATTGACACCACTTGTCATCAACGTATACAAACGGTATAATATTCGAAATTTAAATTTCAAGAAAACGTCACAACAATCTTGTCTGCGCATTTGCGACACATGTTTTGTTTGGCATAAGCTTCTCTATGTACGTAGTATACAACTTACTGAATAAGTAGTGGTTTGGCAATGCTAGAAAACTTACAATAATAATGCTATGGATAGTTAACTGTTGGCATTCATAACGATAAAGTGCTATTCATATTACTATCTTACTGTGACATACACAAATAATATGCTTTGTATTTTTGTAATTTGAGCTTTTAAATATCGAAGTAAATATTAACTGTGTTACTGTCCTATCTGCTACAGGAGATTGTAACACCACTATTTCTATCAACGCAAATACGTACACTAGATAATACGCATGCGATATACCCCACTCTGTACGTGGGTGATATGATTGAAATAAATTGATAGCAGAGTTCAATGACCGAGCCCTTAATAATATCTTCAGCCCATATCGTCGTCATAAAAAAGCCTTTTATATTCGAAGCACCCTTGCCTGATCTAAGTTAGGTCGTGCTTGGGCGTTTGGATTGAAATACAGTGCAAATATGACTAGATTTTTTTCTAGTATTATTTCGGGGTATGTAAGAACACGATGAATTTCATCAACGATTATGTCATGATTATGTATATACCCCTCAAAATTTCTATTTAGCTGTGTGCTCGATAAGAAAATCTTGGTGTCAATAAAAACAACGATATGGGTGCATATTGTGCGTAGTGGACGCCTGGTTGACGCCTGGTTGACGCCTGGTTGGTGCTGTTCCCATTACGGGTTGATAAATGTGCTTTAATCTAAGCCTTATTCAATCCTAGATTAAATTGCTTGTTTCTTGAAATAATATCTACTGAGAATTTTATCAAACGCTTGAGACTACAGTTTAGTGACGATGAATAGAATTTCCAAAAACTTGTGTTTGTTTTCAACAGACCGCCAAACCATTTCTCTGTATATGTGAGTGACACTTTAAAGAGGATTAGATTCACAATTCTATTCAGTCAATTAGCAAATATAATTCGTCTTACAATAAGGGGCCTTAACCTTTCAAAGAACTACACGTGCGACTTCAGTGGTTTCCATTAAATTGATTTTCCCGAACACTCTAATTAGTAGATACTGAAAAGCCATGAATTCGATTCCAGCTAGTATTTTACTTGATAAACATCGGCGTTTCGTGTGAGGATTTTTAGATAATATAGAGGTACACATTGTAAAAAATAATGGACAGCTTTATTGAACTCTTATTGCAATGATGCATAATACTTTATCCTACTGCAGATAAATTGATAGAATACAATTGATTTTTGGTAAACAGTAAGGCTAAAAACAATAAGGCTAAAAAAACTTTGATATTTGGGCGTTTGTCAGTTTGAGTTCTGTCCGTGCAATCGTGGTTATTTTATTGCACCCACGGCTAAAGCACGAATTTCACTGCAAAATAAATAGCAAATCCGCTTTTCTGAGTGAGTGCTTTCCTCGAGTTCTACGAAAAAATAACTAAATAATTTGTTCTGGGCATAAAAATTTATAATACGTACTTGCGTACATTCGTGTCGTCAGTCAGCAAATTGGTTAAAGGAATATGTTTTATAGTCGTCAGTACAAACTGTAATGTAATAAAATATTAGTAATTTTATTACGTAAGTATATGGCACAAGGATAGGCTAATCGACACTACCAATAGTTGAATTACTCCTTATTATAAGCTATCAAAACGCTACTCCAAAGTTGAAACTATGACGTCATTTATGTGTTAAACTGTCGCACCTTTTACTGTTTAAGAGATGTAAAAAAGAAATAGTCTAAATTAATAATAATTATCAATATTGGTTGGTGTTTTAGGTAATTTCTGGTTATTGGAGGTAATTTTTTAAGGTAAACGACCAAATTCACTATAAAGTAACGAACAACTAGGGTTTTCGTTGAAATCATTTTATTTCAGCTTCTTGAATATCTGACAAGCAATGATTATATTATTATTGATCATCGTAATAATAGGATGGTGTTACACCGATCTTTTCTTGAGGTAATCAGTGAAACGAAATCGTGAGTGTCGAATTTCCGTTCACGATCGCTGCAAAGACATTTGAGTTACATTATGGCGAAATCAAAAGGCACACGCATCGAGACACAGCTACGTACCCACTGTAAACTGAACTGCACTTCAAGAATTCTCAAGTAAATGCACATGTCTGGTTAAAATGGGTTGCTACGGTGTTGTTATCTCAGCTCGATCGCCAAAGGAGTACCTGCCATTAAATTGGAATTCCGTAAAGATAATATTTAATGTGTGTTCCTCACGAGTGGGTTTTACGGCAGAATAAATAGCAGAGCCGTATCTAACGCGTGCCGGTCGTTTCAGTCATATTTTGAAAGTGTGCTTCAGAGCACGGAAAAATAAAGCAAAGAAAGCTTTGTTTGTGGGCAGCGCGACGGGTTTCAGATTTAGATTTGATGTGTTTATTTCAAAACAGAGCATTTCTTGCAAATTTATTTAAAAAATCTGTAAAATATTAAATACTCATAGTACAGAATGACAAAATTGAAAATAAAGATAGCTGATGATATTTTTTTTGTTTATCGCCATACCCTGATTGTAGCAACCCAGCATACCAATCTTAATGGACTACTTACTGTTAAATTAAAAATCTGTAAAAATTAAACTTGTACTCACATACTAATAGTACAGAATGACAAAATTGAAAATAAAGATCGCTGATAGTATTGTTTTCTGGTTAATCGCCATACCCTGATTGTAGCAAGCCAGCATACCAATCTTAATGGACTACTTACTGAAATTAAAAATCTGTAAAAATTAAACTTGTACTTACATACTCATAGTACAGAATGACAAAATTAAAAATAAAGATTGCTAATAGTTTATTGATTTCTGGTTTATCGCCATACCTTGGTAGCAAGCAGCATACCAATCTTAATGGACTACTGTTTAATTTTCGGATTAAAGCAATAAGCAACCAATACCTTACGCATTGAACATCAAGCTATCAAGCACCGTATTTCTATACTTTAGAACCAAGGCTTTTAAATTTGTTTGTTCTTGGCAAATAAACGTTTTGAGTTTGAGTTTTGAGTTTTTAAAATAGCCCTTTCAAATGCGCAACTCAACTATGTACCTACCAAGGCAATTGAACTTTTGCCAATAGACAGACAGTAAACACCAGGAGCAAACGTTGCCTGTAATCAGATACGAAGTCTGACAAATGTACCTAGACACGGGAAGCAATAAAACTTGGATCCTGCGATTGTGTCAGTTACCTCTCAGTTGATTTCTACACGAATGAATAAAATGCGAGTGATATTTCAGCATCTACAGAAGCGACGAATAAATATGTTCGTAAGAATCTTTGTGCTCAGTCAGTTGTGCAAACGCTTCTCGTGAATACCTTCCTACAACTAGTATATAGCTATTTACTTGTGTGCCTCCTACCCAATTCACTGTTATATATTTCAAACGAATCTCATTTAAAAATCGATAGATCACATCAATATAAACCGAAAATATATTCTGGTGAAACTTTGTGAACGTCAGATTTTCGATCTGTTGAAGATGTAAAACTCAAATTGATACCTACGTCCTTTACATCCTGTTTATGTCATACAAAATGTGTTAGTTTAGAAGATTTTGACATTGATTTTATGTGTCAAATAATGCAAGGAATCTTTTTTAGGGTTCCGTAGCCGAATGGCAAAAAACGGAACCCTTATAGTTTCGTCAAGTCTGTCTGTCTGTCTGTCTGTCTGTCTGTCTGTCTGTCTGTCTGTCTGTCTGTCTGTCTGTCTGTCTGTCCGTCCGTATGTCACAGCCACTTTATTCTGAAACTATAAGCATCACATAGCTGAAACTTGGTAGGTAGGTGTATTTTGTTCACCGCTTTCCGATTCAGATACAAAAAGTAAGAAAAAATAATATTTAAGGGGGGGCTCCCATACATGAAACTAAAACCTAAAAAATTTTTTTTACTCAAACCTATGCGTGTGGGGTGTCTATGGATAGGTCTTTTAAAATGATGTTGAGGTTTCTAAAACCATTTTTTCTTAAAGTGTAAGGTTTGAGATATAGACGCTTCCAAAGTGGTAAAATGGGCGTCCCCCCCCCTCTAACTTTTGAACTAAGAAAGTGAAAATTTTGAAAAAAATATATGATGTAGATCTCAACAAAAACTTGCAACGAAAATTGGTTTGAAGGATATCGAACCAGTAGTTTTTGAGATATTGCACATTTTTATCAACTGCAAATATAACTTTGTCTTTCATACAAACAGTATGAAAAACAAAGTTATTTTTGCTGTCGCAATATATTGTGATGTTTTCGTTAAGTGAAAGTAAGTGGACCCTGAATTCAGTTAAGGGTGGCACGGAACCCTCAGTGCGCGGGTCCGACACGCACTTAACCGGTTTTTTATGGTTTAATTGATGGCCGCTTCTTTGCAAAAAATTTTTTGCGAAATGTTCTCGCTGCGAATTATAAACTAAACGCAATGGAAGGAATGTTTAATAAAGTAAACTACCTCATTAAAAAAATAAGTAGACGAATCTCGTATAATAGGTAGGTTCTTTTGTTTTGAAATTTGGTTTTTAACAGTTTCTTTAAAAAAACCAGTGCTCCCAGTTTTTCATAACTCTCCTTTAATGCGGGAACATCCTTGCTAATTAGGCTATGTAAAGACGTTGTTGTGTAAACAAAAGAGTTTCAAAATGATTAACCTCTGGCAGATATTAAATAACATTGCCGAGGTTTTCACAGCAGAGAAGCCTAGATATTAATAAAGTAATACGCTTTGTTTTAATAACCCCACAGTAACCAGGAAATTAAGAGAAACGAACACAACTTTGTACAAGTATTAAATTAGGGTGTAGTGAACACAAAAGTTGTTAGAACAAAGCATCTGATGACCTGAAAACGTTTAATTAACAGCATCTGTTTATTATTTTCGTATCTCGTTCGAAACTCAAAGTAGAACGAAGTAGAACTTTGGGTGGAAGTTTTCCGAAATCGTCTAATGCGTCATCAAGAAACCCATTTTGCACTTGAAGCAAAGTGTATTCTCTCTACAAAGTATCATACTACGAATACTACGATGCTAGTAAATAGTACGATTCTTTTGTAAGCAGTAGCCTGCAAAAAATACATAAATCATCATTGGCCATAGCCATCATACTAGTTATTAGCTGCAAGCTAATTTTCATGGTGGTCTACTTTGTAGTTTATTTTTAGTTTTTAAAATTTTTGTGACACAAAAAACAATTGAAGGTGCCTGGTTACTGCGCCTGAAGTCAACTCGCGGTCAAAATAAAATCGCGAGCTGAGGTAGTTAATTGTGGAGTTCGCGAGTTTTCTTAACACCTCGTCTGTCACAGGTGAAGTGTGAGTCAATGGTAGAAGCAGCAGTATTGTCTTATTCTACAAGATAGACACAAAGTCGTCATACAATGCCTAAGGGCAACCACCGCCAAAACAATGAACCGTCGCATAATGTGGAAATAGAATGCAGATCCCTTTTCCAGACAGAAGACTCAAAAGAGACGAAGCGTTCGTTAAGTATCACTTTCGTAGTTTGTTTCTTTGAAGGTTTCAAACACAAGGAGGATTTCGTGTTTTCGTTTCCAAATTCAATTTAAAACTCAATTGAACCTTACTTTGAGCGATATGCCGGTTAGGTTCCATCGAATTATTGTATGACAAACATTTACTTTCATTTTCAGATATTCGCTCATTTGCAAGAAGGATGTCACAATTAAAAATGAGCATATTTTGGGAAATTAGGTTTTAAAGTTTGTAAATTTAATAAAAAAGTAACTGCTCCATGTAAGACCATATAATTATTTTTATTTTGTTCCCCATGAATTCAGCTTTTTAAAATAGTTTTGCTTGTAAATAGAAATGCAGACAGTTTTTTGCTATTCGTGTTTAAGTGTGAAAATGGTAAAGCTGTGTCGTTCTTGTAAAAAAATATATTTTAAAATTTGTGAATTATCTTTCTTGTGTCATTGTTTATAATAAATAGTTCGTAATTTTAGGATTTAAAATGAAATACTAATAGTACAGAAAATAATATTTTCATGGTTATTGTTTTATTACAAACAAGTCCAAAGCAAATGACAGTCTAATAAATAATTAGACAAATAATCAACTTGATAAAATGAATATCAAATCTTTTATAATGTATAAAATTATAAAGAGTTATCAACTGGTCTCAACTGGTCTCGCTGAAGGGGTATCTCTTCTCACCCGTAACGGTCACATCGGGAGTTCCCCAAGAATTCATCTGGGCCCCTTATTATTCGTAATATTTATCAACGACCTACCCAACAAGATATCTAGTAACTGCTTAATGTAGGCTGACGATTTGAAACTGTTTCGCTCAATAGAGAGCACAGACGACTGCGAGGCAATCCAAAGAGATTTGGATGCCATAACACAATGGTGTAGTCAGAACAGAATGTTTCTAAACATAAAAAAGTGCTTTACTTTATCCTTCACCTTGAAGAAGGACAAAATTACCTTTAGTTACAGCATTCATGGTCACGAGCTGGATCGTCACTCGGTCGCTAGAGACCTTGGAGTTTTCTTTGATGAGAGCCTTTCTTTTCGGGTCCACTATGATCATATAACCAGGAAAGCTCTTCAACTGTTGGGCTTCATCACCAGAAATACAAAGGGTTTCAGGAGTCAACAAGCAATATTCTGCCTGTATTCTAGCTTGGTTAGAAGCACCCTTGAGTATGGGTCAGTAGTATGGTCACCATATTATAAGGTTCACTCTGCCTCAATTGAGCGTGTGCAGGAAAGGCTTCTAAGAACCGTCTGTTACAGGGAGAGATTGGGCAGAACTTGCTCTTCATACAAAGATAGACTCCTCAAATTTGGACTCACTTCGCTGCAAACTCGTAGGAATGAGCAGGAACTAATTTATCTGCACAAATTACTCCACGCGCATATTTATTCCCCCAGCCTTCTTGGTGAACTTAACCTAAATATTAGGCAAAATGCACGCAGCGCAGGCCTAAATCCTTTGACATTCCTCTAAAACGCAACAATATTTCGTTTCATAAGCCACTGCTAAGGATGTGTAGACTATATAATACTTGCACAAAAAGCAACCCCTGTCTGCTGGATATCTTCGAGCACAGGATACCACTGTTTCGAATGCGTGTTAAAGATATTCTTACAAAAGCTTTACTGGACTAAAATTACTTTATTATTATATCAAGTCACATTTAACTTAACATTTAATCTAAAAAACTTTAAAAAGCTGCCTTATATTTAAGGTGTAATTGCTACTTACATTGAATTACTAAAACTACAACTGCATGCAAATCATGTTGTGAAAACTATTTTAGGGTATCATTCTAGTTAGATTAGTTACTCGCTTTTTTTTGTTATTGTTTTGAATCTTACCTGTATTGTTTTCGTAATAAAATAAAATAAAAATAATAATGAGTATAGAATGAACGCTGAACGCTATTCTTAGAATTAGTTGTAGTAGTTCCAGTAGCTGTGGAAGAAGATGAGGAGTTGCTGCTCACGGTCAGAGACCAACATGAATATAGATGATCAAGTTCACGTTGATCATCTATATTCATGTTGGTCTCTGTTAAATTTATTTTGCAGTCTTCTTAATTCACTGATGGCAAAATTTTTCAATAGTCAGATAAGAAATTCGTCGAACAAAATACAAATATAATTTGTCGAACGATACAAACACTATCGTAGATAATACGTACATTTAATCGACTGAAAACAAAAAATAATTGTATAAAACGTAATATCAAAAAATGTTCAACCATTATACCATTATACCATGCGCGGCGTTTAGCACCAATAATAGCTTTTCAAACAATGTGTCGTTTAAAAACTTTAACTTTTTTTATTTATTATTATCAATAACGTAGTAAGTTAATTAATTCATACAAAGCGGATTATGTTTGATTATCAATAACAACACAAAGCTAAATAGGACTCATGTTAGAGACGAAAATTTCAAGTTGAACAACGGCACAAAAGATGATGTGTCGTGTTTGCACTAAATTTTGAAATTTGCTCGGTTACTAACCTTATCAAGAATAACGTCATAAAACGATTTGTGTCGCTATTAACAAGAACAAGAACGTGCAATCACTTCGACGACCTCGCGACAACTAAAATGAGTCGGTATCGAAAAAACGTACGCGTTCGAATGAGACAGACACATAGCGACACAACTTGTCTCGTTCGCTCATTTAACGGTTACGAGTTGTGTCGTTCTGTCAGAAAATAAAGTAAAATTTTCTCATTCTTTGTGTATATGTAACTAAAAATCACCGGTTTTTGAGATGTGACGTCTTTCTTGCAAATGAGCGAATATTGAAATGATTCTTTGAAAAAACACATAAAATTCACTTTGGTAAATAACATTTTTAGGATTCTTGAGATAAAAACTCTTAATTGGATAGTAACCCGAGTAGAAGTATTTAATAATGGGTTTTAAAAAATAATGTAGAGATGCTTTCCCGTTTTTTAAAAATAAGTATTTATGAAAGAATCATGCCTTGAAAGATAATCTTCCGTAAGTAAATATATTAAGATAACACCTATTTTCGTAGCATATTATAGGCCAATATTTGGCTGCAATCTCACCTTATGATAAGTGATAAATGCTCTTGTATTAAGTCTAATTTCATAAAAATAATGGATACCAAGAGAAAGTAAGCCATAAATGAAAAAAACAATAAATACCTAACAAATAAGTCATAATGACGCGAATTGCGCTCCCCCCAATAATTTTCTATGGTAGGTAACCAATAAATTTCACGTATTTTCGGCATCTACTGTTGGAATACAGTAGTCATTTAGTAATGCTTTTGTGACACATCGTGTGCTTGGAGCAGCATTTCAAGGTGACAAGCCGCTGTCAGAATAGCGAGGTATATCAATTGTTCTCTCTTAGTAAACTGATGCAAAATTTAGTGACGAGTCAATTAGCGAAATTGGCCCCAACCACATTGGCCCCTAAATTTTAGCCAAAACAGATTAATTTCCCAATCTGCAAACAAGTTACTCAACGGCCAGGGACAACACAAAAATACGATGTTTTCTTCGGGCTGGGGTCCCTATTCTGTAAGCCTTTTGTTGTATACTTGACAGAGGGAAAACTAATAAGATGTGGTACGTTTACCTATTGTGTTTGTATCAGGTATGCAATTGTGTAAAACAATCGTATTAATTTCACAGTTCAAAACGTACGATATGATCTGTCAAACGGCAAAGAACAAAGGGTTTGACAGATCATACCGTACGTTTTGAACTGTCAAATGAAAACGGTTACTTTACACAATTACCCCTCAGGTCTGCTTGATGTGGTGCAAGTTTCGACACGGTTTTACCTGTCAAACACCAGATGGCGTTAAAAAAACGCTGAGAGGAAAATCAAGTTTTCGTGTATTTTTTGATTGAGAAGAATATTGGAATAAAACTTTTAAAAATGCAATTGTTTTTTTCGATTTATGAAAGATACAGCTACATAAGTTAATAGGATGTTCGATGCAGCAAAACTTTAGGTGATTGAACTTGTTGAGGCGATAAAAAATACAGGTTCAGACTGTGGCCACTGGTAAGATATAATCCATTTGAAGCTTCATTTTATTATTTTATCTTATTCTATCTTACACTAATCGTCTATTGAGATTACGGTCTAAAGTTTTGATAGGTACATATTTATTAAAAAAAAATATAAATGATTTTTTTCTTTTACTTGACGTTAGTACGTCAGTCAGCCACTTCATTAAATTCTTCTACTCGGAACATTCGTTCGTTGTTCTATTGCGTTCTATAGAATATATTCTAAGAACGATCCCTCGATATTTTGGTATTGTAATTTGATAGTAGGACCTCTGAACTGTTTATCGGTGCCCAAATACAAGAATTATAGAGGAAAAAACAAACTAAATTTACACTCTGTACTGAATGTATAAGTATTTTTGTTGATTTACTTAGGCCCAGTTGCGTGCTCGATAGTAACTTAAATAATGGTTAAATGTCGTTACTAGCGGTTAAATATTGAATATAAACCATATCAAATCGTCAAAACTTTAATGCCCATTGGTGGAGGTTTTTTTTCTTCACAACTCGTAAATATTCAACCGCTGGCAGACGACAAATACCTTAACACGTTCCGGGTCAGTGCCCGCCTACAGGCGTGAAAACAATAAAACATCTATTGTGTCTGGAGTACTGTCCCGGAACGTGTTAACATTATATCAGAATGGCTATTTTAATGACCATTGGTTATGGGAATTTTTTCTAACAAACACAATCGTAAATATGCAACCACTGATAACGACGTTTTAACCATTAGTTTGGTTAACTTTTGATCACGCAATCGAGACTAAGATGTTTCTATTTATGTAACTGAAATTAAAGTGTTGAATAAACTCCTGTAACCAAATTGTAATTTAAACACGAACAATGAACAGCTTTGCTCACCGTTCTTTGCTTATTGGATTATGCGTACAAACG
Organism: Pyrausta aurata; assembly: GCA_963584085.1. NCBI lineage: Eukaryota > Metazoa > Arthropoda > Insecta > Lepidoptera > Crambidae > Pyrausta > Pyrausta aurata. The sequence continues at coordinate 3,085,891 of OY757269.1, read as the reverse complement.
ATCCAATTTAAGAGTCAACGTTTTCAATAATTCAATCAACAGTTTGCATTTAACAACCCTACTTTTTCATCTTTTTAAAACGTTTCGCTCACAAATATTTTAAGAGCTTTGATGTGTTTTATAAGTACAAGTACTAATACTCTGCCGTATGGAATATTCGGTTATGTTTTTTTGTATTATCGGTTCGAAACGGACCATTGATAGTACATATTACTTTATTTTTAAAAACAAAGTCTTATCGTATTGCACTTGTAATTAACCCTTAAGTCGGAAACTACTAAACCGATATTAATAAAACTTGCACATTCGCATGCAGCATATGTAATTCGCACATTCTATATCGTAATAGTAGCATTCTTGTCGGTATAGATAACTGAAAACCTGAAATAGCCGTGGGAGGTAAATATTGCATTGAGAGAGGAGTTCATCCTTCTAAACCTGGATTTAATCCAAGTAATATGAATTATTGAAAATGATTATTCTATTTTTTGTTTTGAGTGTTACCTTGCTCGGTATATTTTGAACAATTTGCAAATATAATTCAAGCTGAGTTACTCTAAGATGGTTATTTATAAGCAGGTAAACCTGATACGTGCTTAAACTTCACACTTTAACGGGATTTTATGCAACTTTCACTTGTTTAAAAGGTAAAAATGGTGTTTACCCGGTTACACGAGTCATGGTCTCGGGGCGACTCGTGACATGACTCGTGTAACCGGGTCGAAACGTCGGGAAGGTAAACACCATTTTTACCTTTTAAACAAGTGAAAGTTGCATAAAATCCCGTTAAAGTATGAAGTTTAGTTTAAAAATGCAACAAAGTTTAAAATCTGATACGTGCTTCTTCTTACTGCAATGCATTAAAATAAAGATGCTGTTTGCACAACATTGTAAATACTTAACACAACATCATTGGCGTAGCATTGCATCGAAATGAAATAAATTCACGCGATAAATCGAATACCAAATTCGCTCGCATACTTTTCATCGTTCTCATAAAGTAACAAAATTCAAGGCGCGCTGACGCTACAAGACTGGAACATATTTAAATATATAGGATGGTTTTTTATGATACCGATTTTAAATACTGAAGATAGAAAGTTTTACTGAAAGGAAAAATATTAAGATTTTTCATAAAAATAAAAAAAAATGTTTGACGAATCGAACCAATACTAATAATTTCATGACAACCTGTATAATTGTAGCACCAATAGATTTGATGTATTATTAGGACTAAACTTGTTTGATGAAGATTACGAAAATGCTCGTCTTATCTATAAATTCTGCTTAATTTTGTTGTGTTTCTTTAATTAGATATCAACTTATTCTTCTTTTAAAAAGACGAATAGGGTGCGGTGTATTTTTTGGCATTAGAGTACAAATTCAATTCCTGGATAACCGGAGCATTGTCACAAAAACAATTGTATGTAGTTCTTATTTTAATTTAAAATAAAAGAATGTTTCCTTTCAGCAAAACTTTCTATCTTTAGTATTTAAGATACTATCCCTACAGGTAGCTTAAAAATTCCACCCTGCATTCGCCTCGCTTACTCAAACCCACATCCCGAAGTGAGAAAAAGAGACAGATCTATTAAGAAATACACTTTTTTTGCACAGTAGTGATATTCTTTACCAGTTTATTGCGTGTGCAACTTACAAGTAATAGGAACTTGAAAATATTTGTGGAACATGTGAGGAATTTACGTGTGGGCGATGAAGCAATACTAGTGTATTGATCAAATTCTGAGAAGTTGAGACTTGTGGTTTATGAAACTCGTGTAGTTTTGCTATTAAGAAACCTTCCATTGGCAAGGAAAAATATGAGTTTACTTTATTTTATTTATTTAAAAGACTTTATGGTACAAATAATTCTGTTCAAAGGACTTAATAATAAAGTGTATGTACATACGGTCGTATTTTCTCATGCCTTACCTTACTTTTCAAGTCGCTTGCACACGACAAAAAAAACGGATGTCACTCACAACAAACGACAACGCGAGATAAAAGTGAATTAGTGGTTAGGCGCAAAAAGCCGGGACCGTACGTGCATTCAAGTTAATTAGAGCTGTCTAGCTAATCAAATACCTAATTGTGAGTTATTCACATAATTTTTGTTATAATTATAATAAAAAAGGTCATGGTTAAATGTATATTTTTAATTCATTAATTTATTGGGTAAAACACATTATTATCCGGATTTGGAATACACTAGTTACTAGTAATACTAGTTTAATAAATAAAATGCGTTTACATCGTAGAACCCCAGTTACTTTAACGAATTTAACAGCGAAAGCTATTCAATTGCTTTAATTCAATTTCCAGTTACTAAATGTATTTTATCTAGTAACGTTATATTGATTTGAATGAAATATCTACGAGTATGTATTTTTGTTTCTTTATCTTTTTTATCTGAAAAAGTATGGGTATGTTACCTATTCCGCGGACCTAATATAATTGTTTGTTTGTTTGTTTATTGACGTAACCGTCGAAGTAATTTGCTAACGTTACCGTACTACCCGGAGTGTTTGGTTTTGTGCTATTTCTGGGTTTCAGTTATTAAATTATTCATTCAGTGAAATGTTTACCTAGCTGTCATTTCACTAGTCCATTATGAACTATATAGAAGACATAACTATGTATAAACATTCATCATTATCATTATTATTAGCCATAAGACGTCCACTGCTAAACAAATTATTTTATTTATTTATTTAATCATTTGTTTCAAGCAACAAAGGCCCATACAATATATACCTTAAAGACTAACATAAATATTTAAATAAAAACACAAAAAACATTCAAATAACACACTATTTTGTCGGCGTAGTGTTCCGCAACTTGGTGTCAGGTAGCCGTCCACGAAACCGACGATATACGACACCCCTCGGCCAAAATTCTTCTTTCGTGAAGGTCGACAGCTGTTCGGTCGGAACCCTTACCACAAACGAATTGAAATTCGTATTATGACGAGATTCCAACCCGATCCTCAGTGTGAACTTGCTCTTAATACGGATGTACTCTACAATCTCCTCGACCTTCGTAGAGTAATGCAGCCGGGACACGTACAGCAGCGTCACTGGTATCGCAGGACGAAGCAGGTGGTTCGGTCCAGTCGGTGCGGTGCCGCACTGCCGCCCCCACGACTTTTCACAACGACCGGTTGTGAGCGGTCTGCATCCAGTACGATCCTGCGATCTTTACAAGGTCGTCTGTCCATCTTGTCGGTAGACGTCTTACGCTAGGCTTTTGGTCGAAGGGTCTCCAATCTAGAACTTTTCTGCCCCATCGGCCATCAGTTTTACGCGTTATTAATTCGTAGAGCTATGTCCGTTACCTTAGTTATTCTACTTATCTCCTCATTTCTGATTTGATCTCATAAAGAACCACCGAGCAAGGCCCTCTTCATGGCTCGTTGTATGAATTTTTACACATTAAAATATAGATTTTCGTAAAGTTTTTAGACGTTCACTGAAAGAAACAAATAAAAGAGTGGAGAGAGATCAGACGCAGGACCAACGGCTTTACGTCCTTTCCGAGGCACGGAGTTGAAAGACCCAGGTACATATTTTTTGACGACGGGGATCGAACCCGGGACCTCTAGGGCAACCTCTAACTGCTGCGCCACCGAGGCAGTTAAAAACACGTTTACAACGTTTTCAGAGAACACTTACCGGAAAGAATTTAATGTAACTCTTTACTCTTTAGTCTTCTAAGTATCTTACGCGGATCACATCGAAAAGTGGAATTTATTAATTGTATTTCTTCGAAAGGTATTTTCCTGGATACCATTTCTCACATTTGTAAATTCTATGCAAATTGTTACTTAGACCATATTTTGCGATGGGAAAATCAACGATTAATAAAAAATATTCACGTATCAAATGATGGCCGTTGGGGCAAAAAAAATGTAAATTAGAGACCCATTGATCAAAGACGCAGCGTAGGACGTCCAACAACAAGATGGATAGACGACCTTGTGAATTGCAGGATCGCACTGGATGCAGACCGCATGTGATCGGTCGTGAGAGAGTCCTATGTTCAGCAGTGGACGTCCTTACCATATTCTTTGAAATGATTCGCATTTAAGTTTGAATTTCGGGCAATGGATTAAAATATCCTGAGATTCATGAAATACACGCATTTGCTAAAATCAGTGCCAAAATTCTATAAATAAACCATTTTAGTTTACCTTCTCACCGAGAAAACAATGTAGTGCAGTGCATCTGCATAAATATTAAGAAGATAAAGTGCATTGAGATCTGGCACGTACGTTAAAAGCTGCAGAATTTAGGTCTCCGTCATAAATCGGTTAACATCCATGACGTGAGTTGTGGCTAGTTGGGGAGATCCATACTCGTAAATATGATATAATATTTATAACTAAATTGGTGTCATAAAATAAGGCATTCCAATTTTATTGACCTGTACAGTCGATACATAACTGATCAAACGATTTTATTAGTTTCAATCAAACAATTCCTGACTTTGTAAGCGTAACTAATGTAAACATGACGTCATGACTTTGGTGGTAGTTCGCTATCATCTTACTGGAGAAAAATAAAATCCAGATATATTTTCTGAGTATATGACTTTACTACGTTTTTTTTGAATCAGTAAATTGCAAACAATTTCCTAGTAAATCAAGGTAAAACGACCTTTTACCTACGATTACCTACGAGGACAAGCCGCGGATATTCGACACCTCCGTTAAACTTTTCCCTAAAATAAATGTATATTGCCCTCAAATGTTGATTATAAATTGGGCAGTGGGATTTTTCGCGACATAACGTAATAAAATCACCATAGCCTTCCTTCTGGGTGTGAGGCCTTACTCTATATTTTAGACTCAATCCGTCATCCCTGTCACTCATATCAATATCACAATGCGAGAGAATGTGATAGCTTGATAAAAAAGGTACGATCAGATCTTATAGAGTTGACTAGCTTTTGCCCGCGACTTCGTTCGCGTGGACTTCAGGTTCGTCCCGTCTAGTAGCGCAAAAAATGAGTTTTTTTACGACCTCACATTAGAATCCTCAAAAATTGTAGCCTATATGTTATTCTGATGTATAAGCTATATTGTGGTAAAGTTTCATTCAAATCAATTCAGTAGTTTTTACGTGAAAGAGTAACAAACATCCATACATCCATACATCCATACATCCATACATCCATACATCCATACTTACAAACTTTCGCCTTTATAAGTAGTATAGGATTCTCAATTTAAAGTGTTCATTACTAACGGGTTTCAGTCTAATATGATTTAATTTTTGGCACCCCTGACGACCTCTTGATTTTATTTCGTAGAAATTTGTAATGGAAAACCGTTTTGGTTTCATTTGACGGGCTAGCAGTTTTTGAAATAATATCTCGACCTCGAAACACCTTGCTGACAAAGCGTTTTCATAACTAACTTGTTTAATTGATACTATTAGGTACTGTTAACTCTTTTCACTCGTTTAATTGATTCTATTAAGTACTGCTAACACTTTTCACGTCAATACCTTCTCTAGAGCAGAATTATAATTGGTCTGATCTGATCTCATCCTAGCTTTCGATTCATTACTTTTATTCTAGGCGGGTAGAAGTGGGTAGTATATCCAGGTACACAAACACATACATCACAAAATAGACAAAATAAAAAAAATTCTAACATTATAAAACGCCTCCAGTCAATATGACGCAGTGTCAATTACGCCGGTTTAAAAAACGCTCTTTCTCCACATATCACTCGAAGGTATGTATCATGCATGCATGAATGTTTCTTGGAAACATATTAGATGGTGTAAAATATTGTTTCACAGTTGGAGTATGTACATAACAGCTTCGTTTTATCCTGAAAGACCTCAGATTACTAAAATTTAATTACAAACAGACAAAGGTAGTGTTTCATTGTTGTTCCTTTGAAATTGTAGGCATTCGTATACAAAATAGCAATAAATCTGTACCATAAGTTTCCTTTTCCACTTTGAGTTAAATATTTGGTGCGAAATAATTAGATTCACAGGCAGTTCCAAGAAATCACAGCAAGTACTGTTAATTAGCAGCCGTTAATTTACACACCCTCGGAGCTTTTTTAATATTTCGTAATTATTAGACGAAATATAAACACAAAAGTGTTATAATGATTCACGACACCTGTGGTGGAAGTCTCGACACAGTTTTACCCGTCGAAAACCAGATGGCGCTAGGAAAACGCTGAAACAAAATTCGTGTTTTCGTAAAAACAGCAGACAGACTAAACCTACCTACATAAGTGTGCAAAAGCTAAAATTAAAGCCGGGAGAATGAAAGAGGAAACTCTAATTTTGTCATTGAATTGACTGTGGGTTTGAAAGAGAATAACTACGCTCAAATGGACTAATAACAGTCTCTACAGCAAGGCCCACCAAATAACTCTGTTGCTTTTGAAATTGCAGGATCTAGTTGATGACACTACTTAGCAGCAATAAAATGCTGTCATGCCGTAAGACTAATCAGCTCTGCAGAAGAAAATACACAGAAAAGTAATTACAATTTTTCATCAGAAATACAGTTAGGATGTTTTCGCTCGAAATCGAATCGTATACGGATCAAATACGGATGAATGCAGAAGCACGCTTTTATATGCGGAAGCCTGTATATTGCCTACTATCAATGAATGACACAACCTTTTAAAAATCATAATCTCAAGCAATTACCGACAATGCATTTCCAACATTGACGCGTGATCAAAGCGGATTGCATTTAAACCATTGTTTGCATTGCTCACACCTCGACCTTATCTAAAATTAGAATCGGCATTGCACAGCGCTCCGATCAAATAGGCGAATTTGATCGGCTGCCAACGAAAACAAACTTGTTTATATACAATGCTTCTTATTTTCCGATCAAAAAGAACATCCTTATTGATCACATGTTTGGGCTTCCATCTGGCGGAGTAAAGTTCGGCGCTCACTGAACGAAAGACAGTAAAAACTATTTATGACAGTTTTATGATAGTCGTTAAACAATGTGAAACAAAACACTGCTGTTTCTTTTGTGTTGTAAATAAAATGCCAATTAGTTTCTTGGTCCAACAATAGTCCATGACAAATTTAATTCCAAAAGATGGTCTCTAAATAAACCATGATTAGAAGAATACTAAGGGTCCTGTTTCACCATAGACAAATAGGTACCAAGTATCAAACGAATAATTTAAAAATATCTTTTCTTATGAAGTAATAGACATATAAGTAGCGCTAATGAGAACATAACAGACGGACAGAAATTGTGAAACAAGCCGTACCTAAATATGCTACTTTCAGTAAACTGAACCAATTTTAACTGAGATAACCAGAATCACTCACAGAATACTTGATCACTGGAAAGAAAGTCGTGTTAGTTCACACTACTTCTCGAGAACGGGTGGAACAATTTTCAAGATTTTTATTTCGTCGCCTCGAAAAAGACAAAGACAAAGGGAACCAAGTTCGCCAGGACCGCTTGTTAATTTATAGAGGAAGTAAAGATTTTACTGTCAAGATTCAAAACAGTTTTCTAGATTTGTCTGCGTTAAAAAGATAAGCCGCTAGAAATTCACAAACATTGCTTAGTAGTCTTAGTGAGCGTCGGGCCTAGCAAATCGGATCTATTTTAGATTTTATTGCTCCTAAATAACAAGGTATTGTGCTTTCGGAAGTTTACAGCATTCACTAGTTGGCATTGCTTTTCTTTTGCGATGTTAAAAATATTCAAATTCGTTTATGAAAACTCATTTGTTTGTAACTATAGGAATTCGGGTGAAAGTTTCCAAAGAGAAATAGAGAATTACGTTTTTTCTCTTTATTAAGGACAAACAATTATATTAATTAAGTACCATGCCACTTGGGCCGTACTGTATTGGCACCTGGGGCAGCAGTCGAGACAGCGGCGCTTAAAAAGCATTCAAAATATAGTGCCTTAGAGACAACCTACCATTTCGTCCCCTTTGCTGTCGAGACTGTGGGCTGTTGAGGGTCGGAGGCCAAGAAATTCATTGCTGAGGTGGGTCGTCGCTTGAGGGTAAGGTCCAATGATCCTCGTGCGGGGCCATTTCTTATCCAGAAGTTGGCTCTGGCCATCCAGCGGGGTAATGCGGCGAGTGTGATGGGTACTTTTCCCCCTGGCACACTACAAGGTTGACACTGTGTTGTTTAGTTTCATTTTTAAGTTACTGAAGTTTTTTATATTATTTTAATGTTAAAATTAGGAGAGTTATAGTTATATTATAGTTTTTTGAATTTGTTAGTTATAAGAGATGAATAAATTGATATTTAGATATTTAAAAAAAATATTTAAAATGTATGTTTTATAAAGACAGTACAACTTTATTTTAGCAATTACTTTTCTTCTATAGAATGGCTTAGTAGTATTAGATACCTACTCCTTAATACTTCAATCAATCGAACTAATATCAAATTGATAGTCTGATACTATCTTTTTAACCATTTACACGACACGGAGATATAATTTCTTGTATATAAAATACATCCTTAATACGTCCTACATTCTTAACCCATTCCTCTTACCTTTAATAAAAACCGGCCAAGTCGGACTCGCACAAAGAGTTTCGTGAAAGGGTCACTTGAAACATTCCTGATATCGGGCAAAAATCGCGTTTCTAGTACGAACCTTAAATATTTATTTTATTTTGTTTTTAGTATTTAGTTTTGTAGCGACAACAGAATTACATAATTTGTAAAAAAAATCCATTGTCTAGCTATCGCAGTTCTTGAGAAACAGCCTGCTGACAGACAGACGGACGGACACACAGCATAGTCGGAATAATAGGGTCCCGTCATGAAAAATTAAGGCAAGAGTTATTTTCTCATTTATAGTACGTAGGGACAGTAAAAGAAAATATCTTATTATAATTTTTTAATTTTAAATTAATAAATTTTAATAAATTAAAATTTGAAATTAATAATTATTTTACCGTTAAATTGATATAGGTAGTATCATTATTCCTTTGTTTTTTCTTGTTACATAATGATCAAAATTATAGTATTTGATGAACCCAGTACCATAATAGGTACTTTTTTCGTGATGTATCAAAGCTGTTTCCACATAATATTCTTTTAACTGTTAATATAAAATTCTAAGATGTATTACACTATTATTATAATGCAGTTCATTTCTCCACAGTGTTTAATTATCTCGGATTAATTAAAACCACTGGTTTCCATGGAACATCCCACTCCATTTGCTCACTGCGCCGCGTTGTTCGACGGCCGATGCGTAAATGAACACAACTTCGTTAGCAATTATTTTTGTATTTCTAATTACTTGATTAGTAACAAACAAGAAAAAATTAAAACTAAGACATGTAAAATAAAAAAATAAGACCCAGGTTCCCCTATTCAAAAAGGAAACCAATTCCTTGTAGCAAAGAGGCTATGATGCTGGCTGCTTTTTGTGTTTTGTATACCATTTATGCGTTGGCATAATGGGGTTTGGGTAAAGATGTGCTAAATACAATAAATTGTTTTATAAATACAGATGAAATCCTATAGGTAATGTAATATTCGCTTATTCTAATAATTTCTACCAATTTAAATCCAGGAATCTCTTGAGGAACGTCCAACTCAACTAATATCACAGTGTGATTTTAAAATATACTAGACGAAAACCCGGCTCCACTCGGGTGAAATGTGACTCTAACATAATACACATCTAGGTACACAATGTAGGTAAATATTTCTGTAGTCATCGGTTCTCAAAGAATATTAAAGGCAAGCCATAGGTTCGTGTATCTTCGTTCATTGTGTTTAATAAATACATATAATAAAAACGGCAATAGTTTTTACACAAATATTTTTATTTTATTTTAAATCAACATTCAAACTAAACATCATCCGCTTAAAAGAAACATAAAACTACGCTAGCGACACCACCGGTTGCTTCCCCTTTATAAGGGTCCTAAACGCTCCAATGCTTTCCAATCTAATGTATCTGTCATATCTATGCACAATATGCCTTGTCGATGGCGACTGCGGTTTGTTTGTCAGTGTTACTATAATTTAACGAAATTCTCCATAATCCGAATTTTGCGGATGTTGTCGACTCGAAATCAATATTTATTATGTTTTGAAATTCATATAAGGTTTCGATCGAGTCTACCGTACCCCTTGACAAAAATATTAATATAGATTAGTACACACAACTGCATTTTCCCATATTTGCTAATTTGACCATGTGACTTTTATTCTTAAGAACAAAGTTTTCCCTATGACCATAAATATAGCAGGACAATAGTTTAAAGATACGTTTTCCAATACGGGCCTATTAGTGACCGAAAAGAACCTTTAGTTAATACAAAATAACAAAATTTATCAATTATACACTTATGTTCTTCTAGGTATAAACCTATACGCACTTACATTAAATAAACATGTTGACCTCGCTAAATATTATCAGAACAATCGACGTGATAAAACGTTGTACTTGATATAATACCACTTGTCAAACGTCAGAATTTTCTAAAGTGATTTTTTGAGAGCATTTCGTAGTCTTTTTTTAGCTGGTGGACTAGCAACCAATTCATATGACCTGTAGTATAATTTACATAGCTTTAAATTACAAGTAAGAACGAACAGTTTTGAAAAGAATGAAGAGATTCTTGGTAAAAAACGACGTTAGGTATTAAAGTCTTACGTTTAATGCCCACAGCAATTTTTTTTTTACTATACAGGTTGTGGCCAGTAAAAGGAGTTTTATTTGTAATCAGTCAGGTATCAAACGACTGCCGGGAGTCGCATAATAATGGAATTTCTATTGTGTCTCGTTCACACATACTTGACGAGTTAATATAGGCTCTTTAAGTAACCACATATCACAAGCAAAAGAAATCAAACTACAAACTAGCAATGTATTGCAAACAAATGTGTCCATGGTTTAGAAATGTGTCCAGTCATAAAACTTGACATTGTCATTAACTACCAACGAGAAAGCGATTTTGATATCATTGATTAGAGATTAAAAGGTTGGATTACTATATCTCTGAGTTAACATTTTAGAAAATTATGACTAGGTCAATGTAACTACGTAGGATACTCTGTAGAATCACTAATTAAAAATTTCGCTCATATTACAGGCCACAAACTGTATACGAGTTTTTTCATCAAAAATGTCTACTCAACAGTCAAAAAATATTTTCCTGAATTTGGACTTTAAATCAGGGGATATTTATGGCCCGTGACAGATGCACCTGACCGAAATTTATGAGGGTCCTGTTTGTGCCGTTAGCTGATTTAGAACCGTAAATTATGTAAAGGAAAATTGATTTTTGTAGCCTTAATAATGAGACCGTGGCTAATGAATTATTTTTTAATAAAAACAGTCAAAGTCTACGTAAATACTATTGGGCAAAAACTACTAGATAAACGGACTGTACGTGTTTTAACACCAAAGCATTATGCCTTATTGGAGGAAATAAGCTGTATCTATAATAAGGCCCACGCCCAAAATATTTGCGTAATCATAACGCTATTCTCGTAAACGTTATAAGCATTTTTACGGGCGTAGTCACCGCAATTATGAGTGTCATAATCTCGTCCCCACATCAAAAGAATGGTAACAGTTTGTTTGGTCGCCAAATGGCCGTTAGAAATGATGATTTTGGGCGTTCTTTGATCGGGCTGAGCTGAAATAAAAGATATTGTGGCCGATGAGGAAAACAGTTTGGTCAAAAGGGCCATTCAATTGTGGTCATATACGTGGAGTATTCAGATGTTTGAGTAGTGATTATAATAAAAATATCTATTGGACGTTACATTACATTCTGTAACGCGGTAAAGATCATGATTTTAAAAAAACAAGAAGTTTTGTTAAACTACTAAAATGAATACTGCCATTAATTTTTGTTACGTCTGAGTACGATTAAATAAATCGAGTTTTGATTGGTTTTTCATCTTAACTCGTCAAGTATGTGTAAACGAGACACAATAAAAATTCCATTGTTATGCGACTCTCGGCATTCGTTTGATACCTGACTGATTAATAAATACATATTTGATGAGAGCTCACATTTTTTGTCAATGGGTTGGATGAAAAAGTAAAGGGTGCAATCAAGCCAATGTTTAACGTCGATGATACTCATACGTGCAAGCGTCCGGATGATTGATTACATTAATAAAAATAAATTGATGCCATATTTTCATTGAACCCTTGAGTATCAATTATAAAATTGTAGGTACTCTGCTTTACCTATGTATTCTGTAAAAGTATGTACCTATTAAGAGAATCGTGTGCGCGCAAGCTTCCATACAAAAAGAAAAAAACGTTTTCCACCCCTTCAGCGTTGTCTGATTTTGACAGTTCAGCAGTATAGCTTTTTTTAAAACATCTAGTTTGAATTGAAATGTTTCAAACAGGCTTTGTAATTGGCAAAAATATCATTGACGAAGTGATATTTAACTTTCACTTAACTCACACGGCCCGTATTATTTTGGTAAAGTCCTAGGACTTTTTTAAAAGCTGAAACATTATTCACATTCTTATGCTCATTCAAGTAGTAAATTACTAGTAACAGTTGTCGTATAGCCGTCAAACACGCCGACCTATTAATAACAAATTATAACATATACTCTTTAATGGTACATAAGCTGCCCTACAGGGTACCTGAGAAGAAGAAGAATATATGCATCCTAAACATACTGACTTTGTTTCAAAAAAGCTTCACTTTTCTAATCGTAAACATGCATCCGTAACTTGAGGCCGCTACGGCGTAGCACTAGATGGTCGTCGCGTAGCAAATTATTTTTTATTGCGCGATAACGCCTCGCTGTTACACGAACATGAAACGTTGCTCATTAGCACAGCTTTGCTGATGGCTGTTGTAATATAAAATTTGAAGAAATATATTCAGTCCAGTAATAATTATGGACGAGTGTTAGCTTATATCAGATTGAAATGATTTTCCAAAAACACACTTCATTTATTGCTGCGTAGTTCTTAAAACAAAATTATTATGTACAACTAATCGAGGTTTTTTGAGCTATTGAGAATTTGTACATTATCATTTAAGTATGCTCGGATTTTGAATTTTTGACTGTTACATGGTTAGTACATCATTTCAATAAAATTAAAAATAATATTCTAAATACGAGTACACCTAGAATACGAGATTTTTACAGTGGCCATTTGATTTTGCCTTTTAGGCCATTACTTATCGTCATAATATTTGGCAAGATATTACAATCCATAGATGTTGACAGTTTCCAGTCTTTACTGCACAGAAAGGCTGGCTCAATTTTTCAGCAAATTCACGACAGAAGCAAGTGCCGCAGCTATGTCCTACATTGTCATTGTAAAAATGTACTTAATTTTCATTTTATTTATTATTACAAGAAGTAAGCTGTATTGCTTTTATTCTTATTTACTTCCTTATTCTGTTCATTTTGACTCCATAAACAGCCATAAACTTGGCATGTCCCTATTTCCCCGTATTATGCCTTATTACGAAGTCGTTACGCATTTTCTTTGGCTAAGGGTTTAGGGCGGCTCTCACAATTTGTCAAAGAAAAGTTAAACGCATTTCATGGAAGTTAATGTCGCGTTCTAGCTTGGAATACGCAAATGCGTTTTAATAACGTTTTCGTGACTTTCTGCTTTGCGCTCTGAAGATATTTTGTTTTGGATGTTAATTGATATGTTTTACGAAATGTTAAAGATAAGTGCAAAAGTACGCCATTTACTTTACGTTTAAATTTTATCGTATGTTTTCCAAAAACTTTTAACAATTTCAGCGAAAATTTTATCTCGGTATCCTTTTCAACAAAATGTCACTTTTATATATGTGTTCATGTGAGAATTACGCAAAAAGTTTCCACACCACACCTGTCCTTTTTTCCGTTTTAAAACTTTTTGTTCAGCTCATTTTGTTTGTGGACTAAAATGGTAACAGGTGGGTTAAATTAAATGTAGGACCTAACATATCGCGGTTAGCTGACGAAATTAAAAAACCTGTGTGCGACTGTAAGGTAGGAATCCCTGCTTGTGGGGGAAAATGAGGAAAATTGTGAGTATGATTTCATACGCAGTAATATATATACCGTACCGACCGTTTATAATAAATGCCCATAATATCTTTGATGGTATTAGCTTAAGAGTGAGTTTTTTTACAGCTGAAAAGGAACGTGAACCCAAGTATCCATCTTTTTCTGTATACATACATTACACAAACATTACGTGTGGCCCGATTTTTTTTATTTCTACTTGGTTGGAACGTCTTTGCCCCGAATAGGATAGATGGGAAACAAAGTTCGTCGGGACCGCCAGTTTGATATAAATTCCAGTTGGAAACTATGTACGTTTTTTAAAAACAGGAAGTTTGCAAACAGTCTGACAACAATTAATAATCATATGGCTTTTGTTTTCCATAAAAGGTACTTAATTAGCAAAAAAGTTTACTATATTGCTGTTTTCCGGAAAGCAGTGACCATTTTACACTGCGACTTTTAGTCGCGATGCAGTCGCGATGCCGCATCGATGCAGTCGCGCTTCTGCATTGATACTCACGCGCAAGTCCGCACAACTGCATCAATGCCAAATCAAATCTGTTCGTTGCGTGAGTCGAGATGCTGTCACGCGTTTTCAAAACGCACATTAGTATCGAGAACACGAGTAAGGGGTCTAAGTACTTATAAATTGCTATTTGTGTTAGTCTCGCTAAAACTCGATAGCGGCTGAACCGATTTGGCTGATTTTGGTCTTGAAATATTAATGGAAGTCCAAGGAAGGCTTAAACGGTGTCAAAAAATGGAAAACGGGGACAGGGCCGCCGAGGGCAACGAAAATTAATAAGAGTGAAGGAACGGAGAGTGTAGTTGTGTATTGCGCACACATCTGGGCACTATACTATCTCCTACGTACCTGGCCTATGTCTGTTGAGAGGGACCGCCATTACCGAAAATCGGTAGAAGAATATTTTTCTATTTGTTTATTGAATAAGTACTTACTGATGTGTCTATTGAAACTTACTTAGCAGTAAACATCTGGTTGCCTCAATAGCGTACAGAACTAACCGAGTGTTATTACAAGGCGGGAAAGCGTTTCCGATATTTATCGAAGGCTGCCTTGTGTCGGATGAAAAATATATTGTAACTTCGTTGTTTTAGTGCGGTTCAGTTTGTGGCAAAGCTTTGACGTTATCATGTTTATATTTCATTTTCAAAGGGAAAACCCTGTACCGATTTTATTATTGTAATCTTCGAAGCGGTTAGCGTAAGAGGTGCGGGCGGCCGCTCACATACCGCGCTCTCGCTTCCCCCCGTGCCCCTGTGCCCCGCAGGCGAAGTCTAGCGGTTTACCTATAGTGTAGGTTTGAGTAGCAGAATTGACTAATCGTTCCGCGGCGTTATTCAGTGAATTTAATGTCCATTTGACAAACACATGCAGAAACAACGCGGAGCCGCAACAAAATGGCTGCATAAGTGCGGAACTGACGAAACCTCGAGGGATAATTTTATAGAACACCTGACGTTTATTTAGCAAATGTAGGGCTATATAAATGCTTTATTTTTAAAATAGCGATTTCACAATGATTTTCGATAATTCTTATAATTTTAAATTTTTCCAAAATATGCTTTTGTTTTTTAAAAAGCCTCAACTTTATTTCTACTAAATGAGATTGCAAAAATATACATTTATTAGACAAAAAAAACTAAAAGGTGCATAAAAACATTGAAAATAAACTGAAAACCTACAGGTTGAAGCAGATCTAACCACTCGTAAAGGGAACACCACACTGCAACGCATACCGATCAAATTTGTAGCATAACCACCTCGGATCGAGATCAACTCGGAACCTACTCTTGACCAGCGGCGCTTACGTCGTCACGCGCTTATGGATAGGTCCGATGTTCGTCGACTATCCGTCTCCTAAATGTGCTGTTATTACTATAAGAAATGTCATATTATGTTGTAGCAAACGTGATCCGTCGAGGCACCTGCTATCTGTAGCCGATTTACGTAACGTGCTTCCGTGTGGTTAATGCCTGTTTGATGTCAATACGGTGCTGTTCCCTTTATGAGTGAATAGATATGCTTCAACCTTACCAATTCAAAAACCAAACCGTTTCCTTGAGGCAAGGAGGTGGTGATGCTGGCTGCGTTGCCGCATTGTATAGATATACTTACCGAGTTAAATCTCAATCTGGAAAGTACTAGCAGAAAGTTCTTTCTTATTTTTTTTTAAATTTAACTCATCCGACACATAAAACAATGATCAAAGAGCGAAAAGTAATAAAGTAACTATCGGGAAAATCTTTTATAGAGGTCAGTGGTGTTCACGTATATTGGAATCAAAGCTGTAAAAGGCGGGCAATAAAATTTTATTGTAATCCTTTAGATCGTGGAAAAACCTTTTTACTGTGCTAAAAGTATTTTATAAACATTTCAAGGTTCAAGGGTATCTAGGTCGAAGTAAAAAATAACATACTTCAAGTATTTTTATATGAACGCGAAACTTTGATAACGTGGGTTGTCTGCGGTGGTTAAGAATCTGGGCCCAGATTCTTGCGTCAATCAAACTTTTCGTGTGGTAATTCGATTGTGAGTTTAACCGTTTCACCTTAAAATTCTACGAGTCTATATCCACACGTCAAAAATCGCTAGAATTCGAAATGCAAAGAAATTGTGATATGAATGAGAAGTCTGACAACGAATGATGAGAAATGAAAACCTCTTTTTCTTCGACACAGAAAATTTGGTAGTTTTTTTTTTTTTTTTTGAGGTTCCGTACTTTTAAAATACGAAGTATTTCATGTGTTCTTAAATTCACAAATTACGGCTCTGATGTGCTAAAATTTATTTTACAATTCCCAACATATTCCACGAAACCAGTTTCCATAATTAGGTTTCGAAAATTTGCAGTAGTTTGCGAGTGTTGGAAACTCAAACGCAAATGTAAAATGATAAGTAATGACGCTTTAAACATTACTATTTTACAGACCGCTTTAAATAATATGAATGTTACCAACATACAGACAGCATAATGTTTTTTACTCTGCTACTATTTATTATGCCTACAATGGCCTGTGTGTGTCTGTGTGGCGTGTAAAAGGAGCAAAAATTTTTATCAATGATTCTAGGGAATATACGTAGTTACCTTGACCGAGTCAAAGTGATATTAAATGCCTTAACTCAGAGATAATGTAATCAAAAACTTTAATCATCAATCAATGTATACCAAAATCACTAACTCGTCTCTCGTTGTAGTAAATGACAATGTCAAGTGTTTTGACTGGACAAAGTTTGCAATACACTGCTGGTTCGATTATTTTTTTTTCGAAATATATAAATATGCGCCAGACAACACACCAATTGTCTGGTTTCGTGGTAGGGAATTTTCTTCCTCGTGTTACGAAGTACCAGACACGATTATGACGGGGGCGTCTCCCATAAATACTTAAATACATATAACATCCATGACTTAGGTACAATGTTCATGCTCATCACACAAACATTTGCCCCTTGCGGGATTCTAACCTGCTATGGCCGGTGTAATAGTCAGGAGCGCTAACCAATACATCAAACGCGTCGTCAAAAAAAAAATCAATATTTAGTTTTTATTAAAATAAATTAAAACCATTTAGAATTGATTGCTGGTTACTTTAAAGACCTATGTTTTAAATGTTTGCTCTTATTACAGGCCACAACCTGTACATTATAAAAAATATACTTACTGAAGTACTTAAACTATAAGGGTTCCGTTTTTTGCCATTCGGCTACGGAACCCCAAAAAGTTCTGTGAGTTTAATGGTAGGTTTAATACACTTACACCTAAGAGTGTAAGGGCTGGTTCTTCCATTGACGTAATAAGCACTAACCAACCAATAATTCATATAAGGAACGTCATTTTGTATGAAGTATTTGGCGGATAACGCTAACCAGAATTTATTGAAACATTGTGAAACAAGCCGTTAGTCTAAGGTACACCATTTACTTATTTACTACGAACTTAACCTATAAATTACACACTGGTGCCGGCCAAGTAGTTTAGTGTTATGGATCTTATTACCTCGAGGTCAAGTGTCAAAAATACGTTTACTGTTGGACTTGAAGTACTTACAGAGCCATAGCAGTTCTTGAAATGACTCATAACTCTTACTGAATAACACAACCATTTCCTAAATGAAAGAAGTTACAAAAGGTCGTTTGTATTTTTTTTAAATAGGCGACTGTTGTAACGTTTTCATAAATTGCATTTTGGTGTCGATTTATACTTAATAATTAAACATTAAATTTGGGAAATGGTGACAGACGCCAACGTTGTGTTTTGAAAGGTGGGTTTAGACCAAACGAACAAAGAACTAGAGCTACAACAAGAACATTCTTTCTTGTTCTTTTGTTCTTCACGAAAGCTCGATACAGCGTTTTACACCAAAATATCGAACGAGCGTTCTTAGAATATTATATAGAACGGAATAGAACAACGAACAAATGCTAAGACTTTAATGAAGTGGAGATTATAGAGGTAAATCACAAAAATCTGTTTGAATTCGTTTCTTTGATGATGATGATGACAAAGACGAAAAAATACGTTGTCAAGTTATCCCTGGAGTAGTCCAGGTAATTAAAATCTCATTTTTAAGAAACCTCATAAAATAAGATTAAATTAAGCCATAGAAAGGCACCTTGACATTTTTTTATATTTGAACATTAATAGAAAACCTTAAGCTAAGAGCTCCTCGTGCCTTAAGCTCTTTAATTAATTAATGTCATTTATAATTTATTGTTATTGGTTTTTGGCCCAATAATTATTGCCAACTCGAACAGGTTTTATCTATTGTGGCAACCCTTGTATGTAATTAGAGTTCAATGCTTAGTCTCGTTGAGTTTATAAACTGCCAGATTTTTGGGCGTGACATCTGCTATCTTAACCAACAGGGTCCATGATATTGTGTCACCCGTAATGGATATACAGCGTGTGGCCTGTAACAGGAGCAAAAATTTGATCAATGATTCTACAGAGTATTCGTAGTTATCTTGACCTGGTCATAGTGCTCCAAAATGCTTTGACTAAAAGATATAGTAATCCAAAGTTATAATAATCTCTATTCAATGTATATCAAAATCGCTAACTCATTGTAGTAAATGACAATTTTAAGTTCTATGACTGGACTTATTTGTTTGTAATACATTGCTGGTTGGATTTATTTTGTTAGAAAATAAAAATAAATTTATTTTTCAATTTAAAAAATTTAAACTATAATATGGATTACTCGTCACTTAAAGGGCCTACATTTTTAGTTTTTGCTCCTATTACAGGTCAAACCCTGTATATGTTCTTTTGTATTTTGCTCATGAGTGGACCGCATAAGCAGAGAACATACATGGCCGTTTCTTCTTCTGTACGGCAGAATCTGCACAGAGCGACTTCGTTTGTTTAGTTTGCAGTAGCCGGTTAGTATTCTGGTTACAGCGCAAGCTTTGTTTGTTTTGAACTTTAGCAGTTCTCTGTTACTTTGTTGATGTATCCTCGAATGAGTTATTTTAAGTGTTCTAGTCCTGGTGTGGACTTCCACGACTGAACTAACGTTGGTGTAAATTGCTATTAGAGTTTTGCATTTAATTATTCCAATTAGTGGCTCAAAGCTTTTACTCGAAAGCGTCGCCCGCCACACTTGGCAAATAATAAATGAAGTCATTAATTGTAGCACAATTCAATCTATTCTAATATTATAAATCTAAAGAGTTTTTTTTTTTAATATTTTAAACGCGCTATCTTAGGTATTATTTTTCTAGTTTTAGTTTTGTGTATGAATGCCCAATTATTTAAAACTTTTTTAATGAAGAACGCAGAGTACAACTAGTTATACCTACTAAGTTTAAACAGTGTAATCCTAGTAGTTCCAGAATAAAGTGTCTGTGATACGGACGGACAGACTTAACGAATCTATATGGGTTCCGTTTTTTGCCATTCGGCTACGAAACCCAAAAAATTGAGTTTGAATACCTAGCTTATTATTTATCGATGTAAGCTATAGAAAAGCACGTAGCCGCAATCGCGAGGGATCGCTAGATAAGTTTTCACAGTGGTTGTGTGAAAATCTGAACTGATATTCAATTTTCTTTTTTATTATTATACTCGTAAGTGATGCTGAAAATGTCCATTCATTAAAACATTAATTCAACTCGTGGCTTGTGTCTATCAGTTCAGTTATTTTACCCGTACCTGCGATTGTTGATTTTATTTGCTTTCAAAATGTAACAACAGCACTATTACAGACAACAGCTCGTCAAGATAAGCACTGCGGTATCTTATGCAGTTGTTATAAGAGCTATTTTTCAATAAAGATTTTTATAGCCTGATGTCCTGATAACTGTACAGACACAAAGCTGCTAGCTAAAGCTCTGTAAAATATAACGAAAATGTCATTTCTTGGAATATCAGCTTGTTCTGTAGTTCGTTGAAATAAACAAGTAGGAACTAATACCAGGAAAGAAAAAACATTATGGAATTGAAGACGCTGCAAGCTGAAGAGTTTTCTTAATACTGTGAATTGAGCTTTACTAAGAAAATATTGCGTGGATGGGTAACCATTCCGACAACATAAGTGACGTTTATTATGAATATCTCCGTGCTTCGGAAAGCACATTGGCCCGAGTCCAGATCATTTTTCCGAAACTATCTAACCGACCGTGAATACTCCGAATGGTCATTTCGCCGATTTTAAATTCTACGAATATTCGTTACGCCGCTAGTTGATTGGCCGACCAGTAATATTACGAGCTATCTTTTCAACTATAGTCAATTTATCGATAGTTTGATTCTACGAGCATTCCTTTCACCTATGGTCAATTAATCAAATAAAATAATTGGAAGCGAGCAAGAAAAGCAGTACCTACATCTTAACCTTTTTCAATACACAAAAGTCCTGCCTTTAGCCAACTTTTTTCATTAAAATTAGTAAAGAAAGATTGGGGAAACATGCAATTTACGCGTATCTTACAAGTATATTACATAATTCTATGAATGTTTGTACTGCAGTCAAGTTTTTAATTATTAATATTTTACTCTTTTCATATTTATATAATTAAAAACAAAAAAAATAAGAAAAAATGTGTTAATTTATAACTTTATAATATTTTTCAATACAACATTTATAACAAAATTTCACAATACACTTTCAATAGAGAAAAAAAATAAAACAATACAAGAATTCCAGAAAGAACAAATACACACCAAGGCCTTAATTGAACGCATCTCTTCGACGGACCACATACTAAAAAGAAGACGGATCCAGTACAAACTGTATAATGAACGACTAGATCAACATCTAGCTCGTAAATCGGATATGGATCTTCAACAGTTTTTAAGTGGATTGGCCCACATTTGCCATATAATTAAAAGACAATTTAATACATATTATGAAAATAATTTAGTTACTTAAGCTTTCTCAGTTGATTATTAAGTTGATCCAGTATTAGGTACTTTATAAAAATAATCAATCAAAAATAGTTAAACCAGATTTATTTTGACAAATCATACACTACACTGCTGATATTATATTGTTAATGTTGGCCATTAATTATTTTTTTTGCTGTTTTTTTATTCCTAAACAGTGAATAAACTCAAAACAAGAAAAAGTGATATAAATAATATAAATGTTAATTTGTTATATTTTATTGTGTTGAAGCAAATTGTATTTTTTTTTCTCTATTGAAAGTGTATTGTGAAATTTTGTTATAAATGTTGTATTGAAAAAAATTATAAAGTTATAAATTAACACATTTTTTCTTATTTTTTTTGTTTTTAATTATATAAATATGAAAAGAGTAAAATATTAATAATTAAAAACTTGACTGCAGTACAAACATTCATAGAATTATGTAATATACTTGTAAGATACGCGTAAATTGCATGTTTCCCCAATCTTTCTTTACTAATTTTGATGAAAAAAGTTGGCTAAAGGCAGGACTTTTGTGTATTGAAAAAGGTTAAGATGTAGGTACTGCTTTTCTTGCTCGCTTCCAATTATTTTATTTGATTAATTGACCATAGGTGAAAGGAATGCTCGTAGAATCAAACCATCGATAAATTGACTATAGTTGAAAAGATAGCTCGTAATATTACTGGTCGGCCAATCAACTAGCGGCGTAACGAATATTCGTAGAATTTAAAATTCTACGAATATTGTACTGGATCCGTCTTCTTTTTAGTATGTGGTCCGTCGAAGAGATGCGTTCAATTAAGGCCTTGGTGTGTATTTGTTCTTTCTGGAATTCTTGTATTGTTTTATTTTTTTTCTCTATTGAAAGTGTATTGTGAAATTTTGTTATAAATGTTGTATTGAAAAATATTATAAAGTTATAAATTAACACATTTTTTCTTATTTTTTTTGTTTTTAATTATATAAATATGAAAAGAGTAAAATATTAATAATTAAAAACTTGACTGCAGTACAAACATTCATAGAATTATGTAATATACTTGTAAGATACGCGTAAATTGCATGTTTCCCCAATCTTTCTTTACTAATTTTGATGAAAAAAGTTGGCTAAAGGCAGGACTTTTGTGTATTGAAAAAGGTTAAGATGTAGGTACTGCTTTTCTTGCTCGCTTCCAATTATTTTATTTGATTAATTGACCATAGGTGAAAGGAATGCTCGTAGAATCAAACCATCGATAAATTGACTATAGTTGAAAAGATAGCTCGTAATATTACTGGTCGGCCAATCAACTAGCGGCGTAACGAATATTCGTAGAATTTAAAATCGGCGAAATGACCATTCGGAGTATTCACGGTCGGTTAGATAGTTTTGGAAAAATTGCCTTGCAAATACCCCTCCACCAAATCGCACTGAGCCCGCGTGGTCAAGTATGGCCTCTCATGTGAGGTCTTTGCCCAGCAGTGGGATGCTACTTTACTAAGATATTTCTAGACATAATCCATCTTGTGACGTATCATCATCAATAATCATCAGGTGTAATCGCGGCTCAATGTATGTCTGTAAACATAGTCTAAGCTTAACCCTCTCAAAGTTTGGTATCTATATCTGTTCCAAAATTGGCATATAAACTTAGTATATAATCATGCCTTGAATTTTGCACTGATAGGTGATCAAGCAGTTTGCTTGGATTGATTAAGTAAGCCAATACAAATAATTCTTCATTGCATAGAAATTGACAAGCTAAAAAATTAACGGGTGCAGTTGAAAAAATGTGGTAGCCACTTTCTCGTCGTCACTTCCACGACAAAGTGTTTTGATTAGTTCAATCAATCAATCAATCGATCAATCAATCAAAAACATTTTATTTATCTATCACAACAATAGCATATACATAACACATCCCATCCCAGTGACCTTTTTTTGAATAGTTTATTATCCTATTCGGAATGGCGACTATACTTATCTACTAGATTGTATTTGATTGTGATATCAAAAAGCTATATTCATCGTCAAAGCGTACACGACCAAATCATTTACCCCACATTAAATGTTTCCAAATCGAACATCTATTTCATTATTGTAATAACACTGCTGTGTGTATGTGACCAGACCAGTTAAAAGCGATCGGGAGTAATCAAATATTGTGGATTTTGCCTCGTTGCTTGAAATACATTTACGCTAAATGATTTTACGTTCATTTTAGCGGTAACAAATTGTGAATGGAGTATTTGTTACTTTATCATCATTACAAAAACACGATTTGTGTTGTTATCGTATATTAACAGGGGAATGCGGTAGTATTTGGTTAAATCAAAAAGCATTTGTTACGTTTTATGAATGATTTTGTTTATGAGAAAATGGCTTCCGAAAGTCAAAAAATGCGGTCAAGTAATCGAAAAAATGACAGTCTTTTTAATAATATTAAAAATAAGTTTTTACGAATTTTAATGTAATAATTTGTAATGTTTTTTAAATAATAAAAATTGCCTTACTAGTACAAAAATCTGAGAAATCATGTTGTTTCGAAAAAAGATTATTTTATCGACACGATAAACGATCTACAAATACAAGTATAAATTACCATACATAAGCATACATACTGGAGAAAATCTGAAATTCTAAAAGGAACATTGACTAAAATAATATAGTGGAAATATATAAATCCCAATAGAGTATTCCCCGTTGAATCACGGCACAATGGAGGTTACTGTCAAATGGATATTTTTATGAGTCCCATAGCGGTAGTGACATCAATCATGCGGAAATACGGAGATATTCACATGGCAAGAAATGGCTTTCTGGCAATTCTGGATCGTAAAAAATAAACTACAAAGCTAGTAATATGGTAAAAAATTGATATTGGTTCTACTCAAAATCATGATTCGAATGAAATTATGTGTCATGTTAGCAGACACCATCTGGCGAAAATAGATATTATGGGCCTGTTTCATCATCGTCAAATAAGCAGTAATTAACGAGAATATTTCAAATATGGAACGTCATTTTGTATAAAGTAGTCGACAGATACTGCTAATGCTTCTTCCCACAAATGCCACGACCAGACCACGAATTGAGAACAAGTCTCGGTCGCTATCTTTATTAATAACAATTTCCTTGTGGCAAGGAGGCTATAATACTGGCTTCGCGTTGTCTCAATTTAATAAGCTTATCATATCATATCAGGTTATTGAGTTACTGAGAAATAGCGTTTTTTCAATAAAATCAAGGGAGATATTATATCTTTCCTTTGATCCAAGCAGGATAAGTATCCTTCCAGAAACACTAAATAATGCTACAATTTCTTGCAAGGAATCTCCATCTCCAATCTCCTAGTCCTATCAAGTGGACACCAAAATGTAACAATCTTTTTATCTGGCGAGTAAGGAAACTCTTTTGTCAAATGTTTGTCCTCAAAAGCCGTGGTTTGACCGCGAGCGGTGAGATAAGGTCATGCTATAAACAACCGGTGACCCAGATCTTTTGTAAAATAAATGACAGCCGGCTGATTGAACTATTATCCTTTTCAATGGAATCTCGCCTATAGATAAAGCCAGTAGCCACAGAAATGAGGAAAAGGTTAGAGGGACAGCATACCCCGCTTATATCCAAATATTATCACTCCTAAATGACCAACGGGAGAATCTAGGCAGTCGTAGTACAAGGACTGCCACGTTGATGTGGCGGTTTCTGTTTTTTTTTCTGTCTTGAAAATACTCGGAAACAGCTTGGTGTCAGGAAGATGATGGTGATGACACCCCCATGCCTCGGAAAGCACGTTAACCTGTTAATCCTGCGCCTGAGAGATCAGGCGTCCGTCATGTCGGACTGCCGTCTCAGCGAATTAATGAGAGTGCCGGAATAGCGCGAGCACTTGTCTGTTGCGCACACATCTGGGCATTATAATATCTCCTGCGTACCTGGCCTACCCATTATAATATTATTTCCTGTGGACCTGGCCTACCACCTGCTGGGACCGCCATTGCCAAAAATCGGTAGGAATTAATACTACTACAATGCTTTCTATTGTAAAATCGTCGTGATCGTAGAACAAAGGCGTATGTGCATTTCGTCAAACTTTACAGGGCGGCCATTTGAAATATTTTGAACGGTTATTTTTAAATAACTTTTTTTGCAATTAACCTAGTGCAATACAAATTTGCATGTGTCAATTGTAAAAGGTCTTTTATAGTATGGAATAGGTATCATAAGCCTAAATTTGCTGATTTTTGAGAAAAATCACATACGTCATTTTACTTCGGATAAAAATGTGACTCATGGTAAGATACGACGTTTTTCTGCGGATATTCTAATGTCAGATGATACAAAACGTCTATTTTCTATGGACTTTGCCTTAAATATTTTGTCGTATTTGAATAATATTTACTGTTATTTTATAAATAAAACTCGGAAACTATTTTTTTTATTAATGTATTTTGCTTTTTAGTAGTTTCAGATAGTTACAGTATTATTCAACAATGATTTTAGGCCATACTACAGCTAGACAAACAGGGTAAGTCAATGGATTTCTTAGTCTTATTTATTTATGATTTGATTAAAACATTTACCGTTATAACTTATTTATTTATTAATATTTTGTAGGACTGTGAGTTGTACAATTGGCGGATTTAATGCCTTAGGGCATTCTCGACCAATCATCCACCTGGGAGTGCAGAAAGTTGAATCAGTTGCGGAACAATTTTATTAACTATTGGTTTAATTATATTTACAGCAGTCCAACGCTTCCACGCTTTTCAATTTCACTTCCTTTCCTCCCGTAATATCGTGATGTGTTATAGGCTTTCTCTATAAATAGGTATAATATTCTCTATTAACACAATAATACTTTTTCATCTCTCCTGTTCGGAAAATATAACTTTCCTGTGTAGATAGCCGGGTGGAAAATAGCTTATTTTATTTTTATTTATTTTTTTTATTTTTTTTTATTTAATCATTTGTTTCAGGCAACAAAGGCCCATACAATATATACCTTAAAGACTAACATAAATATTTAAATAAAAACACAAAAAACATTCAAATAATACACTATTTTGTCGGCGTAGTGTTTCGCAACTTGGTGTCAGGTAGCCGTCCACGAAACCGACGATATACGACACCCCTCGGCCAAAATTCTTCTTTTGTGAAGGTCGACAGCTGTTCGGTCGGAACCCTTACCACAAACGAATTGAAATTCGTATTATGACGAGATTCCAACCGTTCGACCCTCAGTGTGAACTTGGTCTTAATACGGATGTACTCCACAATCTCCTCGACCTTCGTAGAGTAATGCAGCCGGGACACGTACAGCAGCGTCACTGGTATCGCAGGACGAAGCAGGTGGTTCGGTCCAGTCGGTGCGGTGCCGCACTGGTTACGAGTGGAGGGCTTCCTTTTCTTCCTCTCAACCTTGGTAAAGCCCTCCTCATCACACTTATCGGCCTGTGATGCCAGCGTCTTAGGAGCAGTCATAAGATTGCTCTTTCCAGCGGCTGCTGCAGCATATGCACGTGTTGGAGTTGATGTCAACACGCGTGGTGTTTCCTGCGGCGCTGCGGGTGGGGTGGTGGGGCGCGCAGTAGCTCCAACGATGTCAGTGACCGCGCCGAGTGACGCATCGTTTCGCGCCGACCCGAAACTGCTGACCGATGCATTCTGCGCCCCGCGACGTGCGTTGACACTGCATGCCTCAGGTGACCTACTAACTGGAGCAGTGTTGCTTAATAGCGACACTTTGGCACGCAGGTCACTTATGGTGTTCTCTGAGGCCTCCAGCTTGGCATGCAATTCGGCCAGACTCGCTTTCAGGAACGTGATGTCCTTCAACAGCCTGGTAACGTCGACGTGATCGAAAGTGACAGGGGGCAACTTGTGCAGCTCCTTTGCCACAAACGAAGGCACTTCATCGGGATCGGTCTCCTTCAGCAACGTTATGATGTCCTGCACACTTCTTTCACCTCCATCCCTCCGGCGAGACGGCATCTGGGCACTCTTACCGAGCGTCTGGAACAGCAGCGCCTTGCCACTGCAAATCTGCACTGCTTATCCATCCCTAGGGTGGAAAGTAATTTAGTTTTAATTGGCATGGTATAGAGTCAAGGCATGCAGTCAAAGCTTGGATCAAAGATAATTGAGTCACATCATATTATAAAAATAATACAAATTTTTGCTTAGCTATACATTGAAAAGCATTTTTATTATGATCGTTGATAAAAAAAATATTCAATTGATTCAATCTTTAATTAAAATATATATTTACTAATCTGTGATTAAAATATTCGACTTCCCGCCATAATACCAAGATGACACTTTTTTTTTACATTGTCAGTGTCATTTTCTTCTTTTTGAACTCTATGCCTACTTTTTTAAATTTTGACAATTATTATCTGTGGGGAAAATTCGATCGATATTTTTTACAAGGATTTTAATTATTTCGTATTGTCCGCTTTTTCGTACTGTTTTCATGTATTCGTGTCGTTATTCTTTCTAATCATGTTAGATGTTTGGAGAACTGTAAATTAATTGTCTTTTTGTGCAAAAACTTTTAATTGTCTTTTTGTGCAAAAACTTGAGTTTTCCTTTCTCGCTGTACTACATAATACCTCACCATGACATCTACAGCCACTTTTGTAAATTTAATGTTTTTCCTCACAGTCGAAATGAAAAATAGTATGTTTAACTCGGGTGAAAGCACCATTTCACTCTCGAACTATTGGCGCTCTCACTTCGTTCGAGCGCCAGAAACATCTCGAGTGAAATTGGTCGCTTTCTCCCCTTGTATAACAATCTACTATTTCTCATCTGACAAGTAGTTCCTGAGATAAGCGCTTTCAAACAAACTTTCCAGCTTTAGTATATGTATTAGTAGGTATAGATTAACTTGCTACTTTAAGAAGAAAATTACAATCGTCTTAACGGAAAGTCTCCGTTCCTATAACCTGATAAAAGTAAATCACCCTAGAATCAAAAGCTTTGGTAAAATCTTAAAGATGGTTATAATTTTCTTACTTACTTACAACATAAAAATCATATAGTGGTAGGTACGGCATATCATGAAGAGTAAGACTAAGATAATTTTGAAAACATACAGAATGTCCAAAAAAAATGTTCTCGTAACCCTCAATAGGCTTTTAAGCATATAAAGGCATTAAATTTATAATAAGCCTCTATGGTCCTATAACGACAACCATATAAAATAACTAATATAAAATAAAGAACTAAACGATTGCTAAGATCGCTAACCATTAGAAAATTAGTTATAATAACTGAAAACAACCGGTGTTTTACCATGATGGAGGTAACAAAACAGAGTTGGTAACAAATTAGCTAACAGTCATCAATCCAGTTTCTAAATGAGAAAAATCTTGGCGTTTCGACAAATAGGTACCAAAGCATTGCAGTGCAATTTGAAAGCGTTTGCAGTAGATGGGAATATAATGTAAAGTTTTTTTTTAATTTACAGAAAATCTTTTATCCCTTGCCATAACACTATCTGGTCCTTATGTAATAGTTGATTCAATAACGACGGTATACCTACTTCCTTTGCTTGCGATGCGACGCCATAGTAATTAGGTCTGGGTCTGAGGAAGGAATTAAATTGACCTAAAGGTTTGACTGACAGAGATTGCTTTTAGCATTAAGGTCACCTTTGTACAACATTATTTATGCAATAATATTTTATAAAATAAATAGATTCTTAAGACATTAGGTGATTTCCCGTTGAAGACGTGTGAACTGACAATGTGTTACTATTATCACGAACTACTGGGTATGTTCAGTACAAAACAAATCATAAAAATGAGAGTATACAAATACATCCTTACAAAAACAAAGAAAACATAAAAGCAATTTTCGTCAGGCATAAAATTTAACTATTCGTTTTATATTTCGGTGTTCTCCTTGCAGAGTTGGTTAGCAAATACATTACCAAAAACTTTTTTTTACGAGTCAAATAGACAAAATAATATTATTTTAATTAGTAAAGTTTCTATAAACATGCCATAATATTACAATAAAAATAAATTTTGGTAAAAATATTTATACACTGCCATTTTTTTCAAAGGTACAATGTCGTAAGTTATTCAGTGCTCGAAGAACATGGATACAAGTGCACTTACGACACTAAAATACGATAACATATCCACAGTATATCGTCGTATGTGATCATCCGCCAGCGTCATGTACACAGAAAAATGCAGTATGGCTACATATGTCACGATTATTTATTAATTTTAAAAATAAATAAAAAACAATAACAAAAGCTATATTAAGTACTTATATTGCGTTTAAGCAAAACTTGTTATATTTTAATCAATTTATTCTTATGCCATAGAAAAGTGACGTATGATAAAAACCGACTGCTGAATTTGTTTTTAGCATTTTTGTCTTTTAAACGTGTCTAAAACACATTAAATTGAATTCGAGTTATTTCTTGGAGTTCCTGGTACTTTGCAGGCTAGTCCAACGAACAATGTCACTTGCGCGGATCCGTCGGACGTCCGCATGACATATGCGTACATACGTCGTTTTACTACGGACATTTATCAGAAACGTCATTGTACCTACTGCGTAACTCCGGATATATTAAGAAAAATATTTTTTTTCATAATTGGTAATAAAATTTTCGGTGTTTATATACCAAAAATGCAATAAAACGATTTTTGGATTTTTGTCAAATACGTCGTTGTTCTAAGATCATGACGAAATGTAAATTAGCCTCTCTAACAGCAATGTTTATAAGAACAGAGTTGACACACAGAACAAATTCAAATAAAAGTTATATTTTCTAATCATAACAAAATTTTTCGCGTAAATTTATGAAATTTCAAATTCCAGCGTTTCAAACTTTACAGCGTTTGTGTTTACACTTTAAATCGTCGGAATGTTATAAATTTTCGTAAAAAATATCAGTAAATTGTGTTAGAATGAATGAGTAGTATTTGAGGAAAATTCAACGCCGTGTCTGTAGCTCTGGCTACCCTATAAATATGCCTTGGACATAGCTGACATCATAAGAGACGTTATCGAAAACCGTATTGAATACTGGGCGTCTACTCCCTAAGCCCGTAATAACGGCCGTATTTACGGGCGAAGGTGTTTTCTTTGGCTATCATACTTATTTCTCTAATCTGATTAGTAACTTAAACTAAAATAAGATTTTGGGAGCAAATGGGTGTTGATCATTTGTCTAATAATAGATTACAATTATATTTGGCAAAGCATGGCTAAAGAAAACACCTTCATTCGTAAATACGGCCGTAACTACGGGCTTAGGTAGTAGACGCCCTGACCTACATATTTTTTTTGTAAGATGACACCCTCTATTCCGTTGAGCGATCTTTGTTAAAGGGAAACTATTGTAACGTTTGTTGCACAATGCTACCGTCCTCCTCCCTCAAGCCCACATCCTCATGTGAGCGAAAAAGACAGAATCAAAGAAAATAATACAAAAGTAAATTTCATCCAAAGAGATTTAGTGGCAAAGAATCACTCGATAACGCTGTTTCGGAATTTTCCACTGTAAGCTTTTTATAACACAGATTTAAATGAAAAATATCCCTTTTACTGAATTTCAGGTTAATCTTTCAATATTGGTGCGCAATACAATATTAATAAGTATTGTGTAAGCCACTTATGTTTATTTGTACTCTAGATTAACGAACATTATTAATAATTATGTATGTAAAAGTATACTCGAAACAACTTAAGTGTCGATTAAATGTATGATCAACGTAATATTGGAACCTAGCCTTAAGAACTAGTGAAAAGCATCTTTATTATTTATTTAAAAATCAAAATAGATTGCCACCCATTTGTAGGGTAACAGGAACTCCTTTACCGCAGCAAATGAACTTCATCACTCATGTTGTACGTCACAAGAGACAAGCGATTGTACTATTTAATCTCGCCCTATTCAATTATGTAAATAGCGATTCTGACGAACTTTGTTTTCTCCTCTATGTTCTATTTGGGGCAAAGACAAATCCAACAATGTCAAAACTCTCATTTTTCTAAAATCCTTAAAATTGGTCGTCCCGTACTCGAGGTATAAGTGGTGTAACTAACTTGTCTTTATTTTATGTACAAAGATTGAAATAGAAATGAATAAATAAGATAGAAGAGAATAAAGATGAACAGAAGATCATCATAATTATCATAATCAACTTCGATAAAACTTTTTACATAAGCGTTTCTAAAAACGGATATGTCACCGTTATATTGAAAAAAAACCGCGTGATTACAATCCAACAGTTTTAAATTCGTTCAGTTGTTATACGTCGATTTATTGTGAACAAGCTCGACAAGGTTTAGCATTTGTGGTTTTTTGGTACTTACGTCATGTCAACCTAAAACGCCTACCCTGACCTTTCCTTTGACCTGACTTTACCCAGTGATTAGTCATTTCAGTTTCAGTTATAATGTATGAAGTTCGGTACAGTAAATCGACAGATTATAATCTAACGGATTAAAATCGTTGGATTGTAATCACGCGGATTGTACAATATAACGTTTACCTTAAGATCGATAAATGACAGGCAGTTCATTAAACCTAAAATGCTTGGATCAAATTATCGGCACATTGTTAACCAAAACAACACACAAGAAAATTACATGAGGGTCGATTTTAGTTACAGTAAAAGTAAGCCGAGACAAAAAGTTCTAAGCCCAACTTGTACAGGTCTTTATTAAAAAGCTCTGCTCTTGTGGTTGGAGTTATCTTCATTCTCCTTTCCAATGTCATCTCTTTAACCTCCTGATAGGATACAACGCCCAGCTTTAACTTTATCTCGTCCATATGTAAGTCTCGAGGACGTGAATCTAGATTACTTTTCCCAAATCGCTGGCGTTCATCACTTAAACGCCCATTGACTTAGTACAAAGGAAGTCACACACATCGTCCTACCACGCCGGATTGCGATCCAATGCGACCCACTTACTTCTGGAATTGCTTTGATGCTAAATTACTGGGACGTCTCTGGGCTTCTTTTATACTGGAAGTGCACTTGTGAGATGCCGTATGATTGCTAAATCAGAGATGCTGAATTGAGGGACGCTTTCGAGTTCAAGGAACAGACCATAAAATTTTCATATGTTGAATGCTCTACTATAAAATTTGTCTAAAGGCCCATTTACATACGAGCGAATGCTCATCTCCACTTCATTAAATTTTTCTTATATAAACAGACTCAGAGCATTCGTTCGTTGTCGAGCTTCCATTTTCAAAAAAGTTCAAAAAATAATGGTCTTGTTCTAGCTCTAGTTCTTTTTTCATTTGGTCCAAACCCACTTTGACTGAATGGTCATGGAAAAATATATGATAAAAATACTACGTCGACAAAAATTTTACTTTAATTAAAAAACAAGCTAACCTCAAATAGATGTCGGACTTCATATTATTATTGCCGTGTAAATGCTTCACACGTGACATTAGCGGAACAAATGTCTCACCCCTTGGGAAACATTAAGTTCGGACGCCATTATGAAGAAGAAGAAGAAGTAGATACAATGGCGGCACAGTTTCACATTTGGTTAGGGTAGTTTTGAAGAATAAAAACACACAATCGTAAATATTCAACCGCTGGTAACGTAACTTTACCATAACCTACTATTGATGAAGAAATTAGGCCTACGTAATGAATAATGGTATCCGCAACTAATTTATATTGGCACCATACCTCTAGATCAGGAATTTCTTTCAGTTGATTAGGTACTTTCATAGATTGAGTTGTTATTCGATAGCATTTTCTGATATTATGCCAAGTGGATGAGTTATTGGGTGACAACACAAGTTACTTTTTTATAAATTTGTTCTGTCAGCTCAGAAAACACCATACACATTTTTAATTTAATAAGTAGTTATTTAAATATGCCGTTTTAAAGTGGCGTCAAAGCTTACAATGAAAATGCATTCAACGGAAATTATCTTTTAAAAATACACACATCAGAAACAGACAACAAGCTTTTTAAAAACATCAGTTTTGTTAAAAATATACATTTCACAATTTTAAAATAAATAGAGCTATGTTAAAAATGCCGAGGGCATGCAGGCGTTACATTTCACGTACTAATGACCATCCCCTGCTATTATAAATGTGAAACGTAAGGGTAATTAATTGGTTGATACTTTTGAACATATGCTTGACTTTCAACCCTGGATGCGTGTTATGTTTAGGTTATGATTAATAATAAATTGTAACAAGGAGACTTAGTTAAACAGCGCATGGGTTATATTTTAGAACTTCCATGACTTTCAACCGATGGGTGGGCTATTTGATAGAGCGTTCCAACAACTTAAATGTCACTCTATTGCATGAATGATCACCTAACTGACTATTGCCTAGTAGAGGTCTCAATAGCTTGAATGAATGCCACTCCTAGGTCAGCAGGGTCCCTTAGGCGAGACTAAGAATAGAGACTAGTTTGAGTCACCTACACTCGAACAGTCAACTGTGACTTGAGTTTATAAGATTCCGGCAACAGCAGTAATTGCCGCGAGTCAAAGTACAGCCAACGCCATCTAGCAGTGAGTAGTAGTACCAAATAATTGCGCGTCTTACAAAATCACATTGGCTGTAGTACCATGCGAGTATTACCAAATTCTTGTTAGTTTCATGGATTTTATTACCTAACGATTGTTACGCTGTTAGTACACCAAACGCATTCGCATGCAACTTTTTTCAAATAAGATATGGGTTTGCTCCCGTCTTTAGAATATACCAGACAGGGCATAGACAGGTACGCTGATTAAGCGCTGCGAAAATCTGTAAATTGTATGACAACGTTTCACCTAATGTGCTATTATATGCGAATTTCGAATGCGACATGGATAAACACAGGAAGGGCGTGTGTTAACTGAACGGGATCTTTTGCCAGGCCTACAGACGGCTATTAAAGCCGAGCATAAGCCCGGTCATCAGCTAGCTATGGTAGACTGTGAAGTTACCGACATGTTCATGAGCCGTTGCTTGCACACGCCCTAAAACCATATCGGCCTTTTTCACACGACCTGTGGCTATAAGTGATTTCTGGTTAACGTTATCTGCCAGATACTTCATTCAAAATGACGTTAATCCTGTTATTAAATTCTTCGTTGGCTAGTGCTTATTTGTCAATTGAAAAACATGCCCTATGATTTAAAAGTACTTCATATTATTGAGTTTTATCACGTTTCACGTAAGAGTGATCGCGAACCAATAAACAAGTGCATTGAGTTCTCCCGTTCGCTTCACTGATACCTACACGTGTTCAAAAGAGAAAAAGTGTTTTCCTCCAAAGAAAACAACTTCCTTTTTATTTTTTTATTTTGTGTAAGTTTAAGTATGTTTTCTAGAATAATGGTATTGCAGTAGTATACTTATGTAGGTTTATTTGTTACTGTAAATATGTTTATAGAATATATGGTATTGCAGTATTTTATGTAGGTTTATTTGTTTCGATAAATATAAGTTAATTGTTGCTTTGGTATTAATTTTTTTCTGTTTATTATTTTCGCTGCACTGCCATCTCTCTGCATGACCTTAAGGTTTGACTGGCAGATAATGCTTTTAGCATTAAGTCCGCCTTTGTGTACCATATTGCACCATTTGTGCAATAAAGTCTTTAAAAAAATAAATAAAGATTGCTTTATACTTGTTTTGTAACATTAAACTACTACAAGTATTACTAGCGTATGGAACTGACATCACGAACAAATATCGTGTCACATTAATTGACGCCACTTGTCATCAACGCATACAAGCGGTTTCATATTCGACACATAAATTTTTAAGGAATACATCACAATCTTGTCATCCGTTGAGACACATTTTTTGCTTGGTGTAGCTTCTCTATACGTAGTAAAACCACTGAATAGATAAATTATTTATCTATTCAGTGAGTAAAACCGACTCACTGTTTTAATAATACAACGTTTAAAAATAACAAGGCAAAATCCTATAATAATATTTTCAGTGTTACTTACTCTATTCGAGCCTATTCAATAAGTTTACTATTCAAAGATTCAAGTGTATCCAGACTTGAAAATAATCTCTTTTCCGAAATTGGTATTCGATAATAACTTAAGAAAAGCTTATTCGCGCACATTTCAAGATATTCGGGTAAGACTGATAGGACTGAAATAGATTTAAAACCTAGATGGTAATTTAATTTACTCAGGATTAGGTAAAAAAAGAATAGAACTTTGTTATGTAGTCCTTTGTATCCAAAGTTGGGTCTAGATAATTTATTTTCGACCAATTCCCACAAGATAAACGATTGGGTACCTAATGCATTAGGTAATTGGGGAAATCGGGAACCGCGTTAAGTAATAGAGTAATTTCCGGAGAATTCCTTGTAAATGTTGCCATGATAAAAAAAGCTTTTTACAATACACTTACGCACTATATACCTATTATAAGGTTACAAATTTATTTATTTAACTATGTTTACGTACATAAAAAGAAACAATAAATGAATGGACTTATTGATTACAAACCTTAGACCCGGTTGCGTGACCGATAGTTAATTAAACTAATGGTTAATTGTGTTGACAGTGGTTGAATATTTACGATTGTGTGTATTATTATGAAGTAAAAATACCCCAAATATCAGAATAGCTGTTTTAATGACAATGCCCTCATGGTTTTGCTATGCTAAGTGTTAATATATTCTTAAAGTTTGATAAAATAATTTTTTTTAATGCTATCTGTCCTCAGTTAGTCAGAAAAAGCAAACCATATGGGCCAACCCACACGTACCACAATCACACCACATCGTAGCTTCAAAATGTAGTGAAGCAGTGGACGCTGCAAAATGTGGTACGATGAATAGCCATATTCATTAAAATACACGCCCGACCACGTGGTGTCGTGGTTGTGGTCGTAGTGTGGTTGTGATACGTGTTGGTTGGCCCGTAAGAAGATTGTATAGATAAAATAGGTAGCTCTCATTGTAATCATTAGAATGACCGCTATTTAGAGATGTAACCGTTGAGAAACTAATAAAATAAAATTGACGATGACAAAACGCCCTTTTTTCATGGACACTGAAAATGGGTGACGAAAAGTCAAAAATGACCAAACGCTCCTAACGTAGGACCGGAAAATCTGCTTATCTTACGATAAATAGATGGCAAGCTGTGCAAACCGTAACCCGAGCCTAAATACTAAGACCATGTTGCTAGTACCACAGATAATATAATACTACTAGTTAGTACCTAATGTAACAGTAACCAAACGACATGAAAGTGTTTGAATTATGTTTAAGACTCAGGTTTAAGATTAATATCGGTCGCTTCAACATATTATTGGTGATAAATATTTTTAAAAAACTGTATACATATATATATAACTGTATGTTTAAAATTACTAAGTGAACACGTTTTTAGGGTTTCGTACCAAAAGGATAAAAACGGAACCCTATTAATAAGACTTTGCTGTCTGTCCGTCCGTCTGTCTGTTCGTCCGTCCGTCTAAATAAAATAAATACTTATTTAAGGGAGCTCCCATACAACAAACGCGATTGTTTCCCCTTTTTTAGCCCTTCGTGCGTGAGTCCGACTCGAGGCCGCTTTTTTTATTTTATTCGAGTTTCATTCGTCTTCAAGTTCTGAATTCAAGGCGACTGGCTTGATATTTCGAACTAAGAGCTTAAAGCTGTTCATCTCGCCACTAACTTTTTCAGACAGGTGACCGATTTAACTATAAACTTCAGTCTTGGTTTAAGCGGGATTATTAGGCTTGCAGAGAATAAATAAGTTTGTAATTAAATATCTTAAACCTGTTCGCACTTGTCCGAATCTTAATTGGACAAAATAAACAGAAATACTTCGTTTCAATAAATAGTTATTTTTAGTGGTTTTTTTTTTAATTTCTATCGACAGACTTATACGTAAAATAGTGTATTTTTTCCCAAAATCAGTAGATTTTGATGATGTTTCGTGATTTTTCAATATGCGTAGAATGTCTGGGACAAGTAAGGGACGCTACCTTTGCTAAGTAACTGATTCCGAGTGGCTCCTTTCATTCCTAACGGGTAGTTTTGAAACGCCTTGTATAGATCCTATTGAAGCATTGAAATCTAGAAGTGTTTCTCTGTAAGCCTATCGCTAATGCTTTGTATCGTCCGAAATGACGGATTTCGTTTTCTTAGTAGCAGGATTTCGTTTTTGGTAGGTAGTAGACATACTGAATCAGCTGGCTGGTCCGGCTTAGCCTTGCTCTGAATAGTGGAATGGATAGTTGATTTTTGTTTTTATAATGTTTTGTCACTATACAAACTGAACAACATAAATTGCATATAAATATATTGCTATGATACGCCCGGATTGCTTAACACAAGGGGTTCGATTCCTCGTCTGTCACAGAGTCACGGTTGCTTTTTACAAGTGGAATGGATGTTTTTGGTCTTAGAAGAGTTCAAACACATTTGAAACGCTTTGTTTTTAGGGGGCAGATTTTCGCGTCAATCAAACTTTTTTCTTGTGATAATTCGACTACGAGTACGAAAAAAATCAAAATACATAAAAATAGTGACCCTGACAAAGCAAAAACTGTATTTTCTTCAAAAAAGAAAATTCGATCGGTGTTTTTAGGGTTCCGTAGCCGAATGGCAAAAAACGGAACCCTTATAGTTTCGTCAAGTCTGTCTGTCTGTCTGTCTGTCTGTCTGTCCGTCCGTCCGTATGTCACAGCCACTTTATTCTGAAACTATAAGCATCACATAGCTAAAA
Source organism: Pyrausta aurata (assembly GCA_963584085.1). Lineage (NCBI taxonomy): Eukaryota > Metazoa > Arthropoda > Insecta > Lepidoptera > Crambidae > Pyrausta > Pyrausta aurata. The sequence continues at coordinate 3,047,790 of OY757269.1, read as the reverse complement.
CTTGGTAGGTAGGTGTATTTTGTTCACCGCTTTCCGATTCAGATACAAAAAGTAAGAAAAAAATAATATTTAAGGGGGGGCTCCCATACATGAAACTAAAACCTAAAAATTTTTTTTTACCAAACCTATGCGTGTGGGGTGTCCATGGATAGGTCTTTCAAAATGATGTTGAGGTTTCTAAAACCATTTTTTCTAAAAGTGTAAGGTTTGAGATATAGACTCTTCCAAAGTGGTAAAATGGGCGTCCCCCCCATCTAACTTTTGAACTAAGAAAGTGAAAATTTTGAAAAAAATATATGATGTAGATCTCAACAAAAACTTGCAACGAAAATTGATTTGAAGGAGATCGAACCAGTAGTTATTGAGATATTGCACATTTTCATCAACCGCAAATATAACTTTGTCTTTCATACAAACACTATGAAAAACAAAGTTATTTTTGCTGTCGCAATATATTGTGATGTTTTCGTTAAGTGAAAGTAAGTGGACCCTGAATTCAGTTAAGGGTGGCACGGAACCCTCAGTGCGCGGGTCCGACACGCACTTAACCGGTTTTTTTCAAATGAGAACTGCATGACAAATTGACACCCTGTTGTTAGGGTTGTTATCGTTTACACCTGTAGGCTATCTACAATATTTAAATACACAAATGTAACGTGTAGTTTATATTTACAACGCCATAATACCAATGATACAACAAACACATAAACGTGTTTGGGGAACCTTTCTCTCGAAACATTTTCATTACAGAAAAAACATTTGAACACACTAAATAAAATTGCAATCGTCCATAAAAGCTCGGTTGGTATCGCATTAAAATGTTCAATCAATCCGTTGCTTAAATTCCAAATGATTTTTCAACTCGTATAAAATGGATAACGAATTATCGTTGATTTATTCAAACAGTCTTTTGATGGCCCTGCCTAACCAAAAAACGGATTTTTTCACGAGTAAAATAATAAATAAAATGCCATTCAAGATTCATAAGTAGATATCATTTACATGGAATATAGTTTTGAATATATTTTATCGATAATGCTTTTTGGAAACACTTACTTAATTTAATTGAAAAAAAAACATATTCACATGTTTAATTGACAGCACCTGACGACGGCTGGTCGACGGCAGTAACGGCTTTTTGTCAGCGGCTGCCGTTACATGTGTCATCGCCAAACTGCCGTCCCTTTTTATTATGGTATTCGTAAATAAGTTCAGATTTGATATATAAATTCATTTATATTTAATGCATTTTCCTAAATTATTTTCAGCTTTTTTACTTATTAATAAAACTAAAAGATAAGATATAAATAAACCTTTGAACTACAAACCACGAAAATAGAACTACAAATGTTCTGTAAAGGCTAGACGAAAATAAGCATGGCAACTGAATTAATGTTATTCACAAAGAGGTCTGAATATAAACGCAACGGACCGTGTAACGTCAAGTTTTCGACGTAAAACAATAAGTGCTGGATCTATTTCTACAGAGCGGCACCGTAGGTTGAAGCAGATCTGACCACCCGTAAAAGGAACACCATATTGACATCAAACAGGCATCAGACATACGGAAACACGTTACGTAAAGGGATCAACAACACGGCGGCATCGGATGTGCTACGGTTAGCAGAAGCCTCGTCTCGACGATCGTGTTTGCATTAACTTATGACAGTTCTTCGTTTTAATGGCAGAGTGGACGGATATTCAACGAACATCAAACGACTAGCCATAAGCGCGTGATAACTTATGCGCCGCTGGTCCAGAGTGGGTCCCAAGTCCCGAGTTGATCTTGATCCGAGGTGGTTCCGCTACGAATTTAATAGGTGTGCGTTACAGTATGGATTTTCATACCAAGAATGCTTCCCTTTACGGCTGGTAAGATCTATTTCAACCTTATGTAGGTAACCATAAAAAAAAACTCACCCGTAGCGTGCAGTTTCCTCAGCGGGTCTACGATAGCGAAGTATCTGTCTGCTGACAGCGCTGTCAGCGTAAACACTGACACTCCGATGCTTACGTCCTTGGCAGCTTCGGAGACACGGCAGACCGTGTCTCCCCAGGGCCAAGACTCCACTGTGTAGACTATTGACGTGAACGGCACACACGTTATGATGACGAGCAGGTCTGCCAAAGCTAAAGAGAGGATATATCTGTGAACAAAATTGAAAACTTTTAAAAATAATGGAACAGAAAGACACCTATACTCTTTTTTAAAGAACGAAAATTTAAAATGTGCTTTGTAGGAAAGTGATTGATAGAGCTATTGGCAAAAAAATACTACGACTTAGCCACTCAGACAATGATATTATGACGTTTTTAATTTTGACAGAAAACTTAAATAATAATAATAATATAATAAATTCATTTATTTCGGAAAAAAAACAATTTAAAGTTCAAATTACATTTTCCATAACGTTGTTAGTAAACATTTTTTACTTAAAATTATGTTAGTAAACATTCAATAAATTACATTAAATAATTTTAAATATTTCTACTGTTACAGGAAACATTCAAGCCTACCCACTCTGTAGTAAGCAGTAATTACTCATGCAAAAATGATTTATTGTTAAATACATTTTTGACAAAAAATATTCAGGGAAGCAAATCTAGACATGCTTTTATTAATGACTTGGCATCCTACCAAGTGGATAATGGAATTTTCCCGCAACCCTTTTATGCCCACGTTCCAAAATGTTTATTTTTTATCGTTTCAAGTTATTTTTAAAGGCTTATTAAATTAAATACATGTTTGGAATTTCTTACTAACACCTACGCGTAGAGGTTTTTTGCTACGGAAAGAGTGAGATATTATTATGCAGGGTGTAAAAAAAGTACGAGCCAAATTAAAGAGAATTGTTGTCAAAAGAGATTAAAATACAGGAAAAATAAAAAATAAATTAAGAAGACTTTTTTTTGGCTCGTACTTTTTACACCCTGAATAGAATTTCAGGGATCCATGGACATTTTATCTTATAAATACTCTTATTCTTTCTTATACAGGGTGTAAAAAAAGTACGAGCCACTTTCAAGGGGGTAGTTAGGGATCGAGTCTAGAAAACAGTTTTTTTTTTCAAATATATTCCAAATTTGATTGACAACCACCCCCTTGAATTTGGCTCGTATTTTTAACACCCATACAGGTTGTTACAATTATAATATGTTAAACTTTACTTTAACAGCCAAAGATATTTAAGAGGTTCAATATCTAAAACAAGAGGACTGCAAATCAGCTTAATATTTATCGTATCGAATCTCAGATGCGAATGCAAATGCAGAGCAAATTATTGTAGAAGAAAAGAAATCACAAATTGAGGAAAACAAAATTGTCACTGGTTATAATTTTACCTTTTACAAATCGGCTAAATAAATACACATACCTACTTAACTGAACAAAACATGAATACATTCTAATGTCTCATCTCAGAATCAGCTCTTGAGATACAATTTGCCAAATTGAAGATGCAGTGCTGAGCCAGGCGAAAGGCGTGTTTGCCTCTTGTAGAAATAAGGTTAAAGCACATCTATCCACCCGTTACGGAAACAATACCGTATCAACTCGAGGCGTTCAGTATTCTTTGTATAAAACTCTATAGGTATACTTCAAAGCACATCCATCAACTTTGTAACGTCACCACCACGGATCAAGATCAACTCGGGACTCACTCTCGGCCAGCGGCGTATGCATGTATCGCGCTTACGAGTAGCGATGGTTGTCAACTATCTGCCCACCCTGTCAAATGACAGCCCATTTGCAAAAAGAACTGTTATAAGTTGTAGTAAGCACAAACTGAGGCGAGGCGTTTGGTATATTATCAATAAAAGCTTTCTTTCTTTCTTTCTTCTTTCTTTATTTCTATCCATCGCCGATCCCATGCCGAGGCAATGCATGATCCCTTTACGTCACGTGCTTTGACTCCTAGTTGGCGCTGTTCCCATTACGGGTGGATAAATATGTTTTAACTTAAAGTCTGCCAAGTTTCGTACTCCAGTGCACAAGGAATGATAACACAGCCAAGTCGAATGCACGGAATGAATAAATGGATAAAAGCTTAAGCATGTTATGTAAACTTTTGGTTGTTCGCGTGGGTAAATACAGCATGTTTTAAAACTGTATTCAATAAAGCGTATTTTTAGTTTATTTTTGTTTTTATAGTGTTTTGTCACCATACAAACTTAATAATATAAATTGCACTTGTAAAAAGACAACTGTGAACCTGTGACAGACGAGGAATTGAACCCCGTGTCTTACGCAATCCGGGCGTATGCCTATACCACTCGGCCACCGTCACATTAACAGGCCTTGCAAAATTCAACAGGCCTGTTAATGTGACGGTGGCCGAGTGGTATAGGCATACGCCCGGATTGCGTAAGACACGGGGTTCAATTCCTCGTCTGTTACAGGTTCACAGTTGTCTTTTTACAAGTGCAATTTATATTATTAAGTTTGTATGGTGACAAAACACTATAAAAACAAAAATAAACTATAAATTGGCTTTCATCATCTTAACTGATTGTTAAAATATTTGTAAAAATATTTTCCTTCAGATATTGTGAGAGCAATCTCACAACATTGATGATGTCACGCAGCCTACGCGTTAAGAAGCGCTTGCAAAATTCAACAGGCCTGTTAATGTGACGGTGGCCGAGTGGTATAGGCATACGCCCGGATTGCGTAAGACACGGGGTTCAATTCCTCGTCTGTCACAGGTTCACAGTTGTCTTTTTACAAGTGCAATTTATATTATAAAGCGTATTTTGCCATTGGTGAGGTTTGTGAGCCGGGGTGCGACAAATAAGAACAGCAGGCAGTTTGAAGATGAATTTTATATTTGAATGCTGAGATAGTACAAAGTAGAATTTGAATTTGTACACCTCTTAGAATAAATGTCAAACGTATGTGTTTGTTGACGCCTGGAGACCGAATGGCCGAGCAATGAACGCGGGGCCCCCCGCCCGCATCGTCGCGCCGCAGGCGCTGGAACAGGTGTGCGTCGACTGTAGGCACGAAGTCTACATGTGTGTGTGCGTTAACAAACTGCCGCCCTTGGAACATTCTGTTCCAATATAGGAAGAGGGCAGAGCCGATTGAAGGCTCTTCTCATTGTTCCTGTTGTAGTCTGGACGTCCGCCACTCGGATGACACCATCAGCGCCAGGGAAGACAGCTTTCACTCGACCCAGCAGCCATCTGTTGGGTGGCAGGCGATCATCTTTGATGAGGACCATCTCACCCATCTTTGGTTGTCCGCCATCCTTGCGCCATTTGCTTCTTTTCTGTAATTCTGTAATATATTCTGTGTAGTAGCGATTCCAGAAATGAGCCTTTATTAGCTGGGTCCTCGCGTATCTTGTCAGACTATTAATCTGAACGTCATGTACCTGGGGAGCAGGCAACATCGTTAAAGTACGTCCAATCAAAAAATGCGCGGGTGTTAATGGGATCAAATCGGAGGGATCATTTGAAAGTGGAGTAAGAGGTCTAGAATTTAATATTGCTTCAATTTCGATAAGAACTGAATTTAATTCCTCATAAGTGAGATGAGTCATTGATAAAACTCTTCGTAAGTGGTATTTTATTGATTTAACGGAACTTTCGGCCAGTCCGTTGAAGTGGGGGCTATAAACGGGACAGAACTTGAATATAATTCCCTTTTCAGCTGAATATGAAACAATGTTATCGAAATTATTTTTAATGAATTTAGACATATCGTTATATGCGCCTACGAAATTCGTGCCGTTATCGGACAATATAACGGCAGGCTTGCCTCTGCGAGCAATGAATCGATTCAGTGCTGATAAGAAGCCTTGTGAAGTTAGATCGGTGACAAGCTCGATGTGTACTGCACGAACTGCCAAACAAACAAATATACATAAGTATGATTTTATTAGCTTGCAGCCTCTGCCTTTCCTGTCGGCTATCAGAACTGGTCCGGCATAGTCCACAGCTGTGTTATGAAAAGGGTGTTCTAAATGAAGCCTTTCTGAAGGGAGATTGCCCATAATAGGTTGATAAGTTTTGCCTGAAAATCTACAGCACTTCAAACAATCTCGTGTTATTTTTCTAGCTAAATTACGTCCGTTTATAATCCAAAATTTGTGCCTTAAATTTGCTAGTAAAAGCTGTGGGCCTGCATGTAATAAAATAATGTGATAGTGTGAAACGAGTAATTTAGTAACATTGTGCGAAGCGTGCAACAATATTGGATGTTTTGTATCTAGATCGTAATTAGAATTAGTCAGTCTTCCTCCCACTCTCATTAAATCTTTCTCGTCTAAAAATGGATTCAGACTAAGTAGTTTGTCTTTAGAAGGCAAGGATTCGCCCTTTTTTAAAATTGAATATTGTTTACAAAACATATCTTGCTGCACTATTCGACAAAGTGTTTGTGTAGCGAAATCAAGTTCCGATGTCGTAATTGGACCCGTGATTTTATTACTTGGATTTTGACAGTTGTGTATAAATCTTTTTAAATAAGCTGTAATGCGTTGTAATTTTCTATAATTTGAATATTTATTTGTAAAATCATTTTCATGCGGTTCTATGGCTGACAAATGACATTGGAACTTTGTTTCAGGTAAGTGATCGATGTTTATGTTTTGAGGTTGTGTAGGTATTAGTATTTCCTTTTCGTGAAGGAAAGGAGGACCTCCCCACCACAAAATGGAGTTTTTAAGCTGAGACGCGTTTAGACCTCGCGATCCTATGTCGGCCGGGTTAGACCCTGTGGGTACATAGTTCCATGAGGAAGGTTCAGAGTTCAGTGTGATTTCACTTATTCGATTGTAAACAAATTGTTTGAGTTTTGATTTGCTACATGTTTTTATCCAACCAAGTACAATGGTTGAATCACACCAAAAATGTTTTGAATTAATTACCAAACGCAAAGAACTCTCAACCTTTTTGTATAAATGAGTAGCTAGAAGAGCTCCCATTAGTTCGAGTCTAGGTGTAGTTAGTTTTTGCTTTAATGGAGCCACCCTGCTTTTTGCTAATAATAAATGAACCATGACATGGCCATTGTTTGAAATTGAGCGTATATAAACGCATGCTGAATAGGCTTTTATTGAAGCATCACAAAAAATATGCAGTTCGATTTGAATTGCTTTATCACTGATAACACAGCGTGGTATTTTAATTGTATTCAACTCAGGTAGGTATTGAATGAAATAATTCCACTGAGATTGAATTTCAGAAGGTAATGGTTCGTCCCATGCAATATTTTTGGCCCAGAGTGTTTGTAGTATGAGTTTGGCCTGTAACATGCATGGGTTAATAAGACCTAGAGGGTCAAATACCTGAGCGATTGAAGCCAAGATAGAACGTTTGTTTATTTGTGATTGTGAGTTTTGTGTTTGTGTTGATGAAAATAACAATGTGTCTTCCTTACATGCCCACTGTAAACCTAATGTTTTCGTATGTTCATTTTTACTCAAATTAACTAAATCATTGTCATTTTCACCAACAATTTGATTAAGTAGCTGTGGAATGTTTGTATGCCATTTACGCAAATGAAAATGAGCACCGCTTAGTTCGTGAATTACTCCTTTGCATATTTGAATTAATTTTGAATAGTCTGAATGACCTGTTACCAAGTCATCAGCGTAAAAATCAGATAAGATTGTTTCCCTTACATTCTTATCTGTGCAGTCAAGGCCAAGCTGTACAAGACATCGAAAAGCTAAAAATGGTGATGCAGACATTCCGTAAGTTATTGTGTTGAGTTTGTATTGTTTGATATCCTGTGTAGGATCCGATCGCCATAAAATTTGCTGTAAGCTGCGTTGATTTTCAGCTACTAATATTTGTCGATACATTTTTTCAATGTCCGCAGTTACAACAAACTTATGCTGGCGAAAACGAATCAAAATGCTTATTAAATCGTCTTGTATAGTAGGACCTATATGTTGAATGTCATTTAATGACTTGCCTGTACTTGTGACTGCAGAGGCGTCGAAGACTGCTCTTAATTTTGTTGTAAGGCTGTCCTCTCGCAACACCCCATGATGTGGTAAGAAATATGAAATTTCTGTGTCTGAAGGATTTGTGTTTTCTGTCATGTGACCTAATGAAATGTATTCGTTCATGAATGATACGTAACTTTGTTTGAATGTAGGATTGCGTTTGAATTTGCGTTCTAAAGCTTGTAATCTGTTACGAGCTTGTTCGAATGAATCACCTAGACAGCTAGGCGATTCTTTGAATGGTATGGTGACCATGAATCTGCCGTCTGATTGACGAACAGTTGTTTTCGTGAAATTCGATTCGCATTCGCTATCATCTATTAGAGGGTTTTTTGGAATGGTGTCTACTGATTCCAATTTGAAAAACTGATCGAGCTTTGTTTCGAGCTCAGTATCTTGAATGAAATTGCAGTGAACTGTATTTTGATTGTAATTTGAGTCTCTCACATAGCCAGAGACTATCCAACCAAGCATTGTTTCAGCTAGGATTGGTTTGTTTTTACCTAACGGTATTCTTTTATTAGATAAAACTTGCCAAAACAAGTCAGCGCCGAGCAACATCTGCACTTCTGACGGAGTATTGAATTGAGGATCCGCGAGGTGGATGTGTGGCGGTATTTGGATGTGATCTATATTGATCGAATTAGAAGGTATTAACTGCGTGATTTGAGGCACTATGAAACAGTTAACCCTTGCGGTGTAACCGCTGTTTGTGAGTGACGATATCGTGACATCGCATCTCTTAGAAATGTTTGAACATTGATTATTTAATCCTTGAATGGATATAGAAGTGGAAGTGAATGGAATTTGTAATTGTTTTTGTAAACTTTCGACAATGAAACTACTTGTACTACCGCAATCTAATAATGCTCTGATTTTGTGTAATTGCCCATTGTTATCTTTGATATGAATTTGAACAGTGGATAGTAATACCTGCCCTGAATGCATTGTAGAAAGTGTAATGTTATTTAATTGATTTGTTTGAGAACTTGATTCGGTCTGGCTTTGATCTTGCATTGCAGGTAGTACTACGCACTCCTTTTGTTTATGAGGTTGTGATTGTGTATTTTGTTTATCTAAATGTAGCATAGTGTTGTGCTTTCGAGAACATAATTTGCATGCTCCATATTTGCATCGTTTTTCATCATGACCACTACGTAAACAATTCATGCATAGATTTAATTGTTTAGCTTTTTCAATACGCGCTTCTATTGGTAATTGTTTGAACTTCGAGCAATAATATATTGAATGCGACATTTTGCAAACTCGGCATGGAAATTGTGTTTGTTGTGTAGTTGCTGGGTTAGCTATGAATGTTTTTGGCCTAACGTGTGTAATGTCACTGTGTCTGCGTAATGGTTGTCTGTGTTTTTCATCCATTGTTTCCAGTAAGTCAGCCCGATTTTTTAAGAAATCATTAAAGTCGTCTAACGTGGGCAATTCCTTTATTGTATTTATATGCGACTCCCAATCACGGATTGTGGCCGGGTCTAGCTTGTTGGATACAATATGTATAATGAGAATGTCCCAATGTTCTGTAGGTACATTCAATGACTTTAGGGATCGTAAATTTTTATTGACTACATCGATTGTATTACGCAAGGCCTTTGCGGATTCCTTGGTAATGAGCTCAATATTGAATAGAGCTTGCACATGATTATTTATAAGAATACGATTATTATTGTAACGATTACACAAAAGATCCCAAGCAACATTGTAATTTTCAGATGAAAAATCTAAAGATTGAATGATTAGAGCTGCACTGTCTCTTAAAGAGGCACGTAAGTAGTGGAATTTGTGGATATTTGGTATGGATGAATTTTCGTGAATGAGTGATGTGTATGTTTCGCGATATTCTAACCAGTCCTGATAACGGCCAGAGAAAGTAGGTAAATTGATTGTGGGTAATTTAATGTTTGGTAAAGCACTTGCCACATTCGAACCTGCCACCGACGCGAAGTCATTGCCCCCAGAAGCAAGGCCGCCGTCCGCCGCGTGTCTGCTCAGCAGATCCTGTGCTGCGGCGATGGTGCTGAAGTAGGAGCTCTCGAAGTTCTCGCGCTCGGTGAACTCGGCATCTGGAATGTCGTTGGCATTTTCTATCTGAGTTTGGTTTGCATCGAATTCATCGTACAAAGCCTGAATTTTTGCAAGGCGTGTATTTAATTCGTGAATCTGTAAGCTACTAAGTTCCTTGCAAGCTAAAAGCGGTTGAAGGTATGATTTGAAAATGGTAAGCTTTGCTTTTTGTGAGGCTCTGACCTTCTTGAATAATTTAAGATCTTCGCCCATTGTAAAACTGAACTTTAAATGAAGTGAAAGAAATGTAAAAAAAAATATTAAGCTTAAAAATAATTCAGCTGAAAGTGAAAATTCAATGAAAATGGTATGAAATTTAAATTGAAACTTGTGAAATTAGAAAATAAGTGGATAGAACGATACTTAAAATGAGAAAGGAAGTGCACTGAAGCGAAAAGAAGAGGCTATGCATGCGCTTGCCACGTGCACATGCGCAGCGCGGTTTTTGACCTTGCCAGCGGTCAAGCGAGCGCGCGACCGACCCGCGCTTTCGTGACGCTCTCGGGATCGATGTTTACTGGAATTTGAAATGAATTGCACTGGATTATTCTTGTAAAAAAAAAGAAATGTTTTACGAAATTGTGAATAAAGAAGGCTAATAATTAAATCTAGAAACCTCTTGAAATAGGTAGGGAAACCTTTTTAATTAATTAGAAATGAAAAGGTTGGATTTAAATTATTTGGAATGATTTTACGTGTGATAAAAAGGTAGGTTAGGAAGGAATTGCGCTTTGCTTGGAACGAACTCACAATGCTCTGTCCTCGGTAATCTTCGTAATCTCGCCTTTTTTGCTGAAAATTCTGGACCGTTATTTTCCTTCTCTCGATCTTGACTGGCGTAATTGTATACTCGTCTTGTCTCGACGATTTTGGACTGCCACGCCGCCACGTAGTTGCCGCGCGATGCCCTTGCCGTGTCCTCCTCACCGATGCGTCCTTGGCCGCCGTGCTGTTACCAGCCGCTCCAATTTCGCATCCGGCTCGAATCTTGGTGAGGTTTGTGAGCCGGGGTGCGACAAATAAGAACAGCAGGCAGTTTGAAGATGAATTTTATATTTGAATGCTGAGATAGTACAAAGTAGAATTTGAATTTGTACACCTCTTAGAATAAATGTCAAACGTATGTGTTTGTTGACGCCTGGAGACCGAATGGCCGAGCAATGAACGCGGGGCCCCCCGCCCGCATCGTCGCGCCGCAGGCGCTGGAACAGGTGTGCGTCGACTGTAGGCACGAAGTCTACATGTGTGTGTGCGTTAACAGCCATCATCATCACCATCAAATTTAACAGCGTAGCTCTTGTTGGTAGAGATTTTTCCAAAACTTCAAATTAGGGATGATAGTGTATTGGTTCTCTCTTGTCTTCTAGGACCGGGGGCTTCGCACCATTTAATTTGCTATCATACTTTAAATTTTCTTAAATTCAAAATTTAGGCTGGAAAAGGTGAGATAAGGCCAAATTCTTAAGCGTAGATCTCAAAACATGAAAGCTTACGAGTATTGACTGACAAACGTAATACCTTGAGAGAAAACATGACACGTGGGCTGAAAGCTGAAACTAAAAAAGGGTTTCGAGGAAATCCATAGTTAAGGGAAAACAATCCAACCGAATCAAGGGACTTTGATTTTTGTGCGGATCTGCTTTTATTTTTTAGCAGACTTGATAAAAACATAGTTTAATTTTGAAATCACAAAAAAAAATATTTTACTAGCTTTTGCCCGCGACTTCGTTCGCGTGGACTTCAGGTTCGTCCCGTCTAGTAGCGCAAAAAATGTGTTTTTTTACGACCTCACATTAGAAACCTCAAAAATTGTAGCCTATATGTTATTCTGATGTATAAGCTATATTGTGGTAAAGTTTCATTCAAATCCATTCAGTAGTTTTTACGTGAAAGAGTAACAAACATCCATACATCCATACATCCATACTTACAAACTTTCGTCTTTATAATAGTAGTAGGATTCATTACGAATATGAGTTAAGTATCTAGTGACTACTATTGATTCATTAAACAGCAGTGCTTTGGCACTAGTAACTTTATTTCACCTCATAACTTTCTACTAATATCAGAAGAAAATACTAAAAGTACATAAACTAAGCTTCTTACGAGTATAAATAGTTTATTTTTTGTCCCTCAATTAAAAGTTTCGTTAGATACTCTCTGAAGTTCAAAACTGCTAGGCGCTGAGCAAAGAAACCGATATTGAAAAGTACTTCGATACGCCACTCGTCACGTACTGCCAACGTCTTGATAATTATTTTATTCAGAAACCAATCAACAAAGGATTTGAAACTCATTTTTTTCTTGCTGTTGGACTTATAAAGAAATGGGGAAAAATAATGTATTCCCTTATACAGACCATGATCGTGGCCTAAATAATGAGAACTATACTTTAGTGACATAGTAAATTTAAGGGAATATCATCATCATAATTATCAGCTAAAGGACGTCCACTGCTGAACATAGGCGTCCCCCAGAAAAGGAAATACAGTTAAATCTATCAAATACAGGATCGTATTCCGCCTGGAGTAGATTATAAGTTCCTACAAACAAAGCAGCAGTAATACTTGAACTGCCTGTTTTTAGTACGCTGCGCATCAAGCTGAAATTAACCCGTTTCTCAAAATCTTCGTATTACACACAAAATAGAATAAACCCGCATCACACATGACATCGGTCCGCTTGTAATCTTTTTGTTCATACAATCTGTTTTAAATGTTAAGCTGGAAAATCACGAGTATGGTTAATGAAATTAAGGACGCCTCTCATAATATAGCGCCGCTTAAATTGAATTTAGTTTTAACCCTCGGTTATGGCGAGCTTTTGAAAGAAAGTGTTTTCATGTGTAATCAGTCAGGTATCAAACGACTGCCGGGAGTCGCATAATAATGGAATTTCTATTGTGTCTCGTTCACACATACTTGACGAGTTAAGAACTAGGATAAATCTAAAGAACAAGTCATTAAAATGCAAATTATTCAAAATCAGCCTGACCTAGTTTTGAGTCGGAATTCAGTCACTCAAAATGGTTTGATTGAAGTCTCTGATTAAGTCTCTTTTTAGTTTGACTTTATGGCCCTCGGGTGCAATCTTATTAACAAATACGATAGCACAATTGCCAATTGAAACAAGCGGTAATTGTGTTAAGCAATCGTATTCATTTGACAGTTCAAAACGTACGGTGTGATCTGCCAGACTATTGTTATTTGCCGTAATAACAATAGGTTTGATAGTACTTCAATGCATTTTAGATTCTGCTCCTTACCTAACTAAGTTCTCAAGTGGTCATTAAACACTCATGAAATTTACGGGGCTAGAAATCTTAGCATCGACGTCACTAGCTTTCTGTAATGACACGATTATATTATAAATTGCACTTGTAAAAAGCAATTATATTGTTCCCCAGTGTTTTATCAACTAGCGGCTCTCTTCGGTTTTATCCGCTTTCATAAACATTATAAATTATATCCTATCTGCAATTCCAGTGAATGATCTTTAAGATTGCAAATTTTCATCAAAACCTTACTAGTAATTTTAGCGTGAACGAGTCAAAAACATCCATACGTCCTTAAATACCACAATCCACATGTTGTTAGTAGTTTTTAAAGTACCGAATCCTAAAGTCAGACGTTTCTACAAGATTTCACACCCAGTGATTTTTCCAAGTGTAACGTTCTGACCTCGCATTTGAGCTCTAATGCGAACAATGCATGCTTCACACCTATCTACAGAACCATTAGCCTCGTTCTTGTATGTGGAATTTCAAATTGGACATTAGCTGGTATGTTTTTAACACTAGCAATCATCTGATTAGGAGAATTTCAATCGACTCGACTGAAATGCAAGTGAAAACCTCTTACAATTTGAAGAAAGTATTATCCATTTAGAAAATTTAACTAGGAAACAGGAACTCATTTCAAAATTGTAAATCAGGGCCAAAAACTTATAAATAGCTCCCAGTTTGTTTTAACTTTGAAGATGAAAGGGTGCTGATTATTTTGATACTGAGTTGTTCCAATCTTAAATGCTATTAAATGGAATCCAAGCGCAAGTGAGCCTTTATTATGATATTGGAAAGCAGTTAAGACCTAGAGTTAGTTAAGTGCTTTTCTTTACAAAAGCCAGATATTTAATAATTATAATGCGCCAGACAACACACCAATTTTATATTTTCCTTTCGTGATAAGGATTTTCTTACTGCGTTACGAAATATCAGACAACAATAATGACGGGGGAATCTCCCATAAATACTTAAATACATATAACATAACATCCATGACTTTGGTACAAATGTTCGTGCGCATCACACAAACATTTTATTTTATTTTCCCCCAGATTATGTTATGACTTTTGGACACCAAAACAGATTCTTTCACCCTCCAACAATGCTTAAAATGTACGCTCAAAATAAGTTTACGACCTTAAAAGTCCGTCTGCAACTGTTAGGTAGTAGTATTTCCAGTGGAGTAGTAACTGCACTAGAAACAGTTCAGCCTACAGCCGAAAGTCATTATAATCGAGTGGCTTCTGGCTCCACGCCAACTTTGAAGAGAGAATCAATGATAACGTGTCAGAACTAGTATTATTCTGTTCCAAAGGCACATTGTGACGTTTCGGTGACATAAACTGAACTCCAAAAAAAAACAACGGGATGCGCTTGAATGCACAGTAGCCTCCAAATATTTTTAGATGTTAAGACAAAATTGGACTTGGGCGAAATGATAACCTTTGTAATTAGCAGAGTAAAGGTCGTAATCATAATTCATTTTGATCACATTGAAGTTGTCATGGCAACACCTAATTAAAACTTCATTACATGTAACCCTTCCAGATCAGATACATATTTAAACTATCTAGATAACTGTCTGTTAAGTTTGATGTTATGTATTATAATCACCATTATCAGACAAAGGACGTCCACTGCTGAACAAGGGTTTAGGTTTCCCACAGCGACCGACCGCAAGCGGTCTGCATCAAGTGACCATTTGGTGAAGATTAAGAAAAGACGCATTAGGCTTCTGGCAGGGTATCAAGAGACCCAAACCCTCGGTTCTTAAACTGCGGTGTAGTAGGCAAGAGGGAACCCCCACACTCTCTTCCCTAATTGAGAGTTTTTATAGAAATACAAGACCTCCGTCAAGAGTATAGCTGTTCAATTTGATGTTAAAGAAAAGTCGCGATTTGCATAAACACATTTATGACTTTGACACACTGAATGCGTTCCGCGGTCAGGTCCATATGATATTGACCGGAAGCAAGTAGTGTTTCTATTGACCAGACCGCAGAACGCATTCAGTGTTTTTAGGCCGCGGCCCCATCTCTACGGCGCGGCGCCGTACGCCGTGCCGTAGCGCGGCGCCGCGCCGTAGATTTCCACGGCGAAAAAACGTGCCGTAGCGCGGCGCGGCGCCGTAGAGGTAGGGCCGCGGCCTTACAATATTTTTAACACTCACAGTGTCATATTTTATTCTTAAAAGATGAAATATGAAACCAAACATTGCGCACGGGCGGGACTCGATCGAACCAGCATCTTTCTGGCTAACCGGGCCAACTGCTCTTCCAATTGAGCTACCGTGCCGTCGGTCTGACCGCGCGAAATTCTTGGTCTCATGGATACGTCATTGCGTGACGTTAGTGCCATCTACCCGTCTGTGTAAGCAACAGCGGGCCAAGTAGTTATTCTTTACAGAATAAATTCAACTTGGAAATGATAACGCTTCGCTATTCAATGGTTTTACAATATTTTTAACGAATGAAATATAAAACCAAAAAATCCAGTGTGTCAGTATAATCGCTCGCCAGAGCCTTAATCGCTCAAGAAACTTCTGTACTACTACACCAACTCAATCGATGACCTTTAGACCTATTGTCACCGCTATTTTGAGATAGATATCTTGGCAGTAAGTATTATATACCCTTTCATAAGTTGGAAGAAGTAAATCGTATATACGTACAAAAGCTCGTTCGAGTCAGTGTGGGTGTATAGGATGTGATTTACGATCAGTGATCGACCTTGGCTCCATTGGGGTTGGGGTTACTTTCAGATAAGACACCTATTATTTTATGGTCTGAGAGATATTTGATGTTTATTTTTGTTTCAACAGTGGGACTGTTAAACTTTAACTTTTAAACTATATCCGCGCTTAGTAAGTACTAATAGCATAATTTGTATATAATTTTGTCATTGCGTACAAGCCTGAATCTCAAAATAAGCACTAATAGTGACAGCAAATATATGTATACTAACCCCCTTATTCATAATAATTCAAACAGTCAAATAAACCTATTTTAGCTATTACACTGTTTTGTCACTTTCTGTCAAACGATGACAGTGCCAAGAAAGAACTAGACAAAACAGTGTAATAGTTAAAACACGTTTATTAGACTGTTTGCGTTTTTATGAATACGGGACTAAGGGTACTACTGTTTTTCTTCTCGACGCTAAAAAGCAATAATAAAGCAAGCAAAAATACCATTTCTTCTGTAGCATATACAACATACATCGACAAACAACAACTTACGTATTCGGCACATTTCTCATTGCCTTGTGTCTCACAAAGACAGCAACTAGAGTGCCATTACCGACGACCCCTATGACGAATATCAGGGCGAATATCAAAGGCACTATGTACGTCTCCGGCCTCAAATAGTAGGGCTGGTATGGCTCCGATCGATTCAATAGCATCTCTAACGTCTCGTTGTAATCCTCCATTGCCTCCATGGTGCATATCTGTAACAATCGAAACGATGTTTTTGTAAGTAAATAGGGATGGCAAAAATAACATTTGAAAGGAGCTGAGAATTTTGAATTACTACTCTTTCAGATTTAGTTACTTTGAAATCAGATACTACAGTAAAGAAAAATTGTTATCTATTGAATAAACTACAATATCCATTGTTGAGCCAATGAAGATGTATTTTTTCAGGCCCAGCAGAGCAGTTAATCCACATTCTATTATTTATGATGATTTTTACAAATAAACCCCGTTGCAGCGACTTTCTGTTTCGGTAAAGTGAACAGTTTTTAGGGTTCCGTAGCCGAATGGCAAAAAACGGAACCCTTATAGTTTCGTCAAGTCTGTCTGTCTGTCTGTCTGTCTGTCTGTCTGTCCGTCCGTATGTCACAGCCACTTTATTCTGAAACTATAAGCATCACATAGCTGAAACTTAGTAGGTAGGTGTATTTTGTTCACCGCTTTCCGATTCAGATACAAAAAGTAAGAAAAAATAATATTTAAGGGGGGGCTCCCATACATGAAACTAAAACCTAAATATATTTTTTTACTCAAACCTATGCGTGTGGGTGGGTGGGTATCTATGGATAGGTCTTTTAAAATGATGTTGAGGTTTCTAAAGCCATATTTTCTAAAAGTGTAAGGTTTGAGATATAGACGCTTCCAAAGTGGTAAAATGGGCGTCCCCCGCCCATCTAACTTTTGAACTAAGAAAGTGAAAATTTTGAAAAAAATATATGATGTAGATCTCAACAAAAACTTGCAACGAAAATTGGTTTGAAGGAGATCGAACTAGTAGTTTTTGAGATATTGCACATTTTTATCAACCGCAAATAAAACCTTGTTTTTCATACAAACACTATGAAAAACAAAGTTATTTTTGCTGTCGCAATATATTGTGATGTTTTCATTAAGTGAAAGTGAGTGGACCCTGAACGGCACGGAACCCTCAGTGCGCGGGTCCGACACGCACTTAACCGGTTTTTTATGTGGTATAGCAATTGCAAGAGCGACGATAAACAATCCAACTTTAGTAAAGGAACTGAAAAATGTCTAGAAAAATGTCAAGTAATTTGGTTAGACGCCTGTTTTTATAAAACCAGTGTAATTTAACTATTTATTTTACATGTAAAAGTAGATCTTGCTAGTACGCCGAAACGTTTAGATTGGACTCATGACCCATGTTAATAGCTTATAATTGGGTCATATTTATCATTTTTGAAATTATAGAGATAGTACCTAAAGTTACGTAGGCGGATCGCCAAAACAAAACTCGAAATAAACACGATATTCATTTACCAGAATCAATACCTAATACATATCACAAACACTTTCCACTTACGGAATTCCGGTGGATTGTCTTGTTATTAGCCTTTACAAAAGGGATAGGTAGACCGCCATTGAAGCTTGTCAAAAGCCGTATCAATCCCGCAACCGCCTGGCTAAATAACTCCGAGCACAGACCACTACACTCAATCTTCCTATCTTTGAGGACCGTCAAAATATACAAGGTGAATTTGAAAACATTGGAAATGTTTTAAACGAAGAACCTACTCATGATTCACAGTCCCTTCCACATATTAAGATGAAAATGGGGTCGACGAATTATTGGCTAATGCAGAAAACTACACAATTGTAGACGTATCCTTAAGTATATCCGAATCGAGCAGGGGACTTATTATTGAATCACTCGCCCTCAACATGGCATGTGATTTTAACTCCATTTTATAAGTAGGTACTCGTCATTTTTTTGTGAATATCGTTAATTTTTCATTGATTTCCGAACGAATATAATTTGAAATATTGACAAGAGTGTCTTGATTCTTCATCAACAATTCTAAATACCTCTTATCGGATTCAACAAAACAGTGTTATGACGTCATTACTTTTGTGATACGAAGGCGCTTTTGAGGTAAGTAATAATCCTAACGATTTCCATAATACTTCCCTTTTCAGATGTTGTGTAAATATATTTACGTGTTGACAGGGGCCTATTTAGGCATGGACACTCCTGCGACGGGTATTTATAAAATATGAGATTAGTTCAAAGGTAAAGTGCCAATGACGTGTTTTCAGAAGGTCCAGAAGGTATTTATGATGTATTGTGTGTAAAGAGACCCTTTTAGGTTCCTGTCAATATTATAGCAGCGACGAAGGTGAGAACTATTTGCAGGTAAAACACAATTTACTATTAAGGAATTCCAATAGTACATTAACAAAATACAAGTACACAACCCTTTAGCCGACCCGCCAATCATTATTTGGCCTAGTCAGTTGAGAATGAAGACTGTTTATGTTTTGACAAATGCCCTTTGCCGGCTTTGGTTATCCTCGTAATTGCAAATAATTAACCGCTTTCAAAATGGAGTAGGCTATCAATTCGAAAAAATTACCACCATCAAGAGGAGCTCAAACTTGGTATACCTAGTGTTTTTGCACTGGTATCTTAATGTTGACATGTGTTTACGTCTAAGAGTCACCATTTTGTTGAGCCATGCTGATGAAGGAACTCCTTAACGCTTGGGAGCTTAGTAATTATTACATGAGAACTTTTGTAAAGCACTGTAAAACTTACTAAATAACCGAGTCAAAATGCTAAATACGAATCTTTTCCATAGGGTTTGATCCCCAGGCCTGTTTTTTTTTTATACTTTATTGTCCTAGGTGGGGCTGTGGCCTTTGTTCCTGGTTTCCATAACAAGAGCAATATTTGAAATGATGTCCAATTGTAATTATATTTTCTACATACAACAAGACCCCCAAAATCCTCTATTAACTGATGTTGTGAAAGCCCATCAAAAGCAAATGAACCCTCAAACTCTTCCGCGACCATGAAAATTTAAGGAACACTGTCGTAAATTTTATGTGCACATAAATTCATAATAATGTGCTTCGGGTATTAACTTAGTGTGAAATTGCCTATTTGTAATTCAGTGTTAGAAGCCTGGGATTTGAAATGGCCAAAACTTTTTTTGTGTGAAGATTCATAGGGAAATGTGGGTAATGGATAAAGTATAAATTTAAGTTACTGACTTCTAAACGTTCGTCTGGTTGAATCCGACAAAGCACCGGCACGGGACATATTATAGTGTACAAGTGTGGGCACATTAGACAAGGGCACTCCCTGTTCCTTCATTCTCATATACAATAATTCAGTGAGATAGTACTCCGACATGACCGGAGAGAGAACAGAATCAACAGGCTTACTGACCAGTGTGACGGTGGCCGAGTGGTATAGACATGCGCCCGGATAGCGTAAGACACGGGGTTCGATTCCTAGTCTGTCACATTTGCTTTTTATGTGCAATTTATATCCAAAAGTTTTTGCGTGAAAGAGTAACCAACATACATCCATACATCTGTAGCGATGCACATGACAACTGAATTCAGCTCCGGAACGGCTAGATGGCGCTAATAGCCTAACTCTATACAACATCCGATTCTACAATCCTGAACCGCGATAGGTTAGTTTTCTATCTGACTAACTATATATAGAACACCCAGACGATTTTCATTCGGACTATGGTCCCCGACCAATAACACCTCGGTCGGCAGGAAGCGCTTCCCTTTGCAACCTGATACATTGCGCCAAACATCTATCTTCCCTCACAAACTTTCACATTTCGATGGCTTAGCGCACACTTGTTCTAATTACAAAAAGTTGATTTTTCAGTAGAGCGTTTTAAAGTTGAAGCACAAATAATACAAAAACCGTCAGTGATATGGAAATCAAATCTCATTAAATAATAAGACATATTCATTGGTTCTACAAATAAGTAATTTTCATAATGAATTTACGTAAAATTGATAACAAAATGTGCGGAATTACTTGCTAACCCCCCTCACTTAGTACATTTGAACCCTTAAATTTAAAAATTTGAATGCACGAATGTACTAAGTGGAGCGGGGCTAGTATTCTAGTAGAGAAACAGGTACTTATCATAATAAAAATATGATAAATATTTACTAATACAACAGAAAAAGATAAAATGAGATAAGATAAGAATTTAGTTTCCGCATTACATACTTTACAACTTCATTTCTTCACAAAATGACCCGTAACTAGGTGTCTTTTGGCACAGACCTCCTCTAACTGTTTCCATTGGACCCTGTCTGATGCCACTCTCCTCCAGTGTGGTCCCAAGGTCAGAGTTCATCTTGCTATATTCATTCAAATCGTCGTCGTTGGATATTAGAGAGTGACCTGCTTGCTCGATTTGTTCATTGTGCAGCGCAGCATGTGACCCGGTGGCCTCACTTCAGATGATCTATATGAAAGAGAGCACATCCTTGAGCTTGGTTATTTTCTGTTTTCCTAGCTCATTTTTTTATCCCTTAATTTTACGCCTAACTAGCTTCTTTCCATTTTTCTTTTTCTAAGTCTCGTAGCCGTATGTCATTGATGGAAGAATGCATGTGTTAAAAGTTTTTGCTTTTGTGTGCATATTTAGTTCATTGTTATTCATTATTTCTTTCAGACTCCAGTATATTTTCCAGCTATTAGTTATCCTTTTCCAATGACCAGATGGACAAAGAGATCGCATTTGTCCATCTGGTTATTGAGAGATATTGTTTGGCAGAAGTACACATATTCCATCCAGGGGCAATCCATTTATGATTATTCGACCTCTTCTTTATTTGTCATAATCTTGGTATTCTTTGGGTTCATTTCTAGTCCGACTTCAGAGCTTTTGTCTGCTAGATTATGGATCATTTGATTTAACAATGAGGGATCTTCTTCTAGGATTACTAGATTGTCCGCAAAGCGGAGGTGATTTAGACGAGATCCATTAATATTCAAGCTAAGATTGACCCAGTAATTTTCCTGAAAATTTGCTCTAGAACAGCTAAGAAGAGCTTAGGCAATAGCGAACGCCCCTTGTCTAACTTCTCTATTTATTTTGAATGGAGTACCTTTAGAATAGTTACTAGCTTAATCCGAGCTTGACCTTCTTTGATGATGTTTTTGTGTGATGAATTTTCTCTTTATTATTTATGTACACTTTGTTTATTCTCTGTTCCTTTAAGTTTTGCCATAAATGTGGTCATTCATTATGACTGTCATAAAGCTTTGGCATAGCCTATGAATGCCATAAATATAAGGTCAAATCATTTTAAGTGATAATATTTTAACAGTGGCTTTGTATACATCATTGAAACAGGACACTATCATAATTTTTTGGAAAATCGAGATTTTAATTTTTATAATTTTCTTTAACATAGCCAATATTATTTTTTTAAACATCACCCTGGCAATTTAAAAAGTTATCTACGTCATCGGCTTCGCCTCTCTTAATTCAATGACCAAACTTTCTTTTTCTCTAATCTTAGCCTTAATTAATAAAAAAATTAAATCTGAAAAAAAGTCAAGACTTTGTCTCAAATTTTCTCAAAAACTAGCGGATAAAAACCCAAAGTGTTTTCTACAAAAAATGATTGATTTATTGTGCCGAATCGGTCCTTTAAATATTATCACTTAAAACGAGGTGACCTTATATAGGCTCGTTATACTGATTAATTTTTTTGTATGTATGTTGTCGAAAGTGCTAGTTTTTTTTCTTCAGTAATAGTAATGTATTTTGTTGTACAAGTATTTGTCTATTGTTGGTAGGTTAGATGTAGCTATCTAGAAAAGATCTTGTGAAGTAAGCTTTTCAAATGTTGATGTTGGTCTATAACTAAGGCAGACTGGAGTATCGACCTGACCATTTTATTGTGGCATTTGATTAAACAGCTTCTTACCATGCGATGATTTGATTTTAAGTTTAAGATCCGTATACCACCGGTGTCAATAAATTCCTTAGGCTTGTTTGAAATAATATAGCCAATTTTGTTCTTGACCTTGCCATCGGGTGATAGTCCACACACTAAGTCTACTTTGTAAAAGGATTTTTGTTGAAAACAGAGTTGAGTAATGTAGGATTGTTCTTTAATAGGAACTTTACCACTTTGTGTCCGTTGTTACTTCCTTTTCTGTTGCCGTATTTGCCGAGATTGAGATCTTCACCATGTTGCCTTGACTTGAGCGTTTAAGTCCCCCATTATTATTAGATTATTATTGGCATGTGCTATTGTTACTTTATGCGAATTCTCATAGAAAGTATCTGCATTGTTCCACAGCGGTGCGAACACTTGTATAACTGTCCATATTTTCGTGTGTACTGATAAGTTTATAAAAAAATGTGACTTCTCCTTTATACATAGTACATCATGAAAAAGTCGTCTATGTCTTCTCTGAAATTTCTCTTTTTACGTATACTACAAATGCAGATGTGTCATTCATTAGATATCGGTGACTGCCGGTCTGCGGTCCAGTTCTTGTAGGCTTTCTTACATTTTTAGAGTTCTGGTGTTTAGTGCACATTATGTATATTTGTTGTTTTGGTAGCAGCTTCTTTTTGACTGTCGATTTTGAAAAGAAAAAGAAAAAGTATTTAATGGCATAACATCACAAACACACACATACACAATACAACACATAAATTACAGGCAAAGACAAAATTATAGATAACACAAAAAAGTTAAAACGAGAGGAAACAAAACAAAAAAAAACACTAGGATAACTGCGAAATCCCAGCCAACCAGTGCCGCAGTTTATCTAATCAAGGATTAAAAATACACATTGTACTGACTCAAAATATACTGTGCACGGTTAGAACATAAAATAAGTATAAAATAATTAGAGAGCGTCAAAATGGCAAGATCACGGCTGGGATAATTAATTTTCCGTAGTTTCATTGTTTATACCCAACTTTGCTTAATAAATAACTGTACTTATTAGATATGTGATCATCGATAATTTTGAAAGCAAATTTTTTTCTGTATCAAAGCGACTTAACACAATTGTGCACTTAAAAATAGTTGAAAACGTTAGATTTGTTTTTGTATGAACTGCACTTACAACATTTGGACTGTCGGTAATATGTAAAATAATGTGTCTTAAATGTACTAAATATTCTTGTGCACTAACTTGTACAAAGTGAGGGAATGTTTATATCACTTATGGATTTTTCGTACTACATTAGTAAAAATAAAGGATTTTAATACTTTTGGTCATAACCAAATGTTACTTGATACAACAGTGACACTAGGTTTTTGATAGAAAGAGATGGAATATCGACACGTGGGTAAGTGCAAACGGTAGAGCACGTCAATTAATACAGTTTGCAGTAAAAAAGTAAAAATCGCAATTTTTGTAGTTAGTACAAGTGTGCGCTAAGCCATCGATTTATGAGTAGGAAGTTTGTTGCTAAACTTCTCAATATGTTCTTCACAGTTTTGTTTTTGTTTCTTGCACAATACTGAATCGCTGCTGATTTCTGCCTTATTTCAAAGTTTCAAACTTTAACACAATCTTACTTATCAAACTCACTTGTAAAAGTTAAGCTGAATATTGCTGGCAAATGTAACAAACTAGCAGAAGTGATTTACTGCTCAAATTGCACATTATAGGGTTTCGTAGACAAATGGATAATAACGGAAACCTTTAAATTTTGTTAAGTCTGTTTGTCTGTTCATTTGTCACAGCCACTTTATGCAGCAATTTTTAGCAATAATTGAAACTTGTTTGGTAGATGGGTCCTGTTAATCGCTTTACGATACTCGTCCAAAAAGCACATTAAGGTTCATTTTTTTTTGAAGTCAAACAGTTGATAGGCTTTCATATTGATTAAATGGATGTCTCCTCCCCACTCCTCTTCCAACTTTTAAGCTTAGCAAGTGAAAATTATGTCAAAAATACATGATATAGATCTTAACAACTACTTTCAACAAAAATTGGTTTGAACAAGATATACCAGTACTTAGCACATTTTCAACAACCGCCAATATAACTTTGTCCTTCATACAACACTATTAAAAACAAAGTCATTTTATTGCCAAAAACTATTGTGGTATTTTTTCTTAATAGAAGTTAACCAGTCAGGTATCAAACGACTGCCGGGAGTCGCATAATATGGAATTTCTATTGTGTCTCGTTCACACATACTTGACGAGTTAATTAAAAGAATCCAGTTAGAGTTGGTACGGAACGCGAGAGAGATTCATTGCGCGAGTCCGACTCGCACTTGGCCGGTTTTAACTTAACGCAACAGCTGCATAAGCTCCATGTACAAAGTTGTCCAATATACAGATTGTGGCCAAGAAAAACAAACATAACACTGCAATTTAATGCATAGAAATAAATATAAAAGTTAAAAAAAGATTGTTTACAATGTTGGAGAAGCACAGAAAAACGGGGTTTAGAACTTAAGAACGGGTGGACCGATTTTCATGATTTTTACTTTGTCGGCCGGGGCCAGAGCCTGACAGGGCCGCAGGCGAAACAGAGCAGAAAAAAATCGTATTTTTTTCCAATATAATTATGTTCAACCCTAGCTACTTTTTTATTTACATTAATTTATGCTGTTAATGTGTGCAGCGCCAACACACGGCATTATCTCATGGAATTCACTTTTCGAATACACGTGTCGACTCATTTTAGGGCTGTAACCTTTTTTTTACGAAAACTGTTTCCTTTTTTATACTTAAACTATAAGATTTTCAGTTACTACCTAATACTGCTCAAAAGATTAGTTATCACATTTAAGCGAGCTATTATAAATCAGGTATTTATAGCTCGCTTAAATGTTATTGCTTAATTTTTTTTTACACCTTGTATAATATGCAACTTTTTGGTCTGGCTTTTTTTCTGGGCTATGCGTCTTTAGATGTGTAATTTAGCATGTGATATTTTACCCTGGTAGCTTTCCTTTTATGTACTTAATATTGAAATAAGTATGTGCATACGAAAAACTGCTGTAATATTACAAAATTGCATTCTTTAAATAAAGTTTAAGCGCACAATACAGAACTGAAAATGTAGGAGTCAAGTTAAATCAGGAGAGTTAGTTTTCCGTTTGAGTGTTATACCTATTGTACTGAAACCGCAGCATTTTATTTCATTTGTACCTATCAGAAGAAACAACGCTTGAGTCCCCTCGACTTGACAATCGTGTCAACATTCTCGTGTACCTATCTCATATTGCTCAGTTATATTCTTGAAACATGTTCACTTCAAACTCCAACGAACATGGAAATCGCGACTACAGCAGTAGGATTATTTCGTATCTTGCAATGGCATTAATTGCAAAAAGATATGCTGAGTCAGAATTTTGAAGTTTCTACGGCGCAGCCTCTACCAAAAACAGATCAACTTTCATTATAATGAAACGCTTCGCTTTCTTTTTGTATTTTGACACATTACCGCGCAATTATTGCTCGCTGATCGCAAATTTTCTCAAAATAAGCCCGCGGTGGAATGTGCGACGCAAATCCTACCTTATTTTAAATTCAAATACACCTACGAGTATTTGATAAACGAGAGTCACGTGTGTGTTGAGAAAGCCTGTCTGAATAATCATGCGTGCTTGATAATAAGTTTGAATAAATGGGTACCGCTTTGCATGATATTATTTTTTATTTAAACATTTATTTGAACAAGAAATATTAAAAAAAGAGATGTATAAAAATAAACTCAAAACCTTCCTATTCAAAAAGTAATAAGTTTCCTTGAGGCAAAGAGGCAATGATGCTGGCTGCGTTGCCGCGTTGGATAGCTATTTATCCTTTGAGCTAGGATCGAGCCAGCTTTATTAGGTATCTGCTAAAACAGAATTAAATTTAGGTGCAATTTTCCCAAACAGCAATATTTGACTGAACATCTTTTACGAGTAACAACATTTGAGGACTATTTGATCAAAGCATCAAGTCCGCCATTTTTACTTCTTTTTGTTTGTGCAATAAGTAATAAATATTTAAATAAATAAATCTGTTGAACATATTACTTGTATAAAGGCAGGCGATATTATAGTGCCCAGATGTGTGCCGCA
Organism: Pyrausta aurata; assembly: GCA_963584085.1. Taxonomy (NCBI): domain Eukaryota; kingdom Metazoa; phylum Arthropoda; class Insecta; order Lepidoptera; family Crambidae; genus Pyrausta; species Pyrausta aurata. The sequence goes on along the minus strand of OY757269.1, from coordinate 3,021,150 downwards.
ATACACAAGTGCACTCTCTGTTCCTTTACTCTCATTTATTCGGGGAGATGGCAGTCTGACATGACATGACCGATGAGAGATCAGGGGCCGTACTCTTGAGACTTTGCCAAGATTTTTGAATATCGCCATCTCTTTCCCTCGCAAGGGCATCCTAGTATGAGCGACAAGGACGGCTAGATTGGGAAACACAATCTTGTATTGCAGAGTAAGGCCTCAGGCGCAGGACCAACAGCTTAACGAAAGCATGCTTTCCGAAGCATGGTGGGTAACCGCCGACTTCACTCAGGTTCAGGTTCTGATTTTTGCTGAAATTATATACTTTCATGTTAGATTAAAGAGAATCGAAAATTATTTAATTTTCCAAACCTAGGCCTTAAACTTATTATTAGGTATCATTTTGCTTAAGTCGATTAATTAAAATATCTTGAGTCCTTTATTATTTGCTTATTTAGATTATCAGGGTCGCAGATATTTATTGACATTCAATTGAAGCATTAAATTAAATAGCTCGCGAAGTCAATAGAGAATCATATTAACTAAGTATAATGCAGCTTCAAAGTAAATTCACAATTCAGTTCAACTAATTAGATTTTCGGTCCACGCCCCAGCATTTTCATGTCATTGAACTATGTAATTATTCTTATGAGGTTCGTGTGCGCGCAAGCTTCTATACAAAAAAACCGGCCAAGCGCGAGTTGGACCTGCACACTGAGGGTTACGTACCACCCTTAAACTGAATTCGGGGTCCACTTACTTCCACATAGAGAAATTATCATAATATTTTTTGACAGCAAAAATAACTTTGTTTTTCATAGTGTTTGTATGAAAGACAAAGTTATATTTGCGGTTAATAAAAATGTGCAATATCTCAAAAACTTCTGGTTCGATCTCATTCAAACCAATTTTCGTTGAAAGTTTTTGTTGAGATCTACATCATATTTTTTTTCGAAATTTTCACTTTCTTAGTTCAAAAGTTAGATGGGGGGGGACGCCCATTTTACCACTTTGGAAGCGTCCATCTCTCAAATGTTAGACTTTTAGAAAAAATGGTTTTAGGAACCTCTATGTCATTTTAAAAGACCTATTCATAGACACCACACACGAATAGGTTTGAGTAAAAAAAATTTTTAGGTTTTAGTTTCTTGTATGGGAGCCATCCCTAAAATATCATATATTTTTTTACTTGTTAAAATTGATTCAGAAAACGGTAAGCAAGATACACCTACCTACCAATTTTCAGCGGTCTGATGCTAATAGTTTCAGAATAAAGTGGCTGTGACATACGGACGGACAGACAGACAGACTTGACGAAACTTTAAGGGTTCCGTTTTTTCCATTTGGCTACGGAACCCTAAAAAGAAAACATTTTCCACCCCTTAAACGTTGTCTGATTTTGTAATTTTTTTTACATATTACCTCGTGTGTTCATAAGTTTTGAGACGAAAAAAAAGAGGCATAACTTTTTAAATAATTAACTTATATTTCTAAAATTTACAGTGAACACTAAGTAGATAATAATCAACAATAAAATATATCTTTTATTCAAAATGTCCACCCTTGTTTTTAATACAGGCCCTTAGACGATTTGGCCAATCATCAATGGCGGCACGAATCTTTTCTAGCGGGATTCGCTTTGCTTCTCGAACAAGAGCTCGCTTCAGTGACTCCAAGTTTGGGTGGGACTTCTGGCAGGCCCTGAGCTCTAACTCAGTCCATAGAGAATAATCCAGCGGGTTGAGGTCGGGGCTGGAGGAGGGCCATTCGTTCGCCGCGATGAAGCCGGCACATTTTCCCTCAACCAAGCTTGGGTGGTTTTTGCTTTATGGGATGGTGCTGAGTCTTGCTGGAAAACCCAAAATTTGTTGTTAAATAAAGTATGAGATAGGGGTTTCACAACAGGCTCTAAGATGTCATTTTGATAATTCTTGGCTTTCACTTTGACGCCTTGTTGACAGAAATGGAGCGGAGTGACACCTTCATATGAAAGTCCCCACCATACCATCACACTTGCCGGATGATGAGTACGCGAGACATTCCGTGCTGAAGCTGGGACATCCTTGCTACTTTTGGCATAGACTTTATTGTTTTGTCGGTTGAACTTTTCTTCGACATTAAAAAAAATTCTCATCGGTGAACAGTATCTTCCTCGCATCGTGTCTCCTAAGCAGTAATGGACAACGTTCGCGTCGCAATTTACGAAGCCGATCGTTTAAAAAGTGAACTTTTCTACGGCTATACGCGTTTACCTTAAGATCATATTTCAGTATTCTGTTGACTGAAACGCGCGAAATTATAGTCTGCAGAGCAATTTTTTTCTGAGTGCGACATGGATTTCGGCGAAGTCGCTCTCGGATGATTTTGATGTTCGCAGGCGTCCTTACAGAGCGTGGCTGACCACTCCTTTGGCGATCTTGCAAGGAACTTGTCTCATTGTATCGTTTGATAGTGTAACACACGATGTTACGGCTTACGCCAAAAGTTTTCACCTCACGGAAAATCTCCATTGGTTTTTTTCCCGCCTTAAATAGCGATATCACGGTCGCACGCAATTCTTTAGTCCCCTCCATCACGATAAAATTGACAGAAATAAATTTGAAAGTAAAAGGTATTAAAAGTGAACATTCCAAATTCAAATTTGGAAAAAGAATTAAATAGCAGCCAGTAATATTTAATTTATTTTTTTAACTACCAAGTTTGTCTCAAAACTTATGAACACACGAGGTATAGATATTTTGAAAAACTATGCTCGCACGTCTTTTTTTTATATTGTTTGTTTCAGAAAATATAAGAACCTGAACATTCACTTTTTTGACTAAAAAATATTTTCGAAATTTCTACCATTTTTTAACTAATCAAGAATAGAATAGAATAGAATCGTTTATTTGCGTAAAACATGGTTAAATTTTATGTGATTACAAAGTTTCATTTTAGACCTCATGCTTTGCCACAGGCGGCATGCAAACTTGGAACATTAAAGTTATACAATTAATAAAATTACATTACATTAAAATTAATACATTTATCAAATTTCATAAAATTTACACTCATTATTACAATTTTTGGTTATATAAATTGAATTTTATTCATTGCCATATTTAAGCCTTTATACAAAAAAGACGTACAAGCGTAGTTCAGGATGTACGGAAACAAATGACACCAAATTTGTCTCATTCCATAAAGGTTTACGGGTAGGAAAACGTTTTCCCCCGCAAGCATATTTCGACCGTTGGCGTTCGAAATGTATGAAAACTCGCGCTGCGCTACGCCTGCACACGATCCTCTTAAATAATCTTTTTACTGAGTAAGTAGTAATAATAATTATTCAGTCGCGCAATTTTGCTAATATAATAAAAGATGGTCGGAATATTATACATTCCCGTTTAAAGTTATGAATATCATCAAAGGCTCCGGTAAATATTACCCGGTTATCGTAAGAATAGACCTGTCAAACATGTCACATTCCTCCCGCTTACACGCTTGCAACCCAACCAACCCGCGCCAATAATCCTCGCCGCTTTGCCTCAAGGATTTGGATACTTACGGCTTTAATTAAAAAAAAAAGTTTTAGGTCTTATAATTATGGAAACATAGATAGTAATATTGAGTTGATGCGTGTGTTTTTTTAAGCACCCATTTGATCATTAAAATAAGACTATAAACAAACCATAATCTGGGGGCCCATTCTCACGCAGTTCATATGCTAAAAAAGTTAACCAAATATTTTTTTTTCGAAAAAATACAGTTTTTGCTTTTTCGGGGTCTCATACATTTCTATTTCTTCAGTGCAGCAGTTTTTTTACAAGTAAATATATTACTTGTTTTTTTTTTATTAGAACGGTCCAACTCGTAATCGATTTACCACACTAAATAAGTTGGATAGACGCGAGAATCGAGGCCCTGAACTTTATAAGTACAAAACGTATCAGGTGAGGAGAGCATTTTAAAAGTAGACCTGCCTTTAAAGGAACTGTGGTACCACGTAACAGTGCTGCAAGCTCAAGGCTGTGAATGCGGTCGTCTGACACGTTAACGAAGCATCTCTCACTATATGCACTTACAAACCTTTTAGAGCTCACTAAAAGGGCTTCTAAGTACTGTGGCTAGATTTCAAAGGGAGATATTTTACACCTGAATACTTTATAACGACTTTAGAACGGTACGGTTATGTTAACACTGAATTATCCAAGTGGACCATATGATAAAGGTCTGGGCCGATTGCACCCTATCAGTCCATGAACGTGCTAGCAGCGTATCAGATGGCCTACTACGAAAAACAAAATCCGTCAAAACGATAATCGTTTTGCGGATCCGAAGCATTTCGTAGTGAGCATTCCATACTAAAAATGCTTCGGATCCGCAAAACGATTATCGTATTGACGGATTCAGTTTTTCGTAGTAGGCCTTCAGATACGAGAAGCAACACGATACGCTGTACATTGCTCACTGAATGGATTTACCTACAGCGTTCTGTCTCACCGTTATATGAAGCGAGAGCGTTTCTTGCCGGAGCTGACATGCTCCGTGCATGACGCGGTCACGGAACGGTCAAGTAGAAACAATTTCATAGTTTTCAATACATTTTTTTTGCCTAAAAGCCTTACACACTGCGACTTTTAGCAGCGATACAGTCGCGATGCGCATCGATGCATACGCAAAATGTCAACCTTTACACACTGCGCTACTTTTAGCATCGATGCAAACGCAATGCGCATCGCGACTGCATTGATACTAACGCGCGTTTGCATCGATGCAAACGCAATACGCATCGCGACTGCATAAATCTGTTCATGGCGTGAGTCACGATGCGCATCGCGTTTCCAAAACGCGCGTTAGTATCGATGCAAAAAGTCGCAGTGTGTAAAGGGTCTAAGACGTTCCCAGCACAGTCATGGCATGTTACGGTGTAGAAGGCAGGAACCTCAATGTAAGTAACGAGATATATGGGTTGCCATAAAGTAATTTACACCCGTTTGATGACAACGCAGTATTCCGTTGTGGCCCTATTTTGTGCCAAAATTGTGGACGTGACATAAAGTTTCTAATAATCGTTATTCATGCGTAAAGAATTTTTATGGGGGCTCGTTACGCGTTGAAACGGTATATGCTATGGAGTGCCAACACATTTTGCATATCGGAACATGACACTTGTTTTCATTTACTAGCGAATATTGCTTTTGTTGCGTACACAATAATACACACATGATGTCGTATGAGTACGCTCATTAAAACCGGCCAAATGTGACTCGGACTCGCGCACAAAGGGTTCCGTATCAACTTAGCTACGTTATTTTGCATTTTTATTCTTGCACTATCTAAAGGTTTGTGCAAGTGGAGACATGACATGATTAACGTCGACGCGAATGGACACCTGTGCTGGATTTGTTGATGGAGAAGAATTTTTGTATGAAGCTATAAAAGTTTTTGCTTCTACTACAGGCCACACGCTGTATAACGTTAGTAACGCCACCAACCAACCAACCACCAACGTGGTACAAGACCACAGATTAATTTATCTTCGTACTATTGGTAATTGTCCCGAAGCTACGGTAGGGTCTATGTTGGGATGTGTATAAGTGCCCCCAGTGGGTACTGGGTCTATATGCAAAAATAAACGACTTCTATGACTTTTTATGATTTTTAATAATAACAGCCTGAAGTGTTATAATTTGTACGACCCTCAATCCAGGGGTAGAATTAAAACACCATACAAACCATCTGGCACAGATTCCCCCGGAACGATTTCTAAATTGAATGGCCCATTTAAGCTTTGAATCTACAATCGGGAAAGACTGTTCAGTTGGTAGGAAAAGCTTTAAATATGAAAAAAAATAGGTGCTTATTAGCAATGCTTTAAATATTAATTTGAAACGCTTGAATTTTTGTTAGATATTCATTAGAAAGGAAGAAAGAAAACATTTTTATTTGGTACACATCAAAATTACAAACATAATAGAAAAACAAAAGTAAAACCATATCTAAAGACATTGACTTAAAATACAAAACAAAAAAAAAAAATACAATTACGATGTGTAACCAAAATGGTCCCCACTCAGCTCTTTGCCATGGCAAGCCAGTGGCGCTGGTTTTTAGCGGCTTATAATTCGAAAAAAAGGCACCTTACGAAGTTTCAGCAATGTATAATATTTATGTGTTTTTTTTTAAAGGTTTCGATGTTGTAGAAGTCGGTGTTATTTAGAAGGCTCTGTAGTAAACATTCCAAGACCCTTTAGTGTTCTGTACACCCAAATGAAACATCTAAACCCATGTAGGATATTAAAAAAACATGAAACTGAAATGAATATTATAAATGTCTCTAAACAAAAGGTGAACTTTAGTTTTGCACTCCTTACAAATACTCTATCATAGGTTTATTTCTGATACGTAACACAAATAAGCAATTTTTCGCGAGATACGCTACATAGTATCCATATAGTATTTTTTTTAAAACTGTCTTCAAAAACTTGCGGAAAGGTCGTCAGTCACCGCAAACGTTTCGCATAAACTGATACTCTTCGCCACACCAAAGTTACGTGATTTTTACGTTTACGATCTATAAAAGTTTCTCCTTTGCGGATAAGAGCTCCAGTGCCAACTACCATCGAAACGAGATGCGATGTGATTTTGAAAGCCGTAACTTGAGACGAATACACGCTGCTAAGGCGATTGGCATACATCAACTTGCGATTGAAGTTGGTGACCAGTGAGCTTATAGCCTTACTTAACACGTTCCGGGACACTATTCCAGACGCAACAGATGATTTATTGTTTTCACGCCTGTAGGCGTTCACTGTCCCGGAACGTGTTAATGCAATCGCCACAACGGGTTAAGTTTGTTTGAGGTATAGGCGCGTTTCAAAGTAGTAAGGGTAATTAAACGTTTCACTATTATGCTATAACCAAATAACATAAGATAGGTATCGTGTTTGATTTCTTGCTTCAGGCACCTAGGTTGAGTAATTAGCAGCATATTAAATCAGCACTTGACAGCGCTACCTGCCAAGAGCAAGCAAGCTCAATTCGTTTGAAGGTTTTGAAGCAAAATTACTTGCAATTGTGTGAGTAATTCATTGGTCACCGAAAGTTGCTTAATTAAATACAGCTGAGGACGCAAGACAATACTGCATCTTAATAGAAAAGTCAAAAGGCTAAGGCTACCTTTTGTTCTTACTGAATATGTACTAGAAGTACGAATACCCTCGTATTAAAAACTAGTTTCTTTCATTACGACAGCCCGCGTTCATTTTATGGCTTCAATCCCATAACTCACTCTGGTGCACTTTAATGAGTTTGTGAACTATGAAAAGCACACCAACGTAGACTAACGTCAACGTTGTGTTGTGAGATTGCTTTAAAGGTAACGTATACTCAAGGTCTAGCAACCACAACCCTTTGAACAATGATCCCAACACTGAAATTGACGTTCAATGTAAAGTGTGTTGAACGTTCAATGTGTTCAACTGCCCGGGAATACCAAGATTGTGGTAGAGATTGTAAGCATACTCTTTCTATATTTATGTAATACTGTTACGAAACTCAGATTGAGAAGTTTATTGTGAATTTTGGCAAAATAAGTTTAATACATAGAAGAACTAAGGTAACGGACGTGGTCTTTAGAATCACTCAGCACAAGTGGCGTTAGGCAGGGCACATAGCGTGAAGAACTGATGAGCGTTAGGGCATAAAAGAGATTCTAGATTGTTGAACCTTCGACCTAAGGCGCATTGTAAGACGTCTACCGAGACAAGATGGATAGATGACTTTGAAAAGACTGCAGAATCACTCTGGTTCTAGACCGTTTGTAATCAGTGGCTGTGGAAAATCATGGGGTAGGGCTATGTTCAGCAGTGGACGTCCTTTGGCCCATAATGAATGCATTGTACCATTACTTTGAAAACAACGTTAGAAACCAAAATATTTGTTTCATTTTTGATTACTCTGACTCTGAAAGTTGGGAACTTTGATTACCCTGGCCATAGAAATTTTGATGTCATATAACTTTTTATTCCTGCTTGGTAGAGATGGGTCAATATAAATTATAAGCTCGCAAAAATGATTAAACTTGAAAACAAAAAAGGTCGGGGTAATCAACAAAATTATCCAAAACCGTGGAATAACCCAGGAAAAAAAATAACTTTTGACAATAGGAAGTTCACTATCTCACAATCATGAAAGACTGCCGCAAGCCGTCCATTACTTAGTACAAGTCAATATTTTAATACGTGTTAAAGGCCTCATACATTAATTTGCAAAAAGACTGCGGTTACCCGCATCCATCCCAATCCTGCGACCTTTACAAAGTTTATGTCCTTCATGATGGACGTCGCACGCTACGCTTATCAAACGGTTAATTTCAATTCGAAAACTTTGCGCCACAACCATTTAATGTCGTTTAATTTTATTCTAAAGATTATACAGGGTGTTTCATGTAACGTGTCAAGCCGATGCGTGGTAATAGGTGAGTACCATACCTATCCATTTCACCCCCATGTATGTTAGACAAATATTTATAGTTTAAGAGTAATATTTTTTTTTCGATATTTTTCATGATGCACCTAGACAATATCTTTAAAAAATTAATAACTTTTTTTTGGGTTCACTTTTCTCCGATATTTTGATCTTAATAAAATGCCCATTATTTGCAATATTATGAGTAAAATAATCGCCATCCTAACTTAGACACAAGATACAAAATTATTGATCGATACTAAAAAATATTGCATTAAGCAGAACCGAATAGAATTTTCAACATAAATTTAAAAATATAAAAAAGGTTTTCCATAGTTTCTGACTAATTTTAAAAACTGCTTGACTTCATAAACTTTCATTACAATACAAAAACCGGTTAAGTGCGTGTCGGACCCGCGCACTGAGGGTTCCGTGCCACCCTTAACTGAATTCAGGGTCCACTTACTTTCACTTAACGAAAACATCACAATATATTGCGACAGCAAAAATAACTTTGTTTTTCATAGTGATTGTATGAAAGACAAAGTTATATTTGCGGTTGATAAAAATGTGCAATATCTCAAAAACTACTGGTTCGATCTCCTTCAAACCAATTTTCGTTGCAAGTTTTTGTTGAGATCTACATCATATTTTTTTTCAAAATTTTCACTTTCTTAGTTCAAAAGTTAGAGGGGGGGGACGCCCATTTTACCACTTTGGAAGCGTCTATATCTCAAACCTTACACTTTTAGAAAAAATGTTTTTAGAAACCTCAACATCATTTTCAAAGACCTATCCATAGACACCCCACACGCATACTTTTGAGTAAAAAAAAAATTTTAGGTTTTAGTTTCATGTATGGGAGCCCCTTAAATATTATTTTTTCTTACTTTTTGTATCTGAATCGGAAAGCGGTGAACAAAATACACCTAGCTACCAAGTTTCAGCTATGTGATGCTTATAGTTTCAGAATAAAGTGGCTGTGACATACGGACGGACAGACAGACAGACAGACAGACAGACAGACTTGACGAAACTATAAGGGTTCCGTTTTTTGCCATTCGGCTACGGAACCCTAAAAACGATCTACTTAATGGGTAATTTTTAGCTTAAATCGGCCGTTGAATGTGGCATATCGGAAATATCTTGATTTTCATAATTTTTATTTTATTGTTACCTTTGCATATTTTTATCAAATCTGATATTTAGTGTCCCTCTATGTTTAAATAGAGCTCATTTGATAACAAGTACATACATTATGTACCTACTACTAACTTTAACCACGACCATATGAGTTAATGAAGGATCCAATTTTACTAACATTGCACTTAAAATTTCGTACTTTATTAACAACAAATAAACAAGAAACAATTGAAACTAAGACATGCATCATAAAAATCATCTACAACCCATTTATTCACAAACTAAATCATTTCCTTGAGGCTTGGGAAAGCTAAACTAATCCTTTGAGCTAAGAACTAGCCAGCTTTAGCTTTTTGCCCAAGCAGAATTTTCATTTTGGGTCGGGCTCAGCCCTCAAAGCTGGAGCAGTTAGTGATGATGTGATTGCGCCAAAATAAAATGCTGCTACTGCCAATAATTATTAGTGCTCGCTAGTCCCTACCTTAAAGGATTAGTATAGCTATCCCACGCCACAAGGAAATGATTTAGTTTGTGATTAAATGGGTTGTAGATTATTTTTATGATGCATGTCTTAGTTTCAATTGTTTCTTGTTTATTTGTTGTTAATAAAGTACGAAAGGATACGGTCGTAAATTGCCCCAGAGTCGTTTTATGTTTGAGTAAAGAAAACCATTAAGAGACTTGACTATATCATTTTGCAAAAAATATATTGAATTTTTAATACAATATTGTTAATTTACTTTGCTTTTATCTAGCGGCATATAAATCTACGAAAAAAATAGGACAACGATTGAATACAATTTCCTGTCCCCAACAATTGTTGTGTTTGGCAGAAAATAGCGGTTTCGAGCACTATAAGCAAACTGACGACCGCTTAACGAAATGGCATATTGTGTCATACTGTGTCATAGAACTGGCAGTTAGTTAAATAAGTAAGCGCTCGCAATCGCTATTTTAAGAAGGAAAATGACGTTTGCCTCCCATAGGTACTAACCTTTAAACCTACCAACCTCTTCCTAAAACTTGAAAAAAAAAACTGTGACAAGGAACTTCTTTTCGTTGGCTATTGTTTGCGTCATCGTAATTTTCACGCGTTACGCACCCTAGCGGGGCAGTTTTCTATGTTTTAGTTTTGGTGGCCTAGATTGCGGGTTTTCGACACAGATGGCACTATGATCTAGAAAGACCTGTGTTAGAGATTGACCCCACACATTTTATTTCGTTTTATGTGAAAACCCCGCTATTGGCTATTTACGGCTTATATTACTTTATATTATTTTAAAAGGCGAAGAAACGAACCCATAAAATTTGTTTTGGTCGTGACGCATGGATTTTTACTTTTGGGGCAAGCAATGTATGGCGGGCCGACCGCCTCCTTTTGAGTGCAATGTAAGTAAAATTGGATCCTTCATTAACTCATATGGTCGTGGTTAAAGTTAGTTGTAGGTACATAATGTATGTATTTGTTATCAAATGAGCTCTATTTAAACATAGAGGGACATTAAATATCAGATTTGATAAAAATATGCAAAGGTAACAATAAAAATAAAAATTATGAAAATCAAGATATTTCCGATATGCCACATTCAACGGCCGATTTAAGCTAAAAATTACCCATTAAGTGGATCGTTTTAGGGTTCCGTAGCCGAATGGCAAAAAACGGAACCCTTATAGTTTCGTCAAGTCTGTCTGTCTGTCTGTCTGTCTGTCTGTCTGTCTGTCTGTCCGTCCGTATGTCACAGCCACTTTATTCTGAAACTATAAGCGTCACATAGCTGAAACTTGGTAGGTAGGTGTATTTTGTTCACTGCTTTCCGATTCAGATACAAAAAGTAAGAAAAAATAATATTTAAGGGGGGGCTCCCATACATGAAACTAAAACCAAAAATTTTTTTTTTACTCAAACCTATGCGTGTGGGGTGTCTATTGATAGGTCTTTTAAAATGATGTTGAGGTTTCTAAAACCATTTTTTCTAAAAGTGTAAGGTTTGAGATATACACGCTTCCAAAGTGGTAAAATGGGCGTCCCCCCCCATCTAACTTTTGAACTAAGAAAGTGAAAATTTTGGAAAAAATACATGATGTAGATCTCAACAAAAACTTTCAACGAAAATTGGTTTGAAGGAGATCGAACCAGTAGTTTTTGAGTTATTGCACATTTTTATCAACCGCAAATATAACTTTGTCTTTCATACAAACACTATGAAAAACAAAGTTATTTTTGCCGTCGCAATATATTGTGATGTTTTCGTTAAGTGAAAGTAAGTGGACCCTGAATTTAGTTAAGGGTGGCACGGAACCCTCAGTGCGCGGATCCGACACGCACTTAACCGGTTTTTGTATTGTAATGAAAGTTTATGAAGCCAAGCAGTTTTTAAAATTAGTCAGAAACTATGGAAAACCTTTTTTATATTTTAAATTTATGTTGAAAAAAATTCTATTCGGTTCTGCTTAATGCAATATTTTTTAGTATCGATCAATAATTTTGTATTTTGTGTCTAATTAGGATGGCGATTATTTTACTCATAATATTGCAAATAATGGACATTCTATTGAGATCAAAATATCTGAGAAAAAAGGACCCAAAAAAAGTTATAATTTTTTAAAGATATATATTTTTCCCGAAAAATATCGAAAAAAAATTATAACTCCTAAACTATAAATATTTGTCTAACATACATGGGGGTGTAATGGAAAGGTATGGTACTCACCTATCACCACGCATCGGCTTGACACGTTACATGAAACACCCTGTATATTCCACTTGCTAAAAAACGCGGCTAACACAGGCTTGCCAATATGTCGGTGGCTGAGTGGTAAAGGCATGCACCCAGTTGGCTCAGGACGCTATGGTTCGAATCCCCGCCTGAAAACAAGTTACAATATTTCGATTTACATTCGCAGTAAGCTATTCGTTTTATCGGCCATCTCGTCGTTTCGGTGTCGTTTATGTCCCCTAATTACTGCCTTGCTAATTGCCCGTATAAAATAATACTGACGGCTCGAGAGCGTAAAATATGCAAATAGACCAGATTTTGTTCAACCGCCGTTTGGGAAATGGATCGTAAATGCAATAATGAAGTATCGTTATTTCTTTATCACCTTAGAGTTTTCGAGCGTTTTCATGACCTGTAGCATATACATTGTATGTTTATCTTTATTTACTAGTTTTTAGTTCAGTTTGTTAGCGCCATTTGACTACGGAATAAAGACTTGCTAATGAGCCATGTGTGGATTATATGTACAAAAAATATTTTTGTACCATGTATGTTATAGTCCTCTTCCTTGCAACATAAAAGTTCGGCTAAAATATTCAATTGAAATTAGCCTTAAGAAGCAGCAACACATTATTTGAAACTAATCATGAAAAAGAAAAAAAATCTGGGTGCCAATTCTCGTGTGCAATTTGTATACGAAAAAAGTTTACCAATCGAATTTCCTTTTTCGAAGGAAGAGCAGTTTTTCCTTTATCAGGGCCTCGAGCATTTGATTTTTTACTGAAACTCGTGAAAACCAAAATTCACGTGAAACTTGTTGTATAATAACTACACTAAAAATCTGGTCTCTGGGCCTAGATTCTTGCGTCAATCAAACATATCAAATCATATTATCCTTTTTCATAAACAAATAAAACAATTTCATTTCATTACGTCCTTACATAAAAAAAGCTATCGCATGAAATAACCCGAAATACATAGAAATCGTTAGCCTGAGATATCAAAAACATGTTTTGATGCGACAAAGAAAATACTTTATTCGAATGCGAACTGCACGAGAATAGGTAGGTACTCTGATCTTGTTTCCTTTAAAAGCAATAACGAAAATTTGTAGTCAGTGAGTTTCCAAATGGATGGATTATTATTCACACTTTTTTTATTGCGATTTGTATATGCTGCACTGTAATCTGACGTCCAGTTTGACTTATGCAGACAAAATGTGCAATTTTGAGGACTGCCGGAAAAGAATTGAATATGCAATGCGGATGCTTGTTTCATAGAATAGTTAAATATGACTTCCGGTAAGATCGTATTTGTTTGTGAATATCTATTATCTATCTTGAATTAACGAGTACTTACTGATAATCAGCTTGGAATTTGAAAGTAGAAGTACAATACAGGAGGCTACAACATGTCTAGTGTAGTGGTTCGCGTTTTTTTTATTTTTTTTATCTAACCTATATCATCCCACTGCTGGGCAAAGGTCTCCCCCAATTTTTTTCATACGTCTCTGTCAGCGGCCAACGACTCCTAATCTCTCGCCAAGCTGGACAGATCGTTACTCCACCTCTTTCTAGGTCTACCCCTTCGTCGGTAGCCGTCTGGTTCGCGCTTACGACCACTAAAACTAGCGGTCGCGGGTTGAATCCCGGAAGGGCCAAATATGTGTGATGAGCATTTGTACGTAAGTCATGGATGTTAAATGTATTTAAATATTTATACGCCCGGCCATAATCGTTGTCTGGTCGCAATAAAAGGAAAAAAAATCCTTAGTTTGAAACCAAGAAAATTTTATGTATTATCTTTTTTATATGAAATGGGTATGCTCTTTTTTAGGACAAGGACGTCGATGAAGCGAGCTCATCCAGAGGAATCCTGTTCACTCTGACTTCGAAGATCTTTGATATATCTAGAGCATATTTTCTTATATTTAACATAGGGAAGCTTTGGAAAGCACGTGAAGCCGTTTTGGTTCAGCTTCTGATGTTTCTTTAGCCTATAGTGTGTATTTTAAAAGGTTGGTTTCAATCAGATTTCGGCTGTAAGAAAATTATCATTTTGATATTCGTACTAATATATATATATACACACGATTACGTTTAGTTTACCCGGCGTTAAAATAAATCAATGCTAGAAGTCAGAAGCAAGATTTTTGACATTTCGCATAGACAATTTCAATATTCTGATTTTCTGCTGCATCTAATATCCTTTTAACTTACGTAGTTACTAAATCTTTAATATCTTTTTAAGCCTGACTCAAACTTACTTTTCAATCAATAAATACACGAAAATACCAATTTTGTCTCAGTATTTTTCGAGCGCCATCTGGTTGTTTTACAGGGAACTATGTCGAGACTTCCACGCCAGGTAACCTCGAGACCAAGCTCGAGACACAACAAAGAAAATTACCTAGTTCCAGTTTCACTCTCAACCTAAATATTCTAGTCAAATTGGAAAATATTTCGTCTTAAACCTTGGACTAATTATGCCAGATCGAATTCAACACCGTTTTGCTTATTCCTTTCAACATAATATTGACAAGCTTCGAACAAAATTACTGGTTTTCGGTTACTATTTTGCGAAGGTTTGAGAATTTTCAACTTACTTACAAAAGGTTTTCTAAGATAAAAAATATTTTTAGCTCAAAATACACATGCAGTTGCACGTCCTTTTTTTGGATTCGTTCTAGATATAATACTATTATTAGTAATAGTCCCTCTACCCGATTTCGACTACGGTGGCCAGTCACAACGACTAACCGACTACGCGGGACATATTATAGTGCACAAGTGTGTGCGCAAACACAGGTGCACTCTGTATTCCTTTCACTCTAATAGCCCGATGGGACAGCAATCTGACACGACCGAAGAGAGATCAGGCGCAGGACCAACGGCTTTACGTGCTTTCCGAGGTACTGGGGTGAAATACCGCCAACTTCCAAACTCCGGGCTTCCCTAAGAATTTCTGAACAGAAAAACCCAGGTACATATTTTTGGCTTGACCCAGGAATCGAAACCATGACCTCTGGCGCAGCCGCACGAGGCAGTTTCACTATTATTATTAGTAAAGTTAAACTAAAAAAATCTAGTTACCTTGATGATAAAATATTGTATGGAGAATCAAATACTCTTCATGGTTTGTTACAATAATTGATTTTTCAAATCTTCTTACTACGGTGTGTATTGACTATTTGATAAATAATTTCTTTATTATTGTGACTAGCCACTAAAAAGCCGGCCAAGTGCGAGTCGGACTCGCGCACTGAAGGTTTCGTGCCAACTTTAACTGAATTAGGGATTCTTACTTCCACTTAGCCAAAATACCACAATATTTTGTTGACCGCAAACATAACTTTGTTTTTCATAGTGTTTGTATGAAAGACAAAGTTATATTTGTGGTTGATATAAATGTGCTATATCTCAAAAACTGCTAGTTCGATTTCGCTGAAACTAATTTTCGTTGAAAGTTTATGTTGAGATCTACATTACATATTTTTTTCAAAATTTTCACTTCCATAGTTCAAAAGTTGGATGGGAGGGGACGCCCATTTTACCATTTTGGAAGCGTCTATATCTCAAACGTTAGTCTTTTAGAAAAAATGGTTTTAGGAACCTCAATGTCATTTTAAAAGACCTATCCATAGACCCCACACGTATAGGTTTGAGTAAAAAAAAAATTTTTGTTTTAGTTTCATGTATGGGAGCCCCCCCTATAATATAATTTTTTCAATTTTTTTGTACCTGAATCGGAAAGCGGTAAAGAGGATACACCTGCCTACCAAGTTTCAGCGGTGTGATGCTAATAGTTTCAGAATAAAGTGGCTGTGACATACGGACGGACAGACAGACACACAGACAGACTTGACGAAACTATAAGGGTTCCGGTTTTGCCATTCGGCTACGGAACCCTAAAAAGGTAAGCCTTATCCGTCCAAGTTTCTGACTTTACCTCGTCGCCCATAAACAATGATAAAATTATTATCGAACAACAATATTAAGAATAAATTGTTTATATTTTTAGACCTATACACGAGGCGTCGGCTGTACAAAAGCTTCTCTAAGGATTCTTTCAATTTAACAATTACTATGTACGTACTTATACATGATAAAACAGAGCAAATGCTTGTCTTCTATTACGAATTTATTGTTTGAACCGATTCCTTATTTTTCCTGTAAAATAAATTTGTGAGTAATTTATGTAAATAATAAATAGTATGAATTTTAATAACTCGGCTTAAATATTTTATTCTTCTATCCAAAAAAGAACTTCAATGTTCGCTCCTAACAACACGTTCAGATGTTCCAGAATTGTTGAAATACAAGGTTTTGTACCATTCCATGAACATAATCAATAAACAATACAATAAAGAAATAACAAACAGATATGTCTGTTGGCGATGACCTCAAAAACAACAGCATGGATTGCCATACGTTTTACCAAATTATTTAGGAACGTTGTCACTTAAAAATATTAAAAGCAAAATTGTGTTCGGCCAGTAGAATCATAAACTGTAAGAGAGCCCGCATTAATTCTGTCACATTATTTATGCTCTGTGAAGTATTTTTATTAAACGTAGAAAATAAATTGCTCAGCATAATGGCCCCAAACCACACGTTGGAGCTTCAGGCTCGTGTAATGAATAATAATTAAAAAAACTGATGTACAGCCATAATATTATCTAGCCTAGAGGGAAAAGCCTACATAATAAAACAATGCAAAAGAAAACACAAAGTGTATTTTGTATTTTTAACCTATTTATTTGCATCAGATAAAAGAAGTATCATATTTTTGTATTAAGTTTTGACGTTACAATAATAAACAGTCATATATCTACCTAATATAAATATATTACAAACTCTAATCCACTGTATTTATAAGGGATTCATGAGCAAAAGTCAAATTTGACAAACACTTATACAACCTTCAGCTATATAACACAAAATTTATCACAGAACATATTTTTTTTAATGTTCTGTGAAATTTATCCTCGTTAGTGGAAGTCTCGACTCGGTTTTCCTGTCAAACCACATGTCAAACATCGTAAGTTGAAACAATGTTTAGTGCAGCAGAAATACGACAATTTAACATATCGCGGTGAAAATAAAAAAAAAACAGCTTCAAATTGTGGCTACAGACCATTTGCATATCACGCATTCGTCACACACAGACGTTATCAGAGCCTGTTAGCAAGTAATACATCATGCTTTAGGTCGCGTTACTTCACCAAATTATTCTATAACACCGCAAACATCCGAAGTAATTGTATGGCTGTATTTTTTTAGCTATTTTGGAAGAGAACCAATAGTTCCCGTGGGTCACAAAAATATTGTTATGACATTGTTGTGGCACTTATGATAAATGTATACTGAGGTCAGCATTCGGCTTAAATAGTGATATGTTATTTATCTTTGAACTTTCAGGCAACAGGTGCTATTGAGCGAGGACACCCCCACCAGAGCCAAATAGTTTGCACCTCAAGGCATCTTTGATTTGGAGCAAAAAGTTTTTATTCCTATATTACCTGTATATTGTATGTTTGTGACAGCGTTGGAATTTGATAATATTTTAGTATTTTATCTATTATGGTTTCCAAATATGCAAAATTACGTATATTTATGTACCTATATTTGTCCCCGGCTTTTTTTATTTTAATTAATACAGAAGGATTTCAAATAAAGCTAACAATAGAGTATTTCGACGCGATTCAAGTCAGTCATAAAACAGATAGATTCATGTTCATGATCTCAAGGTAAAGCAAAGGAATATTTTGTTCGTTGGCAATGTTGATTTATGCAAGTCGCAGCCATGTGGTTAATCGGGCCGGTAATCGAATGCCTATAAGGCATGTCATGAATCACCGGTATCCAATGAAATGGCTGAACGTCAAACAGCAAAGTCATTGA
Source organism: Pyrausta aurata (assembly GCA_963584085.1). Classification (NCBI taxonomy): domain Eukaryota; kingdom Metazoa; phylum Arthropoda; class Insecta; order Lepidoptera; family Crambidae; genus Pyrausta; species Pyrausta aurata. Next base: position 3,002,942 of record OY757269.1, on the reverse strand, counting down.
ACGCAACGTTTAGCCAGATAGCTGAAAGTCACGTAGTCATTTAGTTAAATTAGTTAGATATATCAAGTCAAACGCCTCATCATATCAGAAGGCCTACTACGAAAAACGAAATCCGTCAATACGATTATCTTTTTTCGGATCAGTTTTTTTTTAGTATGGAATCCTTACTACGAAATGCTTCGGATCCGCAAAACGATTATCGTTTTGACGGTTTTCATTTTTCGTAGTAGACCTCCTGAACTCAGAGGAGTTGTACTTTTATTTTTATTTCAAAATCTAAATAGCTGATTATATTTTTCATATAACTGAGCAATAATGTAAATGGCGTAAATAACCTTCTAAAAGTAAAAAGCCTAATACTAAAGGCTTTCGAACATTTTAACGGGTAAAAGCTCAGAGACAATCGAGGATTACCTACAATTGAGAAAAATACAGTAAGAACATTAAGAAATTATATTATATTCTTCTTAAACGTTGCGATGCAATTCATGGCTCTTAAAACTTTTTAATGACGTGCTGTTCACGAAAGTATTAATTAACACATTTATTTTTGTTTTTGTGTAAATGGTTGTATATTTTTTTTCGTTTATTTTCATTTATTTATTCGCAATCCTCAGGACAATAATAAAAAGGTGAATTTACACTAGGTAGACTTAACTTTTAGCATGCTTTTAATACCTACTCATCAATTATGTAAATGAAATTATGAAACTTTAAATTAAATTCTCGACAGTATTTTATTTAAAGACTCTAAAATACGCTCTTTTAATCTAAGCTAAGTTAATCAGAATAAATGAAGTACCAGAAAAGCTTTTACTAAATAAAAAAGAAACAGTTTCATAATTTTATTTACGTTTATACCAACTCGGTACTTAAACATTTAAAACAACTCAGCAGGTTTTATTTTTATTTTAAAACCTCGAATACATTTTTGAAGAAGAACATTAGTACGTGCGCTACCTACTCATTCTTATGCTATTGTGTATGTTCAGCTAGTCCTATTATGTTCAGTTCAGTGAGTCGACGACGGTATAAAAGAAACGACAAATTGAAGATTTAGGATTTTCTCCAAACTTCTACAATGGACGGTAAAATTATGAATTAGAAGGGTAAAAACACATAGGTACCTAATTAACGTAGGTATTTAGATTGAATGAACTATAGATTCATATTTTAGGTTTTAAAATATTTTCGGGTTTTTTTTTAAAGAAAAGTCTTTAACATGGTCGCAGGATATTAGTACTAACATGGTAAAGAAGGAATAAAGAAAACTGATGCAAACAGTTAAAAGAAGAAGAGAGTGAATGTAGGGACACTTGATAGGACAACTTTATCAGAACCATAATAGAAGGAAGATGGAAGAGACATGGAATTTAACTGTAAGTTAGCAGCAGTGAGTTGTTACTACTACGCATAGAAAAGCTATGCCAAGCAAAAAATATGTCGCAAAAAAGACGACAAGATTGTGAAGTTTTCTTTGAAAATTTGAATTTCGAATTATGATTTGTACTACAAGTTGATGACCGTCTCATCAATTCATGGAGCACAAAATTGGTTCGTGATGTCAGTTCCATAAGCAAGTAATTGTAGTTCAATGGTTAGTAGTGTCCCCGAGAGTACACCACATCGATAGTAGTCCATTGTCTCACAATCTCGAGTTTGATCAACTCATCTCGTCTCAGTTATCAGCTCAACTGTCATTAATTAAAGCAGCAATCGCAAAGTTTGCCGACCCCAAATAGGCCCTTAAAACCCTCAAGCGTTATTATCGAGCCTCCTAGACCGCCATAAAGTTTTACGTTCATTTTACTATCTTATATTGGAGAACAATACACGGAATCACAAGTTCAATAAGTAATAACTTTGAATGTTGGAATGGCAATATAAAAATATATTCCCTTATTAGTTTCGGTTTTATGTCCCGGGATTGGATTGGAGTTTACTACAATCATCAACAATTTTAAGATTTTTTTATGTAAACATTTTAAGAAAAAAGTTAAATTGATCATTAACTCGTCAAGTATGTGTAAACGAGACACAATAAAAATTCCATTGTTATGCGACTCTCGGCATTCGTTTGATACCTGACTGATTAATACATAGTTTACAAAATTACCCCTTCATTCATAATAATAGGAGCAGGAAAACGTAACATGTTTGACAGGTGCATTCTTACGATAACCGGGTAGTATTAATAATGTCAACAGGCATAATATTAGTACGTTTCACATCACTGAAAAGTGACATCAACTAGAGCGACTTGCACGTACCCTGTTTACTTTGAAAGCAATCCCTAGGGCAGGGATACGGAACCTTTAGGAACCTATTTGGGAAATAAAATACCCAAACCTACGTGCTTCGTGTCTTAGTACTATCAAACGTGAACTTGTCTAAGGACATGGGGGACCTTTGATGGTAATGCAGATGATTAAGCAGGTCGATCTAAGTAGATCATGTGTGTAGTAGTGTTATCATATTTATTGTTTAGTCATTTTTTCTTATGTTATTATCTATTGTATGTATGACACCATGCCACACATCGACACATCAAACATCTTGAAGTAAAAGATCAAACGAGATACGTTAAAAAAATAATTAAAAAAGTTCGAACCCTCCAAAAACAATTAAAAAGAAATGGTTCATACTGACGAAAACATTTAGATTTATTTTGTTCGGATTCTTTCCAATAAATTGAAGTAAAATGTAAAGCTAAAACAGTTCAATATTTTCCGAGGCTCAAAATGTTGGCAACCTCTGTCCCAATAGTGCGTTATTACTTAAACTAACATTTTCATGTTCAATGCTAATAGTATCATAACAAATCATTTGGCTAAGCAAACCGTTTCGTATTTACCGACCCGAGAGTGCCAGTGATTATTGCTCTTACTGGTTTGATCTTAGTGAGTTATATACAGGGTGGAAAGAGAAATTAATTGCGTAATACCGTGATTTGCCTTTGATTTGATACACTTCGTCGATTGGTGATACAATAATAGTACAGACAGGGTGTCATTTGAATGCTGTTTTAAAAATGACAAACATATTGTCAAAATTCACGAATTCAGATCTAATTTTTATGAAAAATAAAAGTTTTTTTTTTACAAAATTCTTTTTCAGAAGTATTATACTTTACCTCCAAGCATCATGAAAAAGTCCACCCTGTATGGATGGATGTTGAAGCAAATACAACTTTGTTTTTCATACAAATACTATGAAAAACAAAGTTATTTTTTCTATCAACAAAATATTGTGGTAGGTATTTTGGCTAATTGATTTAAAGTTAGCACGGAATCCTCAGTGCGCAAGTCCGACTCGCACTTGGCTGTTTTTATTTCTAAGAGAATGAGAAACCAAATAATATGAAAATCAAACATAGGTAATTTTTCCACAAATTACCTCTAATATGGGTCAAATGTTGCTTAGCAACAATTGATAATCAGCTTACAAAATAGTACAAGTAAGTAATTTTAAAAAGTAATGAGTATGACTCAAACTAATATATTTTTCTGTAACATAATAACATGGGGGCGTATTGCGATCTTGCTTTCATACGTTTAAGTTCCACTAGCTGAGTCGCCAAATTGGTATTGCAATTCAACTTAAGAAAAATTTAAACTAACTCTTTCTCTTTACTATACACATGCCGGCGGCCATGCCACTTATGCCGCATTGGCTTCCGCGGATGCCGCAGCGGCTATTTCCATAGTATATGAAAAAGTATATGACAGTTAAAAGATCTATGCCGCCGGCATTGCCGCCGGCATGTGTGTAGTAGTCTTAAGATCCCACCTTCTGAGTAGCACAAAATTACTTTATTGGTATACGTATAGGTAAAGGAACTTCATGTAAAAAGGTTAGCCTGTAAACATCCTACTGCAGGGAAAAAGCCTTACCTCAAATGTGAGGTAGTATGAGCCATACTCCACCACGCGGGCTTAGTGCGTATTGGTGGAGGGGTGATTGCAAGGCAAGCGACGAACCTTGCTGTCAGACTTTATCAAGCCGCCCATAGGGCCTCTGACTAGGCTTAACGACTAATATCAACCGATATTAGCCGGGACCACCTGCTTAACGTGCCTTCCGAAGCACGGAGATGCTACGCGTGATATACGCCACTTATATGGTCGGAATGGTCACCCATCCAAACACCGACCGCGCCGTAAGTAACTTATCTTCGGTAACTTCGGTATTACTACCAAAAATTCAAAATTCAAATTTCAAAATTCAAAATCTTTATTTCAATTTAGGTCATGAAATGACACTTATGAACGTCAAATATAAAAATTAAAATAAATGTGCGAAACATGTCTCCTTATATTTTGGGCCCTACCAGCGCTTCGAGACAGAACACAGACAATTAGACAAGTGCTGAGAAGAAACGCCGGAACAAACTCAGTCACCACTAGCTGCCGTAAAATCAAAATCATCAAAAGTAAGTACATCAGTTGGTGCAGGCTGGACGGACCACACATTCGTGTCGTTTAGATAGTCTTGAACCTTATAATAGCCTTTAGACATAAGCGTGTTTTTAACGTGTTTCTTAAATTTATCAACCGGCAATTCGACAAGATTGTGTGGTATATTATTAAAGAATTTTATACAATTTCCCATGAACGAGTTACTAGTTTTAACTAATCTGAAGTTAGGAACGACAAGCTTGTGTTTATTTCTTGTGTTATATGGGTGAATGTCGCTTTTCTTCATGAAATTATCTAAATTTTTACGAACGTACATTATATTGTCAAAAATGTATTGAGAAGCCACAGTTAATATGTTGATTTTCTTAAAGACCTCTCTCAGGGAGTCACGAGGACTAAGTTTATAAATAGCACGAATGGCTCTTTTCTGCAAAATAAATATGGTTTCAATGTCTGTAGCAGAACCCCACAAGAGAAGACCGTAAGACATAATACTGTGGAAGTAACTAAAATATACAAGCCTCGCCGTTTCAACATCAGTCAGATACCTAATTTTTCTAACTGCAAATGCAGCAGAACTTAGCCTCCCAGCTAGGCTGCGCTGCCACTACTGCGCTTCATGTTACCCACTCTTAAACTATCGTTAAACTGTTCTAAACAACTGATACTAAACAGTTCCCAACTAAGTAAAGAGTTCTACCTACTCACGAGTGTTTGCAAAGTTGCAAGCCTACACTTGTAGAATAGAATTCCGAAACTTATTGAATATAACTTTTCGTCTGCCCGTTTGTTGGCTAAGTCCATATTGAGATAGTTATTATAATATCGTTCAGTACTATGCTATAGTACGTTCTCCTCCGAGATTAGCCATTGGAGCGAGACATTTGATATAGTGCTCGAATGTGTCAACAACGCTTTCTTTCAACCACCAACTTCCCGATTCGGAATCGGATTTCAAGCTGTTTCTGAGTATTTTGAAGACAGTAACACCACGAGTTAAAACCCGACAAGGGATGCTGCAACCAGCGAACTGGCCACTACACCAAAGGGCACAAGTGTATTATACAGTAGTACGTACACTTTATGATCCTTTGCGATCCTTGGTACTATACAGAATGTAAAAAAAGGACTAGCCAAATTCAAGGAGGTGGTTGTCGATCGAGAATAGAATACAGGAAAATATTTTAAAAAATCGTTTTTTTTTATTTGTCTGTTTTCGAGATTCGGCTTGTACTTTTTTACACCCTGTATAGAAGTATAGGGATCCGTGGACATTTTATCTTATAAATACTCATTTTCTTTCCATATTTTTTTTTTCAAGTTTTTTCCTGTTTTCTAGACTCGACTCTTAACCACCCCCTTGAATTTGGCTCGTACTTTTAATACACCTTGTATTAAGCTCACCTCTCACAAGTTCAGTTTGAGTTTGGTTAGGGATCCTCAAAATTACAACCACTGAGCCATAAAACACTGGGTATTTCTCAGTCCTTAGAACCTATTTATCCTAGGTTCTTAATTCGTAAACTCATTTATTTTCAGAGCACGTTCAGAGTAAATGTTCATTTATATACGACACAGATGCCTTCAAGCGGCCGACGTGACAGACAGTGAACTATGTTGGGAGTGGTCTTGAAATTTTATTCATATTAGGCCCGGTGACAACATCGCAGTTTAAGTAGGGTTGCATACAATTTTCTAATAAAGTTATTTGATAGTATTTATGTATGTCCATTATTGTCTATGTTTCCCAAGGTCCAGTACCATCCAAATGTTCCAGACACGGTTTGATATTCATATGTCTGAATTAGCGACGATTATTTATTATCTTTTGACTAGCAGCCGTTCCCCGCGAGGCCGTGACGTCCACGCGTTATTTTCTCGAGTCGTTGCGAGTTTTCCCCCTCCCCTCCCATCACAGCGTAATGTTTTATAGCCTAAAGTCTTTCCAGATAAATAAGCTTTCCAACAAAAAAATATTTTAAGTTGTAAACAAACTCTTCAGCTTTATAATATAAAGTATAGACATGGAGTCTTATCGAGTTAAAAGATACGCCTTAAGTCTACTTCCGCAAATGCTTACACGTCTTTTTGTCTCTTTAAATACCAACATTGTAATAAAAAGTAAGCATCCTTCATATAACAATATCGTAGAGTTAATTGAGTAAAAAGATGAACGATACAACATTCGATTATCGACATTTTATTTCGTCTACGTATTTGTCAATGACGTCGTTATTTACCCCGCTCGTGATTTTCCATTCAATTTGAAAAAGCTTCACCTAATATGTATCTACGTTCGCGCATTGGTTCGGATTAACGTTTAATTTAATTGAAGTCTTATTCTAAAAGACATTCTCTTTATTGTCAAGTCTAGCCGTCTCTGTCACTCCTGGCAGAATAGGCGTAAGAGCAAGCATGATAAGCAGCATCCTAAGTGTCATTCATGATAAATTGAAATAAAGATTTTAAATTTCAATTTGATAAATGTGAAAAAAATGATGATATCGTCTTGTAGAGTTGAGCAAGCTGACAAGGTGTGCCCAAGTACGAAGACATTTACAAGCCGTGATCGATGTAGAAAGAACAAAGAAACGAATCCGATATCCATACATTAATTAATCGGCAAATACATTTGTACGCTTATGTGGGAAAAGTATCTAGAGAACGACTAATGGAAGGAAAATGGTAATGAAGATTACTTGACATCATCAAATGGAATCACGACATTCATAGGCAGAGGACCAAAGTCAATTATAAGAACGATGGGTAACATATTTTTGAACTGACTTGTAGTTATTAGTCAGGCATATTATTTTAAGAGCATTTCCAATATTTTGCATACGTCCCGAATGTTTGAATATTCTTACATCTTTTAACTCACATGAATTTAATTAGACTATCGAGATTTTTTGCGATTGAGTTGGATTTTTACTGTTTTTAAGCGACCAAAAGTACCGAGACCAAGACTATGCAGTGCTACGTGTAGCTACTGACCTCACAATTTCGACACTAGCAATATCTGATTGCCGAAGTGCCACAAAGGGAATTTTTAACCAACTCTATTTGTTTTTTTTTTTTTCAAATTCTCTAAGAATATAAATCTACGACAAAAATGTTTCACGTATTTTATTTGAGTGTCCAATGGACGAACATACTAGATATTTGCTCCTAAAATAAAATTCGTTCAAATCGGTTGTGGCAGATTTCTACTATAATTGTTTGTAATAATTAACAGAGACATACCGCAGTAGAGGTATAAACAAAAAGAAAATAATTACCTTGTTTCATTTGGTTCCACTTCAGCAGTTTAATATCGTAAGTAGTGATGGAATGTCAAATATCAGAAATTTAATTATAGTTTATGAAATTTTAAGATTTACAATGTGTCCCGACATCAGTGTCGGAACCTTTGATGCTATGAAATATAGATTTTTTATCGACAAATTGGCCCTCAATTTTTTGTTTTCCATTTCCGACACTGACTGTCGGGACACATTTGTATACAAGAACTATTACAAATACATGAATTGCTCGTTTAAAGTATAAGATAAGAAACTGCCGAAGTGGAACCAAATGAAACAAGGTAATTATTTTCTTTTTGTTTAACCCTGCTTAGGCCCAAAAAGGTCTGATGACTTTAGGTCCTAAAACCAGTCACCCAAAACTTTCCGTAATCCAATAAGGGAATTATTAAAAAAGTTGCGCCATAATCGAACATTCTAGAAGCCCTTTGACCCAACATGTCTCATGAATTTGGGAGAAGGTGAATACCTATAAATTCAATGTAGGCAATGTTAGTACTATATATAAGGTGTTTTTCTATAAACGGGTAAAACTTTACCAGAACTTCAATTTACTTTAGAGAAATCGGGCCCTATCATTTTTTTTAAAAACGGGCTAGTTTTATTTTTTTATTTTTCCTAACAAAAAAAAATATATTTTTAAAAGCATCCTGCCTGTGTCTAGTCTGAAACATCCCAACGTCATCACCTCTCTCTCTTTTCCCTCATATCCTCAGGTGATGATGTTGGGATGTTTCAGACTAGACACAGGATGCTTTTAAAAATATTTTTATTGTTTTTTTAGGAAAAATAAAAAAACTAGCCCGTTTTTAAGAAAAAAAAATGATAGGGCCGGTTTCTCTGAAGTAATTTGAAGTTCTGTTAAAGTTTCACCCGTTTATAGAAAAACACCTTATATAACCGTACCTAAGATCTGGAGAAAATAAAAATAACGAGTTTAGGCTATGTTATATCGAATTCAATTTAAAGCCTGAACTATTTATTTTTGTCTCATTCGATTCTTTTTCGAAATCTTGTGTTTGAACGTCAATCTAAAGCCTATTTTTAAATATTTATTCAATAAAACAAATCGGTAATAGGAAATAAAATCTGCCGAACTGCGGACGCAGTTCATCGGCAGGTGTTCTCGTTCCCTAAATATCTAGTAATATAAACTATTTATAAAAACTAAATTAAATTAAGTTAGTTTAAGTTAAGTTAAGGGCCTGCTTCCTCATTGACACATAAGAACTATACTCAATATATTATAATTAAATAGTATATGAAATAACTTCAAGAATACTGAATTATTTTGTTGATATACCAATTTGTATGCGCATTGAAATAGGTAACGTTATTTGATAGTAGTTTGTTGCTTACCATCAGTTGAGATTACGGCTAAATGTCTGGTTATTAGACCGCGTAAAGGATGTTTTTATTTTAAAGCTCATTACTATGTAATAATACCAAGTGAGCGGCGTCGCAATCAGGCAGAACACCTAGTTTATAAAGAGTTACTTTATGCGGAAATGTACACACATATTTCACACTCACAGCACCTCTCCACAAACAGTAGTGGCAATCTGGGATATAAAAATATTGTCCTTTCGTCTTAGAGCAGTGTATTTTCCGGGTGCCTTATACATTATGCATCAGTTGGCGCAAAATTAACGGAGCACCCTTAGCACCGAAATGAGTTTCTCGTACATTCTGTATCTACATGCCTTAAGGCGTACTCTACTGATACGTAACTTTAACAATAACTTTGACGGGAACATACCGTACCATTGAACATTGTTTTACGGTACCCAATTTTGTATCGATATTGCTCGACCAATATTCTTCCAACATAAAGTTTCTACCCCATAGACTTATATGTCTAGAGGTCGTTGATTTATTTACAATACTTTTAAAGTTATTTATTTTTCCATAAGATAATTAAATACATTATTATTGGACAACAATCACATACATTGCTGTGATTCCAAAGTAAGTTGCTAATGCACTTGTGTTATGGAAATCAGAAGCAAAGGTAAAAAAAAAAACTACCTTGACCCGACCGGGAATCGAACCTGGAACCTTTGAAACCAAGCTAGCGCAGCCACTATACCACGTAGTAGATCGTCAAAAAGATTTTTTATGAAACTAGCGGTGCTTGCGAATTCATCCACGTGGTTTGAGAAAAAAAAAGTAAGTAATAATAAGAATTAAAGTACTATTAAAGTTTGCTCCATTAAACAGATAAAGTATTAACGGTCTGCGGTCTATAAATTTCATTTGAACTCGAGTAAAGAGAAATTTTCCAAACTTTATTCAGAACTGAAAGAGGTTTTTATCAAAGCTTCTCCGAGATTATTACCTGACTACCGGTGAAGTGATAAAAATCCGCTGAATAGGGCTAATTTAAACCGGCAGTCCTCTATTTAGAAGCACCCAGCTAGTGGATTTTCTCAATAGTTTTTAACTAAGCACCAGTAATATTAAATATTCACCCAAAATTATAAAGATTTTTTATTGATCCCACTTTTATTAAAGCAAATCGAAATGATTGATGTTATTCATTTAACTCAGCGCACTATAAAACAAAATAAAAAATAACGTTTTTTTTTTAGTATTATGACGTTTTCTTTTCATAGTAAAGAACATTCTGTAATGAAGACGGATTTGACAGTCTTTGAAATAGATTTATTAAAAAAAATATCATAAACATAATTTTTAATATAACTGATAATGATGTTTTTGCTTATCAGATAACTAGCTTTTGCCAGCGACTTCGTCCGCGTGGAATAGTTTTTTCTCCCGTTTTTTACACATTTACCACCATATCTTTGCTCCTATTGGTCGTAGCGTGATGTTATATAGCCTATAGCCTTCCTCGATAACTGGACTATCCAACACAAAAAGAATTATTCAAATCGAACCAGTAGTTTCGGAGATTAGCGCGTTCAAACAAACAAACAAACAAACAAACAAACAAACAAACAAACTCTTCAGCTTTATAATATTAGTATAGATGGGCTTACATTTACTTAGATTAGATGACGGATCGTACAAAAGCTAAATATAATACACACGACACTCGATGACTTTTGCCTTTATTTACTTAAATAAATTCGCTACGTGCTCAGAAGCTGTAACAAAACAAAATCTGGCAAAAATTAGGCCTCAGTTGTAAATAAAAACTTACGTCCTATCAACTGGAGCTTTATTAAGCGAATGAAGTCTCATCAACTACAGCCTTCAACCTAAGTAGCGTCGGCATAAAAACAATAATTACTTGTCTCGTAAACATTTTATTTGCTATCCGTAGTAACGTGGTACAGTGCTGAGTCAACAAGAAAACAACAATATAATAAACGTAGGCGAAAGAGATATTGCACAGAAATATAATCAATACAAATTATTAGAAAGGCTTGGAAACAAGACTTGTATCATCAAATTACAGGGTGTGGATTAAAACAGTTGCGAAAAAAAAATTATATATAGACTCTTTAACTAACCAGTACTAATCAATTTTAAATGGTTTAAATTTATTATAATAAAAAAAAATTGTATCCTCACAAAATAAATCGAACCAGCAATGTATTTCAAACCAAATTTTCAGAACTTGCCTAATTGTCTGTGTGTTCTGTCTCGAAGCGCTGGTAGAGCCCATAGACATGTTTCGGCCCTTTCAGGACATTTTTTTTTTCTATATTTTGATATTCATAAGTGTAATTTCATGACCTAAATTGAAATAAAGATTTTGAATTTTGAATTTTTGAATGTATCCAGTCATAGAACTTGTAATTTTTTCGGGTTTCGTAGACGAATGGCAAAAAACGGAACTCTTATAGTTTCGAAAAGTCTAACATTTGTGAGCTGGACGCTTCCAAAGTGGAAAATGGGCGTCCCTAGGTTTAAGGCAAAAAGTTTTGTTATGGTTTTAATTTAAAATGTGTCGGAGTTTCGTTTTATGCCATTCGGATACGGAACCCTAATTAAACCGCCTTCAAATAACTTATTCTGCATTTTTCTTCTATATAGAAGAAAAAACTTTTTTTGGAGTAGGTGCACGATGTGTTAGACTGGTGGTGTACGTAAGCTTGACATCTTTTACGCGGTTTTTTTGTATTTAACGTTTTATTGTCCTTAATTAAATCTATGCCTCAAATTTTAGTCAGAACGTGTCAGCTTGAAATCATGATGTAAAAGTTTTGTAATATAACTTGTCTAAACCCAATTAAACTAATTTGTACAGATTCACGTTTATACCATATCGTTTGCGGCGAGGGCGATTACAAGACTCATCAAATGATCGCGATGCGATAGCAATTCATTTGTGGTATTTTTATTTTATTTATTTATTTGGTACACACAAATTATTTACAAACATTACAAAATAAAAGTATCCATTTCAATGCTTATGACTTGTTGCAGCTCCAAGAGCAATCAAACAAATCACAGCATGCAAATTGAGTTAACAATCTTAAGCGTAAATTAAAAAATAAATACATAAAATAATAATTAATTAACATTGTAAATTAAATAAAAAGACTATATATTAAATTCATTCCTGTAACAACAAAAAGTACATTCGAATTAGATTGGTAATTATAAAATTACCTATGATAATTATTGGGAATCACAACATTTTGCAGAGTAAAGGTACTCTTCGAGATTAAATGTTACCCGAGACCTCATCAGGGTAATTCAATTCTGACGACCTAGACGTCTCTAACAATTGTGATTCAATAGCAATCAGTATACGTAATCGCCGTATGAATAAAGAGAGGGTTCACTAAAATTTTGAGGTAATTATTTATGAGCGTGGTAGCGCCCGAAGTTTAAAGCCCCTGAGGCGTAAGAACTTGTATAATTAATTCAAAGTTTTATTGAAATTCTTTGCGGATCATAGCTTGCTATAAGTATGGACATACATAGTATTGAGCTTGAAGAAGTTTGCCTATTGATCACGTGTTAGTCAAATTTTCTTTTCAGTGTAATATCGAATTGCCATTTTATAGGTTTTCATTAATTTGTAGAATTAATTGAATTTTGTAAGCGGTATTATATATTGACAATAATTTATCTAGCTAAATAACATAAAAAAAGAAGAATAAATTTATCTTATATGTAAAAGAAAGTCGTGTTTGTTACAACACTTATAACTCGAGAACGGCTGAACCGATTTGGCTGAAAGTTGGTGGGGAGGTAGCTTAATCAGGAGGATATAGGATACTTTTTATCCCGCTAGATGGGACCGGGGCTGGGGTAGCACGGGACCGGTGTGAAACGGTGGGGAGGTAGCTTAGTACTAGGAGAAGGACATAGGATACTATTTATCCCGTTCGATGGGGCCGAGGCTATTGCGGGACGGGGCCGGGGCGACACAAAGTTTGCTGGGTCCGCTAGTTAAATATAAAAAACATCATTCCCAGCGCTGCCATATGGAATGGTGCCCAAAATGCTGGCAGCGTTACCCCACTGGATAGTAATAATTTAACAATAATTTATCAAGAAATAATCTGCTTTACACTGTGCTGTGCATGTATAAAAGTCAAAACACCTAGCTCAAACCTACTTTTAACTGGAACAAATTAAAATAGTAGTTTTAACCGATGCCTTTCATTAAAAGCAGTTTGGTTTACGTATGACATTTACTAACGCTCGTTTTTCAGCGCTCAGATTACGGTGTTTGAAATAAAGCTTATTTTATTGGAACACAAAGCTGTCGTCTATGATAATTACAGCTGTATAAGTCCTTATTTCTAACAAATTTCCTGAATAAATCTTTACAGATTAAAACCTTTGATACCTACTTTATCAATCTTAAGAACATCAGCTACTTATTCCACCTTATTAAGTTTGTATAACCAATAAAACAGACATCAGAATCACTCAAGCAAAAACACCTTAATCGCCTTATGAGTGAGGTAGCTATGTCAATGAAAATAAGCGGACCAAGCCTAGAACATCAGTAAACGATTAGCGATAAACACTCAAAAATATGTAGTATGACATCATGTCGATAGCATTTGTTATTTTCATAAAATTTTATGAGCCTTTTTAATAACCGTTTGCAACCAGTCAAGGCATTCTTAAACTTATTGGTTAACTTCCAGAAGAAAATAACTGTCAATAGTTCTATACGCAAACATTTTTTGCAATAATTGTACAATCCTCATCAAATTTTTTTGCAATAATTGACGACGCGTTTGGTGTATTGGTTAGCGCTCCTGACTATTACGCCGGCCGTCGCGGGTTCGAATCCCGCAAGGGGCAAATGTTTGTGTGATGAGCATTAACATTTGTATCTAAGTTATGGATGTTATATGTATTTAAGTATTTATGGGAGACGCCCCCTTCATAATCGTTGTCTGGTACTTCGTAACACAAGGAAGAAAATTCCTTACCACGAAACCTGACAATTGGTGTGTTGTCTGGCGCATATTTATTATTATTATTAAATACGTAGTTTTTATGCAAACTACGACTGCGGTCGCCACACAGTACAAATATTTTTTTGGCCACACGAAGAAAATAAGGAAAAAGACTGGAAATAGCATTTCTTTGGTCTTATAATTGAAGTTTACGATTCATAAAGTCAATTGACTGTAACGGTTTTATTGAGATCGCATTTTTTTGTGCCAACTTACTTGCTTAATTAAATAGGTGTGAGAATGATAGCCTATAAACTTTTATCTGCGTCATCGGTGCTATAAAAATGCTGTTGTTATAAATTGAAGCTTTTATCTATGACCAATTAAGTACAGTAAAATTCTGAACATTAAAAAAAACCTTTGTATGTTGAGCAAAGTTTAATAATCTAAATTCTTGTTGTTTGTAGTTAATGTAATGAAGTTTCATTTAATTAAGGAAATTATTTAGCTGTATTCATGTTTTAGGGTAAGTTCAAAAAATAAAAAACGCACTTTTAGTTTTTCTGTCTTCTTTCTGAATTATCAAAGAAAAACATTAATAGTAAGACATAATTAGCCCTTATTATCTTAGTACATAAAATAAAATGGGACGAGTCATACAATAAAAATAAACTTTTCTCGTCCCAATTGGGCCGAAAACTTGTGGGCGGACTAAAGAATTACCCTCTTAAAAATAAAGTAAGTACCAAGATTTGCTCGGAATATAAGTAACTCAGTCCTAACAAGCTGCAAACTCGGTTTAATAATTATTTAGTGCACCATTTTAAATGCGAATAGTTTGGCGATACTAGCTCGTCTAAGATTAAATATCAAACTACGCACTTTTGTAAAGAGCAACACATCTGCTTCTAGCTGTAAAGTTCTTGAATTATTTTCCTCCTATTTATTACCTTTACTTCAATTTGAAGATGATGATGATGATGAAGATTTTCATTAAATAATTCTGTTGAGTAGTTACATACATAAAAAAAATACTTGGTCTTTATAATGGGTAATAACCTACTTAGTTTCGTAATTAAACATCTAACCTACTTAGTTTTGTTTTCAAATAGTTAATTGCATATTGATACAAATAAGTTGTACGTATAAACTTTTCATAAGTTAGGTAATAACTATCTTTATAATTATAAGAAACTAGCGGTCCCAGCGAACTTCGTTTCGCGTTTTTGAAATGGAAAAAACTAACAAAATAAATTTTAAGATAAGATATACCGGGATATACACATTTTTAGATATACCGGGAGAGTCAAAACTTCCAACACCAGGTCGCCTTCTCGTAGCTTACCAGCTACGGTGTAGTATTTAGTAGATACGCGCGAGCTACGCGGCACGCGCGAGGGTGCGAGTTTCCCCATTTATTTTGATTTTTTATAAGGTTGTTGTGAAGAGGTTTTCTCTTAGAAAACTTGCACATAATTTAAAAAAATTTTTTTTTAAGAATAAACATAACTCATATTATCATCCCGTAGTCGCTCGCCGCTGACCAAAACAACACCCTGTGTATACTCAAGTTGACTGGGTTTTAGCTTTCACTGAATGAGCTCAGTATCTGTTCTTAAAAATTGTGTGCTACTAGTACTAGTACATTGCCGAGGCAATCTAGTCTAGTGTCTTGTTTTATTTGGTGTTACTGTCTGTGTTGAAACGTAATATCTCTGTGCCGACAACACTCAATGATTGGGTTTTGGATTGCAGTGTAACTGTTGAATTCAGTTCCCTGAAATGACTGCCCGTGCAATAGTGTTGAATGTTGAGAACACACAAATGTGATAGAGGATGTTAATTTTCCTAGAAGTACTGGTTTCTTTTTTGTTTCCTTAAGGTAGCAGTATCAAAATTTTGATGCTATTTTGCAATTTCTTTAAATAAACAGTTTTAACGTAATGCAACGCTGTCTTTTAATTTGAGTTATCAAAGCCGTAACACAAAAACTTTACATATTTTGATTTACACATTTGAGCGAGTTGACGTTATAAAAAAGTTTTCACAGCTGTAGATACCCACTTAAAAAATCTATGCGATATAGTAAAAACCAGCCAAGTGCGAGAAGGACTCGCGCACGAAGGGTTCCATACCACTGACTCATGAATACTTCAAGTGCCTCCCTGTTGCCCATATTAATATTGAGCCAAAAACGGGCAAAAAATCGCGTTTGTTATAGGAAGCCCCCTTGAAATATTGATTTTATTTTGTTTTAAGTATCTGTTGTTAAAGTTACAACAGAAATACATGATATGTGAAATTTCAACTGTCTAGTTATCAAGTTTCTTAAGATACAGCCTAGTGACAGACAGACGGACGGACGGACAGACAGCGAAGTCTTAGAAATAGGGTCCCGCTTCTACGAAACCCTAAAAAGGCCTTACCTAAAGATGGCCTACAATAAAAACGAAACGAAATAAGGTATTCAGTTCCAAATCCGGATTAAATATTTGGGGAATAAGCTACTCAGGGTGGACAATAAGTACGTTAAAGTAAAATCCTCAAAATATTTTTTTCACCATAATAAAGTAGAGACCGGGCTTATGGACTTAAGCCAATTATTTTTTCTCGGTAAAAAAACTAGCCAAGGTTTTATGAAAAATCTTTCATTCAACGGTTTATGTTACATGATATTAAATATAAAACAATGTTGTTGACTAATTAGAATATTTTATGAAACTTGCTAAGAAATAATATAAAAACATTTTTCCACAGATTGATACGCCTGCGGCTGCTTACATAAAAATGCCTTCTAATGTCAGTAAATTATCTTTCCCTCCCTTGTTACAGATGTCTACCTTAATTAGGGAAACCTCATGACAATAGCTCTTCGGTTTGTTTCATGCTTAAGCAATTCTCCAACCCAGCCCACATGCTTGATTCGTTTTAAATGGGTCAAGTTGCACGGGAGATGTTTTAGGGTTAAAAACCCCGCAAGTTACTAATGCGCTGGAACCTTGTCAAATTAATTACCTAGAAATATCGTTCGCAACTTAAATCCCAAAAATTTAACTAAAAAATAATTTATTGTTGTCAATAAAATATTATTAAAATACACAAAAAAGATTAGAAAGCTTAGAAATAACCTCGAGAAAACGTAAAAACGTACTTTTTGGGCGCAGAAAGTTTAATTGCAAATGACTCGAAAAGAAAGAAGAAGAACGTAATTATGCTGTACTTAAGAAAAACACATTTAAATTCTCTTAGGACCAGTTGCGTGATCAATAGTTAACGAATGTCTTTATCAGCGGTTGAATATTTTATAGTTAATAGTTAGTTATTTTACGTTTAATAGTTTCTGGCTGAATAATTGCGAAACTTGTTAATATGTATGTATGTATATTTTTTAAATATATTTATGTATTACAGTATTATACATATAATATAATACTGTAGTAATATAATACGGTAGTTATACATATAATATATATATTATACCTATGTTTATTTAGTTTATTGTATTAAATATATATATTTTTTTAATTTATTAATCGTATTAACAAAATTACAAGATATAGGAAATATTAACATCTAAAAACCACAGAGGTTTATCGTGATGCTAATGAGATAAGTTAACGTCAGTAGAAAAGAAACAGCAGGCGAATAACAAATCGAATAATGTGTGATGAGCAGATCGGTAATACAGTAAAACATAAAAAATAATGACATAAATGTACTATGTATTGTATAAGTACTATAGGCAAGAACCAGGCAGGATTTCGGTTGAGTTTAAGATTTTTGAATCTACATTGAGAGGTCATTGTAAAAAGTGTGCACTACAATGTAATAATTACAAATAAAATAATTAATTATAACTACAATTTAGACAAGAAATAACTTTTGAGCTGAAGGTTAACAATTAATTAGACGCGGTACCTAATAAGCGGCCGTCCGCTGGCCGTACACATTATTTGCAGTCGTCTGCCAGAGCCGGTTTTGTGCCATGGCGCATATACCTCTATTATGGTATGTATGTAATAATATAATATTGTAATGCTTCATAATGATAATTTTGTTGCGTTTTCCAAAATTTTTTACTACATTATGCTCCTGCACCCACATAAAATCTTTTTGCATGACCTAAAGGTATGACTGGGAGAGAATGCTTTTAGCATTAAGTCCACCTTTTGTACACTTTTACTTGTGAAATAAAGTTCTTAAATAAATAAATATTTACAATCGTGCGCGTTTTGGTGAAAAAATACGTTTACCAATGGTCATTAAAATAGCCATCCTGACATAAGGCAGTTTTGTCGTCTTGCCTTCCATCTCGTCGCATAAGTGCGACAAAATCCTGTCGATACTATAAACGGAGAATGGCCCTTCTAACCTTTCCCAGTTCTGTGGCTATACTAACGACGTTATTCCCATACGGGCTGTGTTAGACTAATTCAGCTATTATCGTTGTGAATGAAATAATTGCCGACATTTTGTTCGTACAAAGCGGGTTCCGCGATTGTGATTCACTCGACGAACGGGAAACGTTTAACTATCTCTACTAGGGAGTAACTGTCTTATATAGCCTTATGAATGAACATGTTGTCAAAATGCTTTATGCGTACATGCTACAGTGTGACCCAGATCTTCTGGCCAACGGTGACAGTCGGAACTATCGCTGTCAAATTCAAAAATGCGGTTGCCAGATCGAGTGTAGCAAAATCTCCTCAATCTTACAAGATTTTCCGATTTTCCCTTTTGTTTTCGTTTCGTACGTGTTCTGTACTATTAATATGATTGTTTTTAAATACCGTAGAGCTAAACACCTTATGTGAAGTTTTAATTTTCAATGGTTTTAATTATTAATACAATTGTTTTGCGCCGAAAATCGGTGGAACATACATGATATGCATCTTATGGTAGAAAATGCCTTCAACGACATTTCCATCAAAGAAATCTTTTCTTTGCTTTTACCATGCATGGGTAAAAAATACCCCAATAAATAAAAGACTCCCTGAATCAAGGGAGATTTCTTGCTCTGGCTACCTTGTTGAATACTAGCGCCCCCCTGTCAATGTCATCTGTTGACCAGAAGATCCTTGTCGCGCTGTAGGTGGATAGCAAAGCAACGATGACGCGACAAGACGTTTCTTTCAAAAACTATTACAAATCACGTTTGAAAGACTTAATAGCTGCACAATATCTGATCATCAATCATTTGTTTCGGATATTGAGAGAGTAATCTCGCAACATAGATAAGGTGACGCAGCCTACGCGTTAGAAAGCACTTGCAACCAACGTGTACATCCGGGCGGCTGAGCCACACGCCTAGAGAGATCTCACCTATCTAGGCTGATAACGAATCGTAGGTGACGCTGGTATATCCAGGTTTCATCGTAGGTGACGCAATAGTTTTCTTGTAAAATCAAAAAACTAGGCTCAGACAGCCAGAATTTCACATTTTCTGACACTCTGGATCTCAGCTCACAGAGGGTTTCAGGGCGCTGTTTCTTATAAAAAGGAATGTGACGCGTAGGTGTCGGCCATCTGAAGTAGTTTCATCCATTTTAATCCAATACTTTTCGAGAAATCATGATAAACGTATGGCTCAGACAGCCGGACATCCGGTCGTCTGAGCCAACTTGTTTTTCTCTATATTTCACGAAATACTATGCTGCGGAAAAATGTTTTAACGATATACTGATGTGACGACGTTGGTGACAGCTCTCGACCAGATTTGAACCTTCGTGACGCACGCGTTTAGGAGCTATTGAGAAAATACTGCTGGCTCAGACAGCCAGATGCTGGCTGTCTGAGCCACCCAGTTCTACCACTTCCAAGTGTTCTACGAAGCTGGAAACTCATCTAATCTGATGTGACGCGGACTCTAAGTAAGTATAATCGTAAGTGACAGCTCTATATGCCGGCAATCAAAAGTTATAAGCAATTCAATTGTTTTCCATACATTGATGCATTTGGGTGACCACACTTCGCACTTTTTATGGGAATAAAAATACAATATAGTAGAAAATTTAAGCAAAGGCCCCCATTTCAAGACAGATTCTTTCTCGTGCTTTTTAGATATGTAATTATGTAGTTAATAACGTCGCCGATGAAGGAAAATTTTGTAATTATTTATGATCTCAGGTATGACGTACTCTTTATTTGAAAATAACCACTAGTTTCAGTTAGGTACTACAGTTTAAGAGTATTTCAGTAAGGTACTTCATACTTACTCAATCCTCATCTCGTCCCATGTGATTACGGTACGGCCCACTTGGGACAAGATGCAAAAAAATCAAAATTATTACTAACTTCATTCTGCAAGTCGTCTCCTGTTATAATGGGTGGAAAATA
Organism: Pyrausta aurata; assembly: GCA_963584085.1. NCBI lineage: Eukaryota > Metazoa > Arthropoda > Insecta > Lepidoptera > Crambidae > Pyrausta > Pyrausta aurata. Next base: position 2,982,545 of record OY757269.1, on the reverse strand, counting down.
AAGTCATTTATCAACTCGTCCCACCATGCCTTCAACTTATATGGGACGAAATGCAGAAATCAAAGAATTAATTTCTTTCAGCAATTCGTCTTTTCTCAGTAAATCTTAAACTTTCACAACGTTTGAAATGAGGCAATTTTAAGAATTTCTGATATAAAGGAGATGGACTTACTTAAACAGGCTCATAATATTTTGTACACGATTTAAAAAATTAGGAATATCTTATCAACTTTGGGAAAATACGTTTAATTTAGTTTAAAACACCTCTCAATTTGACAAAAAGTTGACTATACCCAATACCCGGGCGCGCTATGTGAAGACGCGAAAAGATCCGAATTAGGATCTTTTACCCCCAGTCGGCGAAAAGCGATACAACGAGTGTGACGTCTCGGTTCGTGATTGTGAATTGGTTTGAATCTCCTTTATATCAGAAATTCCTAAAAATGCCTCATTTCAAACGTTGTGAAAGTTTAAGATTTACTGAGGAAAGACGAATTGCTGAAAGAAATTAATTCTTTGATTTCTGCATTTCGGCCCGTATAAGTTGTAGGCATGGTGGGACGAGTTGATAAAATGCTTTATTTTCCACCCATTATAACAAGAGACGACTTGCAGAATGAAATTAGTAATAATTTTGATTTTTTTGCATCTTGTCCCAAGTGGGCCGTACCGTAATCACATGGGACGAGATGAGGATTGAGTAAATATGAAGTACCTTACTGAAATACTCTTAAACTGTAGTTCCTAACTGAAACTAGTGGTTATTTTTAAATAAAGAGTACGTCATACCTGAGACCATAAATAATTACCAAATTTTCCTTCATCGGCGAAGTTATTAACTACATAATTGCATATCTAAAACGCAGGAGAAAGCATCTGTCTTGAAATGGGGGCTTTTGCTTATATTTTCCACTATATTGTATTTTCATTCCCATAAAAAGTGCGAAGTGTGGTCACCCAAATGCATCAATGTATGGAAAACAATTGAATTGCTTATAACTTTTGATTGCCGGCATATAAATAAATAAATAATAAATAAAAGTTTATTGGTACAAAATGCTACATCTGGTATCTTAAACTAGGTACAAGGTATTGGCGACACAATAATAAGATACGGTTGAACGTTAACACTGTACTAGTTTTTTTTTTTAAAACTGTATGACAGTCGTTAGCGCCCTCCACCGGACTTACAGGACTCAGGTAAGTTATTGCCATCTCTAAATATATATATTTTAGTAGTTAAATAGATTTCACAATGAAAGTTTTAAATGAATATATGAATGTGTGTGTGTGTGGATGTGTGAGTGTGAGTGTGTGTGTGTGGATGTGTGAGTGTGTGTGTGTGTGTGGATGTGTGTGTGTGTGTGTGTGTGTGTGTGCGTGTGTGTTTGAGAGAGCGTGCCAGCGTATGCAGTGTGTTTGAAATTATGTTAATGTATGTACATATGAGCGTTTGTGTTTGCCCTAGGAGTTAAGATTTATATTATTTTAATTTAATATTATGTATTTATAGGGTAGACATTTTCAACAGGTCCTCAACTTTTATATATGACAACCCCTGCAACCACTGGCGCAATACTAGTTTACACTTTCTTGAGTTGTAGCTAAAAATGTTGAGTTCCTTGTTTATTTTATTATAGACTTGAGAACTTTTAATATAGTATTGCCTGCCAGCTAGGGCAGTTCTGTAAGGAACATGTTCACAAACTCTGTATCTTATTCGTCGGCCTACATGCTTAACACCATCCGTCAACGGGAGCGAGCGATGTCTTCGGAGTGTCATTTGGAGCACATAGAGCTGCCTGGTCGTAAGTACTTCGCAGTCTTTGTACAGATCCACGGTTGGGTAACGGAAATGCTTTTTGGTAACGGAAGAGCTGTCACTTACGATTATACTTACTTAGAGTCCGCGTCACATCAGATTAGATGAGTTTCCAGCTTCGTAGAACACTTGGAAGTGGTAGAACTGGGTGGCTCAGACAGCCAGCATCCGGCTGTCTGAGCCAGCAGTATTTTCTCAATAGCTCCTAAACGCGTGCGTCACGAAGGTTCAAATCTGGTCGAGAGCTGTCACTAACGTCGTCACATCAGTATATCGTTAAAACATTTGTCCGCAGCATAGTATTTCGTGAAATATAGAGAAAAACAAGTTGGCTCAGACGACTGGATGTCCGGCTGTCTGAGCCATACGTTTATCATGATTTCTCGAAAAGTATTGGATTAAAATGGATGAAACTACTTCAGATGGCCGTCACCTACGCGTCACATTTCTTTTTATAAGAAACAGCGCCCTGAAACCCTCTGTGAGCTGAGATCCAGAGTGTCAGAAAATGTGAAATTCTGGCTGTCTGAGCCTAGTTTTTTTGATTTTACAAGAAAACTATTGCGTCACCAACGATGAAACCTGGATATACCAGCGTCACCTACGATTCGTTATTAGCCTAGATAGGTGAGATCTCTCTAGGCGTCTTGCTCAGCCCCCCGGATGTACACCAACCAACAGGCTTGCCAATGCGGTGGCCGAGTGGTATAGGCATGCGCCCGAATAGTGTAAGAGCACAGGGTTCGATTCCTTGTCTGACTCAGTTGCTTTTTACAAGTACAATGATCAATATACAATTGATAATTATCAATGATCAGTTCAATACCTCCGTGGTACCATTATGATATACAATCTAGTATTATTTTATCTGTGATACAATGAAAGTCGTTTAGCTAAACATATATTTAATTTCAATACCTACAACGAAAATTGCACTGACCTTTAAGAACGTAAATAATAAGGTAACCTAAAAATATATCGCCATTTTAGTTGTGCTATGCCAACAAATAGTTAAGTCACCAGCAAATTGCTTCTTGAGTCTGAGCTTGAGATGAAAATCCTATGTCTAGAAGTCTAGGATATCAAATATCTGAGTTATTTGTATAGCGTAACGAAAACAGATAACTTTTTGTTAAGTTCCTAATCGCCCCGTAACCATGACTCGTGTAACCGGGTCGTAACGTCGAGATGGTAAATACCATTTTTACCTTTTAAACAAGTGAAAGTTGGATAAAATCCCGTGATATTGTGTAGTTTAGTTTAAAAATGCAACAAAGTTTAAAATCTCACACGTGCTTATATTTGTAAATTTGAAGTACCTTATTCTAATGTATTAGGCAAGCTATGTCTATCTATCTATTGACTATGCATTAAGCAGATTCTATAATTGTTATCTTTATTACCTAAAATATTTTTTTAGTTCCCGTTTTTAGTAATGTTAATAAATAAACTTAAAATCGTTTGTTTAATGAGGTTTCGTAGTTCTTTCAACAGAATTTATTCTGCCAACGGCATAACTTAAGACATCAGTCGATGATGAGTCTCCGATAGGTCAAACATCTGTAGCAACCTATTTTGCCACAACCTTTTTCGATTAAGTTTAATATTGTACTTTTTCTGACACCTTTCAACTTTCATTACTTTTTTGTGTATTTTTGTTCCTTATGGAACAGGCTAAAGTCTTAGGACCATGCTGCCTTGTCAAAGGTTAGTTTATTTCGTCAGTCATTTTAGAGGAAATTAAGTCTTCAGTTTAACTCGTCAAGTATGTGTAAACGAGACACAATAAAAATTCCATTGTTATGCGACTCTCGGCATTCGTTTGATACCTGACTGATTAATATCCATGAATTCAGTAAATTTTCAAGATAAGTACTTTCATTAAAGTAAAATAGCGGTAGATACGGCATGTCATACTAATTGTCAGCTATAAAATGGCACTACACATTCCTTACGTCACACGTCTTACAAATGTCACCCGCGCACGCAATCCAATGGAAATTAGGCGACGGGGGCCTGATTTTAGCGGTCCACTTTCGTGTGGCGCGTCACCTTTCTTCCGCTATTTTACTTTAATCAAAGCCTTTGATTAAAGTAAGTAAGTTTTTTGGTGCGATTACAAAATACAAGTAAAAACCAGTGAAGTATAAACATCATAAGATTGCTCATTTCTTGAGTAAATGTGGGGAAAATTAAGTCTTCAGTATCAACTTTCATTACTCTTTTATTTCTTCCATCATTCTCTTTTATATTTTTGATACACATTCAAAAGTTTAAAGGTAAAATATTAAAATTCATCGAAAAAGGTTGTAGCAAATAAGTTGCCACACATCTCATTCTTTTCAATTATTTACAGTAAAAGCACATTGGTGTAACGCAACTCTTACGTGTTATGAGCTGGCCCTTCAATATCGTTTGTGGTCAATCCCCAGTAGTCTCCATTATTTTCTCAAAGCAAATAACAATTTCGTTCTGCCTTAATGAACTTCATTGTAGTGTGAAGTCGGTAAAAAATAAAGCGTTTACTCCTTCCTGCTTGAAGAAAGAACATTGAAATGCACTTGAAGACAAGTTTTTAGTGAATTTGCAACTCTCAGCCCGAACTATTAATGAATTTATATCAAAAAAAGTTAATTTGTAAGTTCGAATACAATTTATTTTAAAAAAATACCTTTTCCATATTTTATAAACTGGTTTGGGCTTTATATGAGTGAGTATATTCAGTCTGCGAAGTAAGCTCAAATTTTAAATAAGATATTAGCTACGAAACTTGAAAAACTATCTAACCCCTTTATTCTTAATAACTCAAACGGTCTTTTAAACCTATTTTAGCTATTACACTGTTTTGTTACTTTCTTTCCAATGATGACAGCGCCAAGAAAGAACGAGACAAAACAGTGTAATAGTTAAAACCGGTTTATTAGACTGTTTGCGTTATTATGACTAAGGGGGTTAAGGTATAAAAAGTTTATCTAAGCTTAGGGGATGGTTCAAAATCAAGCTTAGAATTTATAATTCTAAGTATTATTAAATTTTGAATAGTAAAAATCCCATCACAAATAAATGGCCGAACAGATATTAATGAAACATGGCTAAGAACACTTTATACACAAAAAAAGGTTTACGAAAATCGGTTTATCCGTTTGGGAGCTACGATACCACAGACAGGCACATTTAACTAAAAACGCCCCTATCTTTTTGCATCGGGAGTTATAAAAAACTCGTATGAACGCGAAAGCACACATCACAATGTGACAGAAAATATAACTTTTATTACTCTGTTAGTCGTCGCTTTTTTGCTTTATATCACTCGGTTAGTTGTCGCTTAATATTTTTTGTCACTCGTCCTCATTTCCATTAAGAATATTGTCCGCGTTAATATGACACTCCCTATCCATTTGCCTTTGCGTTGTTACAGTCAAATTGAGTTATATTGCAATTTATGCGTGTCATTGATATTTGATATGCTGAACTTATAACGAAACTAACGGATCTCCGCAACATCGTTCGCCCCGTTTTTGCAAAAAAGAACGGACTTTCATAAAGGAAGTATTCAATTCAACCTCTATCTAGTTAAGCTTCCAAACACGTATGCCAAGTTTTGTAAGTGTATATGTTTGTCCAAGTATTTCTAAAAAAGGTAAAGTATATCGAAATGATTCCTATTTAGTTCAATCGTCAAACTGACATAAAGGTTTAAAATAACACATTTATTTTTGTCCTCTTTTTAGAAGAAACAAATTAGGTAATTCTGAGTTGGTGCATGTTGTCAAGCTTACATACGCATCAAATGAATTTGTTTCTCCTACTATACGCGTCATTTTAAGCTTTTCAGTAAGTTTTAAAGGTTTAATGTATTAAATGCTTTTTTTCATTGATGTTCTAGTCCTTGGTCGTAGCGTTATGATGAATCTTGAATAGCCTTAGCCTAGCCTTTATCTATAAATGGAGCATCCAATACAAACAAACAATTTTTAAAGATTTTTTAAGCACTAAAGGATGCCTTGATGCAATTTGTTCTATTCGTCAGCATGCTCATAATTTATCAATTTCGCATGTGTTAGTATGTGTAGTGTAAACACAGCATTTGTATTTTGCTGTATTTCCATTAGAGAAGACTTATTGGAATAGGATTGTTTACAGGAGGGTAAAAAAATCAATCAAGACTACTAGAACCAGATAATAATTCGTGCTCATCAAGTGCAAAATAAGAAGCATCGTTTAATGAAACATTCTGTTAAACAATTTTATCGTGTCGTCGTGTCGTGTCCCCCAATTAATTTTGAGAAGTGCGTCCTTACTTCGCTATTTTATTTATTACGAGCACAATAAGTAAAGTGATTTCCCTGTCTCGTGAAATATAATGAGTTGTTCCGAAATTCTGTTGAGATTTTAACGGTCTGTTTATGAATCATATTTTTTATTTCAGATGTCAAGATTGACCAAATATCAAATACAGGCCATCCGTAAAAAACCATTGATTGCGGCTCTTTAATGTTTTAGTTACACCACATCTTCTACATTAAAATAACACCTAAAACGAGCCCCTACACAACGCGAGACTCAAACCGCCTTAAATTTCACGAGTCAGGTAATTTTTGATAAAATAAAAACAGAAGTCACTGCACTATACAAACAATTTCATTCAGTTGCTACATTGCTCTACACTTGTAGATCTAGCTAAGTGCAACCATCGGATATACTCCAGCACTTTAGTTACAGAAATATCTCATACGAAGAAGAGAACCGCAAAAACCTAGACGCATAAAACTAACTTACTAGATACATTAAACTGCGGCGTACCTGAAACAAATAATAAATTGTTCATTTAAATAACAAAATAATTATATAATTTTACTTTTAATGCTCAACGTGCTATTTCAATATATATATTTCCACATAGCTATACATTGGCTTAACATTACAATTTGTCTTGTTTAATTGTATTTTCCTAATACATTTCCAATAATTAAGTATTCCAATTAAAGACAACATTATAATTATTTTTTAAACTGTGTACGCGTTGTTTATTATTAAATGTAATGTGTACCATGTTTTATATTGTACGCCATAGTGGCATGTTATAGAGTCCTGATTTTTAATTCAATTCAATTCAATTCATTTATTTATTTCAGATAACATTTAGATCCATAGTGTTAGTAACAGAGTTCTTACGTCTAATATTAGTAGAAAATTACAATTCGAATTAACAATAAAAATACATAATAATAATAAATAAATAAATTCAATTTATATTAATTAATTTATATAATAAATACGTCCCGAATTCGGGTTAATTAGGGCAGTGATCCAGTGCTTGATTAAGGCACTATCCCATCTCCCCGCCAAAACCCTTAAAATACTATTGGGACTACCGAGCATTCTTTTTTGGATGGAATTCATCTTTTTCCGCATTAAAGCATGAAAGCAGTCTACGTGAGCGTCAGCAAACATGCCAGACGCGCTGCAAAACCTCGGCAGTCCCACCAGCATCCGGAACATATTATTATAAAGGACGCGCAGAGCGCTGTAAGTTTTTTGCGTATAACTTACCCACAGGCCGCTTGTGTAAAAAGATTGGCAGTATAAAATTAAATAAGGCAATTTTTACCTCACATGAGCAACGCGCAAACCTGCGGGCAATCATATTACCGCGCACTGCCAACGCTCTGCGCTCCCTCTCCATGTCACAATTATCTTTGAGATCGGCGGTGACTACGTGACCTAAGTATTTAAATGTAGGTACAGTTTTTAGCTCTTCACCGTTCAGTCGAATGGGAGGCACATGCTTAATGCATACTCCACGCGCTGCAAACACCACGACTTCGCTTTTCTTAGAGTTATACAAAAGTCCATGATCTTTAGCGTAATGTTCGCACACGCGGAGCATCTTTCTCAACCCACCAATCGACGGGCTCAGCAACGCCATATCGTCCGCGTAACTGATGTTATTGATCATTTGACCATCTATGGAACATCCCGCATGCATGCTACTGAGCCCGACGATCAGCTCGTTGATGTACAGGCAAAAAAGCTTAGGAGAGGTTAACCCCCCCTGCCTAACTCCACATTCCAACCTATACATGTCAGACGTTTCTCCTAAGTCTCCTTTTAAGCAATAATATCAGCTGTAAAATACCTATAACAAAAGCAATAAATGTTATTTTGATTTGATTTCATGTTACTTAAAATAAATGTAATAAAACCTAGGTAGGTCTGGTGTTTTTAATTGACCGCATAAATTGTTTATAAAATGAGCACGAGTATTTGTACCTAGTAATGAATGTTTATATAAGTATATTGAAGTATTTATGGGAGACGCCCCCGTCATAATCGTTGTCTGGTATTCGTAACACAAGGAAGAAATTTCCTTACTTCGAAACCAAGAAAGACAGGTGCCAATGTCAGTTGTCTGGCGTATATTAATTATTAAATGTTTTACATTTACTTTTAATACAATAATTTATCATCGTTTAAAACGTCAATATTATTCTATGCTTTTCTATTATTGCTTCAGCGCTCGACGATGTCTTACAGGCGAGAATATGCTTGAGACATAAAACTTTATCCTTGCGATTAACTTAGTTTAGCTTAGTTTCTATTAACTCTGTTGGTACATATTATTAGTATACGAAATTATAAGAGCTTTATAATTATAATTAAAATACAAAAATATAGAATTCAATAATCCAAATTGGGGAAAATTGTTTGGTGGTTTCATTCTTGACTTCCAACCGGGCATTTTCCGCCTTTTAATGACCAGTCAAAAGCCTTTCTCTTCCTCGTCAGCCTTCTGCCAGTACTGATGTTCCTTCTACCCAACACCAGGGGAACGCTTAATTAATGGCGCGCGAATTTAAGAAATCCCTTTCATATCGGTACCGTCACACAAAAAACTAACTCTCCAATTTTCAGGTCTCTCCGTCAGTCAGTCAGTCAATCAATAAATCAGTCATTCAGAACAACATTTTTAATGTATAGATAATATGATGTTACGTGGTATGTATTGAAGATTATCGTCGTCGTAGGACCTCATAAATCATCGATGAAAGTTTGACGTCAGTGGTTGAATTTTACGGTTAGTTGCCCGCGATGTATCATCTATCACTTTAAACCTTCATTATGCATCCATATCCTTGTACGTCTCAGGATATGAATGATGCTGACAAATTTTAGTTACGGGAAGATTAATTTCATTTACACATTATTTATCATTTACAAAGGAGTTTACATCTGCATAACTCAGCCATAATGAGATTTTTTAATAAGGCGTTGTGAAAGCTGAAAACTGCTCTCGTGACTCGAAGAAAAGTTGACAATCCAAAAAGGCAGGTCAGCTCAAAAGAAGCCTAGTTTTAAAGCTCTAGTAGGCAGACCAGTATCTACCTTCGCCTAACTAAAATGCACTTAGTTTAGATTAAGCAACTTGAAAAATCAAAGCGATTACATTCAGTATTTCAGAGCACTATTAATATAAGTATGTAGATTTCAATCGACCGTCCTTGAATCCACTTTCTGAAGTAAGTAACCTTTCAAGATAAACATTATAAGGACTTTTTACTAACTAGACAATGGATAAAAAAATATTAAAACAAACAAAGTAAATTATGATTACTAAAACATTTTGAAGTTGGAGCTACGAGTAGAATGTGAATTAATGAAGCTTTAAAAGGGCAAACGTTTAAAAAAAGTTATCATTTTCTAGTCAACAATATTGCAATTAAGCCTGAAAATGATGACAGCGACAGTTTTCACCTACAGCCTTTAACGATTGTAAAAGTAAAAGTAAAGTAAACCTGTAAGCATCCCACTGCTGGGCAAAGGCCTTACCTCAAATATGAGGTAGTATGAGCCATACTCCACCACGCGGGCTCAGTGCGGATTGGCGGATTAACGATTGTACTAATATTAAAAATGCGAAGTTACGCCATCTATTATTGAGCATTTATGAGTACGCTAAAACCTCTGAATCAGAACAGTTTTTATTACAAACTGCAGATTGCTGAAAGAAAGGCTTTAAATTTTCAGCACCAGTACCGTTACCATGAGTTTACGACGGTTTTACTCGCCAGCGACTACGTAAAACAAGTCTATGGAAAATTGCAATGCGCCCCTAGCGGTCACTTGCAGAACTTAAATTTTTCATACAAAAAGTTACGTCGTCGCTAGCGAATAAAAACGACGTAAACTCATAGTAACCTTGCGATTATCTCAGTTTAGCTTTGTTTCTATTAACTCTGTTGGTACATATTAGTGTACGAAAATATAAGAGTTTTAAAATTTAATAAAATGCAAAAATCTCATTAAATATAGAATTCAATAATCCAAATTAGGGAAAATAGTTTGTTGGTATCCCTCTTGACTTTCAACCGGGGATTTTCCGCCTCCTAATGCCCAGTCAAAAGTCTTTCTGATATATAATATCGTATCGTGTAACGGTGCAGTTATTTGACGTTTGCCATCGCCTTACCAACTGGGAAGCCATCGACTCACCAACGGCTGTCGTCGACATGTCGGCTAGCCAGACTTACTTAACTAAACAGTGACACGAAGGTGTAGAGGATATGTATTTATTGCATGTAGTTTTCCTTCTCCATTCCAGTCTATATAATCAGGTGAGTTGAGAGAGCCCGGCGAATCACTCCCCCTAAGAGCCTTTACACACTGCGACTTCTAGCAGCGATGCAAACGCGATGCGCATCGCGACTGCATCGATACTAACGCGCGTTTGCATCGATGCAAACGCGATGCGCATCGCGATTGCATAAATCTGTTCATTGCGTGAGTCGCGATGCGCATCGCGTTTCCAAAACGCGAGTAAGTATCGATGCTAAAAGTTGCAGTGTGTAAAGGGTCTAAGTAAGAAAGAAAGAAAGAAAGAAAGAAAATGAATTTATTAATTTAGGACATCACAAACACACACACACATTTGAACGAGTTCACAAAAAAAACATAAACAATCACATGACAAATTAACATATTACAAAAAAACAAAAAAAAACAATCAAAAAAACAAAAACAGACAAAAAAAACAACCATGCAGTGCGTGCCACGGTGTGCCGTGTGTCGGTGATGTCCAAATCAAGAGGACCTCACTCAGCATAAGCTAGGTCCCCAGCATAAGTCGTATGCACGTCGTATGTGTAACTTAACAGCGAGTTTAGGACAACTGGATCTAGCTTAGTAGAATCAAAAGTAACTAAAGTTTGTACTGACCGCGGTTTGCAAGCTTAGTTACAGCACGAAACTGCACCTACATCCCAGATTAGTCCTTGTCCATGGTTCCCAACTCGTTACAAACACGAGCTGGGTTAAGTTTAAGTGTAAGTACCTAAGTTATGTAATTTGAAGCGATGTTATACAAAATGTAAGTGGTTATTGTATATCGTTCTTAAAAGAGCTATGCCCATGTCGGATTAACTGCCATTTCCCTGAGCTCTTGAGGCCCTCTTTTCCGATTGCTTCCTGTATTCAACTTGATGGTTCAACACTGAAAATTTACATGCAGATCGAAAACTTTGATAAATTATGTTTGAAGATTATCTTGAGGATATGAAAAAATCTAAAGAGGGCTCTTAAACGAAAGTCTGTTAAAACATCATTGAATAATATCAAAGTAATAAATAACATTCAATAGAAAATTTCATAATCTAGAGGATGGGATCATGGTTTTCCACTCTTCGTTTTCCTTTCGGCCTTAGCCTCTTTTAAAAACGTTGTCAACTTATTGAAATATAACTCGTATATTTATTTATGGTGAGAATTAATGGAAACTCATAGATATTTAACATTTCTGATTTTCCGCAAATGACGGCTCAAGTATATTTTTAGCACACCGCTCTATCAATCTTAGTATCTATACGACTACATAATTCACTGTACTGATTTACATAAGAAATTTACATAGCACTTCCATTAGTGTTGTACTTCTTGTGTAAAAGAGTAAGAACTTACTTTGCAGGCACATTTAAAAGGTAACATTGCGTTAAACTTAGAAATGGTAAAGGTTAAAACTAAGTTCTCTTTTTAGAACATTATTCATTCACTTTTATACGTCATGTTAGGCCATTTATTGTCAAAGTTTAAAAAAGTTTTTCCAAAAAAGTTCCTATTGAAATATTTACAGGAAAGTATGAGCCTCTTTATAATACAGACAGATATTTTTATTGCACACCACATACATAATGATACAAATCTGAAATAACATAAAATTGTTGTTTCTTGTTTTTGTTTCTAAAAACAAACAAGAAAAAATTAAAACTAAGACATGCAACATAAAAAAATAAGACTACTCTATTCAAAATAAAATTGATGATTCAACTTTTTATTTACATAACTTTAACTTTTTGTAATTTCAATAATATATACCTATTTACACTTTGCTTATTTGATTGGAAAAAGGTTTTATCTCACACGACTTTGTTTACCAACAATCAATACTACTAAAGTACTAAGCATGACAATTAAATTATTATTTAACTAATAAATAATACAAACTAGCTACTTTACTGTTCCCTACTAGCTAAAGTTTATAAAGTTGCATAATATATATTCTGCTAAAGTTGAAAGCATGATCTTGAGCTCTCGCCAGACATAGATATCGGATTGCCGTCTCGTCGGATTACGATTAGAGGAGAACAGAAAGTGCCAATATTGTTTTAAATGTTGGGGACCACTGATAAATTGACTGCGAAATGGTGAATATGGCAATGCGCCAACAGGCTTAGCTTGTGCATTACATATTCGGAATATGCCTGTTTAAGATAGTTTGACAGGTCATTTATATCTCAGACGATAGTTTGAATTGAATGGTTCCAATAGAGTTCTTATTATAGCACAAAAAGTTTCATAAAAACGTAGTGCGCGCTGAATTTTCTTAAACAACTAGTTACATTTTAAAAACATTTTATGTTTTCATACTTGGACACAAGGTAAATTTTACTTTGAATAAATAATATTAAAAAAACTGATTTTACTGAAAATAAATGTTGACCATATCAATATTGGAAGGGCAAAGAAGACTTACATTTCAGATGAAAGAGCACTTTCAAATCAAATTTTCAAATATACCTAAGTTTATGTCACATGCATTTTTCGGAATCGCACTGGACAAAAGATCGCTGTGGTGGAAATATGTTTTCTCCCCGAACGCTTGATTTTTCAATTTCACCTCTGCCACAGAAGGCCGCAGAATAGATTTTATCACATTTGATACAGGCACCAAGAAAAGGAAAAGCTACTTTAGCCAGCAGCAACAAAGCTCAAAGTTCCTAGTAATAACTTTTCTGCTGACCATGTTTGGTTTCTACTGTCAGTTGTAAAATTTCCACAATCTATTTTCAGACAACTAACTCAATGAATTTTAAAAAATCAGGCACGTCAGGTTTTTTTTTAATTTGAAGGATAATTTATTTATAAAGATTCCTAATACATACAGGTTTTGTAAAACTTTATATATATTCAGAATCAGAATCATTTATTTGCTTTTAAGTGGGGTACACAGGTTTATAAATACTTTTTATGTTCAGCCCATTTAGCCATTAACAAATAGCATGCAAATATTCAATCAATTACATAGTATTATCAATTATTAATCACAGTCAAAATTTATAATAATTTCATATGCGTATTCCTTTTAATTATAACCATAAAATCAACAAAACGGGTCATATTGAATACATTTCACTATAATCACCGCTTAAATATAAATGCACATCGTAAACAAATCAAAATATTTTTTGTACCAGCTCACATCAATAGGTATTTGATTCAGTACAAGTAGTATGAATGGGTATAACTTTTTTGGTTCGCCAAAAAGGATCAAATAATTTGTATTTTTTTATCACTTACCATATTCTTTATTATTACTTCATGTTATCTTAACAACAATCGAATATGACGGGATCAAAACATAATTATCACCTATCTGCTAATAGAATCAAAAATTATATAAACGACCTCACATTTCAATCGGTTGCAATGTGACACTTACGTAGATAATGATCCTATTTGTTTGCTTAGTTGATCATAATCTTTAAAAGAATTCTCGCATCTTTGCCTCAATGACCGTTCTAATAATTTTAAGGTCACAGTTTCACTCATATCTTATACATGAAACTAAGACCCTTTACACACTGCTACTTTTAGCAGCGATGCAAACGCGATGCAGTCGCGATGCTGCATCGATGCAGTCACAAAATGTCAACCTTTACACACTGCGCTACTTTTAGCATCGATGCAGTCGCGATGCTAAAGCGCGTTAGTATCAATGCAGAAAAACGGTCATAAAAAAAGTCATAAAAGTCGTTTATTTTTGCATAATATATAGACCCACTGTGGGCACTTATACACGTCCCAACATAGACCCTACCACAGCTTCGGGACAATTGTGGGCCGAGAAGAAGCTGCGCAACAAACTCAGTCACTATTGTCAATGCCTCTTTTCAAAAGTTTTACAATGTTTGCAGTGATCATTCAAGTCCATACATTATCTTTTAAATAATCATCTGCTTTACAATATCCTTTCGTCATTTAGGTTTCTTTAATAACAGTTTTAAATTTATTAATCGGTAAGTCAACAATGCATTCAGGTAGTTTATTAAAAAAATTTATACATTTCCCCATGAAAGAATTACCAACCTTTCGAAGCCTGAATTGTGGAATAGCAAGCTTATCCTTATTCCTAGTATTATATTTGTGTATATCACTTTTTTCGTAAATGAATCTAAATTTTTATTATTTTAATGCAGTCGCGATGCTGCATTGCGTTTCCAAAACCCGCGTTAGTATCGATGCTAAAAGTCGCAGTGTGTGAAGGGTCAAAAACTTAAACAAAAACTAAAACCAATGCGTGTGGGTCTTTGAATAGATCTTTTAAAATGAAATTGAGATTCTTCAAAACATCTTTTCTACAAGTCTAACATTTGAGCATTAGACGCTTCCAAAGTGGTAAAATGGGCGTGTCCTCTCCCTTATACCCCTCTAACTTTTAAAATAAGAAAGTAACAATTTTGTAAAAACTACGTGATGTAGATCTCGACAAATTTTGATCTCAAAAATTGGTTTGAACGAGATCAAGCTGGTAGTTTTTGAGATATAGCACATTTTCATCAACCGCAAATATAACTTTGTCTTGCATACAAACACTATGAAAAACAAAGTTATTTTTGCTGTCAAAAATATTGTGATATTTTCGCTAGGTGGAAGTAAGTAGACACCAAATTCAGTTTAAGGGTGGCACGGAACCCTCAAATCGCGGCTTCGACTCGCACTTGGCCGGTTTTAAATACAGCTTTGCCATTTCATTATAATCAAATCTTTCAGTATTTGTTGATACGCCTCACTGTTTTCAGAATTGTTAAAAATAACCTTTTTCAAATGTTTGTCTGCCTTATGCGCGTTTAATAATTTAAACGTCTCTTATTAAAATAAAGTGTCTTGATATTTTTCAAATTCATTTTCAAAGGTATTCTTTGGGTAAAATATAAGTACCGACCAATATGAATATGAATATGTAAATGTCTTTTTTTAGTTAATACTCTCCATTTTCCTTTGAGTTATTTAAATTTCATAGCTCTTTGGTTCTTTGAATATCAAAACAATTAATATTATTCTTTGATTTTTGGCATAAAGGCTAACGTACTTATTACCTAGATTGTGTAGATTGTATTTAGCTTAATAATTTGGACGCTTCTCTGTGGTAGAGATAGTACCATTCCCACGATTAGAAGTCGTGGATTCATTTACTAAAATCACATAAAATTAAATACTATGTGGTATAAAGACCTATTAAAAGAAAAGAGAAAAAAATATATTTTTAAAAGTGTTTTTTTCTAATTGTAGTGTTTCCAATGTCTACATTTGACATTAAAAAAATACTCCATAAATATACGTTTATGATAACCGTGCTTCGGCGTTGTAAGTCGCTGGTAAAATCAGCCTTGTTGGATGTCCATTTAAGGACTCTTTTTACATAATACCTTAATACTTTCAGAATACAGCTTTTACATTTAATGCTTATGGTCCACTTACATAATCCAAAGTTATGTTATGTTATTTTCTGTAAACTTTCTTGATCACTGAAATTGTACCAAATAGTCTAACCTAACTTTTTGTTATTGACCTGCGAAAAATGCGCTAAGCAGTCCCTGCCTGTGAAATGTCGGACTCCCTTGTCCGTCTGGCAGGTATACCCTCTAAAAACACCGATGCATCTTTCGGGGGGTCTAGTGATCAGCGGAGCCTTGACTATCTACATATAACCTAACGGGTATTGGGGTATTAGGGCGTTTCGCACCACAAGGATTCACAGACCGCGGGGCGAATAGCCCAAATTCTGTTTCTGAATAGGGTTATTCGCACCGCAGTGGTTTATGAAATTGGCCGATTCAAAAGACACCTTGGGCGATTTTCACCCCTATACCACTGGCGGTACCAAAGATCCCATTTTGAAATAGTTCGAGTCGCACCGCGGTCCGAAAACTTTGCGGTGCGAACCGCCCCAATACTCAAAATAACCTAACACGGAAGCAATTCTGTTTAAAACTATTTGATAACAGAATTGTTTACTTGTGCTGTGGTCGCACGTGTAATATTTTCGAAGTCCAATTTCATTCAGCGGGAACAATAAATAGCGAATAATCAAGTTGGAAACAAACCCGGCTGTGATTAAATTCCTCGAAGAAATTAATTAAGTCACAAATGGTTTTGAAAGTTTGTTTTATTTGTATGGTTTACTGGGAGCTCCGGACTGCTCTAGCGTATCTGTTATTTAACATACAAAAATATAAGTTTTTCCAATCCAATAGAAACAATAATTCATGCAAACACTTTTTTATTGACTACAAATACGAAAATACAAAATCTTTATTAAGTTACTTTGTAAAACAAATTAACAAACTTTTTTTACACGATTAATGAACTTTTTTACACGATAAATTAATATGATGGAAAGAAAAAAGTAATTATTTAACTCAAGGTACTAAAAATATTTATTTCATTGTGTGTGTGTGTGTGTCAGCGAAAGCATAAAGCCCTAATTCGTGAATTCGAGTCATTTCGAGTCTAAAAGAACACTGATAAAATGAGAGTGCATTTTTATATCCTTAATCAGTTTCTTGTATAAGTCGGCAGATTGTCTACATTCGTGTAAGTACTTTAGCAAAAATAGATCTTACTCGAGGTGGGGCTACGTTGATTACTCTCAGCCTTTACATTTATTTGGATCGCGACGATAAGCAAGAGTGACTCAGCTTTCTGTTAGAGAAAGAACTTTCGAAATCAGTTCGATAATTCCAGAGTGTTCCCACTCACAAACTTTGCCTCTTAAGAGCTTAGAGATAAAAGTCTGTCTACTATAAATAACATAAATTTAACATGTACTGAGTATGTTAACACGCGTTAAATAAACATCTTAACAAGTATTAAGTGTAATAGTATCCGATTGCTTAAAAATATTCAAAGGTTTACACGGTTTCACATTTCGAAGAATTCGGCTGACTAAACGTTCCCGACTTTAGGCGATTTCACGGAATAAATCATGTTACATAGAGATCGGCAGCGCAAAATAACAAGTAAAATATATTTGCAAAAACGATTATTATTTTTCTCGAAACTTTCCTGGATCGTCTCGCCTATAATCTAAGCAATAAATACTTTTTTTACCACAAAAATATACAGTCTGGTCTACAAGCGAGTACAGACAAGTTGGAATAATAGAATATACTTATTTAGGTTTGTGCTTGTTAAGATAGTTTATTTTGTACACGAGTGGGTAACATGACTCTATAATATATTGTTTTTAAATAAATAACAAGGTAAATGTAGCAATTAAGTATCTAACAATTCTAAAACGGCACTAAAGTGTAATCAATAATCCCGTAGAAACTTTTGACAGATGCTAATGTCACTTTGTAAAATAATGTTGCCACATTTATCTTACTAGTGACGTGTACCGTTCATTTGGTTTAATTCGTTCATACAGTTCACTCAAACAAAGTTTGTACGAACGAATATAATATATTATTAAAAAAGTACTTATGTATGCGAATTCCATCAGAGACGAGATGCACGGGTTTAAGGAGTCGGAAACAAACATAGGAATAGTTAAAAATGAATGAAAACTGGAAAAGTTTAGTGAATATCGGATTAATGGATTAACCAGTTAATAAAGTTGTAACGGCATCGGTGGCGCAGCGGTAAGAGGGTCGCTTTTAAAAGCTACGGCTGTGCCAGAGGTCCCGGGTTCGATCCCCAGGTCGGGCCATAAATATATACCTGGATTTTTTCTGTTCAGAAGTCTGTCCCGTGGGATTGCTGTCTCATCGGGCTAAGAGAGTGAAAAGAAAAAGAGTACAACTGTGTTTGCTTGCGATCTCACTTGTGCACTATAATATGTCCCGCGTAGTCGGTTAGTCGTTGTGTTGTGACTCGCCACAGTAGTCGAAATCGGCTTAGGAGACTATTTAGGTGTGATAAAAACTCGTCATTATGGGATTCAACAATATTTTTTTTCTCTTACACAATCTTCCCTCTATTTTTCAAAGATCAGTCATTTTTTTTTCTAGTTTTGGCTATGGGCTTCGCCCATACAGCTAAGTCGTCGGTCCATTCGTCACATAACTGAATGAGGCGATTAAAACACTCATAATAAACGCAATGGTTTTATTTCAACGATTGCTAACAAATGAAACAGAAACCTTAACTTTTTTAAGGGGCAATAACCGAAATCGGTTTGAAATTGTACCCGGTTTCAGCTACCTACGCGGAAATTTAGATGCGTTTGTTTTTCATTCGGCTTCTCTTTCTTCCAACAATGCTAATATTTTTATATCGACTTAACGAAACTAGCCTAAAAGATAGCATAATAGAGTAAATAAAATAATAAGAATGTTATTTAATTTGAGACGTTATTAGAATTTTTGAGTGAATGAATGACATTGATGGAATTCCTTCTTTTAGTCACATCACTATTTACTTTTCGTCAAAAAGTAGTAACACTGTAAACGTCAAATCTTTCTACGGGATTATTGATTACACTTTAATTATTCACAACTAGCGAACGAACTTTGTTTCGCCCCCGGCCCCGCTTAAAAAGTAAGTATTCTTACATTTTCTAATTTACTGCGCAAGTTACTCAAATATTTTTTTCATAAGAACCTTCTCCTAACAATAACAAACACAACAAAAAAAGAATTGATCAAATTGGTTAAGGCGTTGTTGAGTTATGCGCTTACCAACATATTTTGCGATTCATTTTTATTATTCACAATAATAGCACGCATAGTAGATCCGGAACCCTTCGTGCGCGAGTCTGACTCGCACTTGGCCGGTTTTTTTGTTCCCCTCCTATGTGAAGAAAGGTATTCGACAAGGAAAAAAAACACATCCGTTGGTTAAGCAGAGAGCAACGTAAAGGAAATTTCCGCCATCCCTCTTATTGTGGTCATTGCGGAGGTGTTAGTGAGTACAAATACACCTGAAAATGTAGGTACCACATATGTGGTTGAACGTAACTAAAACTGGTAGTGTGTATAGTATATATATTCTTTGGTATAGGTAAACCGCTTCATTGAGACTTCGCCTGCGGGGTACAGGGGTGCGGGCGGAATGACGAGAGCGGGGACTGTAAGGGGTGCGGGCGGCGGCGATACACAAGAGACGAAATTTGCCGCGACAGTTCTTAAGATATGTGACGTCAGTGGTCACAATGGTAGTCGTCAGTGTCGACACTTTATAACATTACATACCATATTGGAAAAAAATATTCGATGCGATACAATTACACTAATGAGAGTGAATTAATTCTAAATAATATTATCCAGAGCCGTGCATTTTGATCAATAAATAAAATGAAATCTTATAATTAGATTAATTTTAAGGCAAAATTAAATACTTCAAATAACATTCCCTGGTTACTTTTGCGACTGTTTTGTTTCAGTGTATATCTAGTTCATATTCCACTGAATTTGGATCTATATTTTATTCTAAAATATTCGTATATATTTAGAGCCTTTATTATAACACTGCTATTTTACATTGTTAAACGGTGGCGTTAATGCTAAGAGCATTCTCTTCCCCCGTTATACCTACCTTAGCATAGAATATATAAAAGTACTACAAAGATTCATGTACAAAGATTGTAACAGGTGCAGGGGAATGGTGTAAAATAGAAATAAAAAAAACACGACAAAAAATACATATAGGATTTAAAAATCCCTCGGCCTTCCCTCTCTTCCTTTCTGCAAGTAAGCATGGGATGCAAGTCACAAGGTACTCTTTTATCTTCTTTTCTAAATTAGGAATGTAATAGTCTTTATCAATCAGTTGTAACATTTTGTTCTTGGCAAAATGGCCGTTCTCATGTGCTCTCTTTATAATCTCATTTTCCATTTTACATGGGATAACAAGATGCTCTTGACTGCCTTTGTAGAGCAAACCATTTCGAATATAATAGTCTTCATACGTCCTGTTCTGGTTAAGTATCTCCATAATTGCCTTGAGTCCTTCATCAGCAACTTGTGCACTCCTTATTTTGTCATGAAAAGTCTTAGTAGTGTCTCTCAACATTGCTACATATGGGTTTCGGCTTAGAGCGTCTACATGTCTCATCTGACTTCCACTTCGATGCTCAATTGTGAAATCATACTCTTGCAGCATCATGATCCATCTTGCTACTCGAGTTGACATAGCCAATTCTTTTTTGTTGAATGTCATCTGAAAAGCTTTACAATCGGTTACTACTTTGAACTTCTTTCCAAATAAATAGCATCTGAATTTTTTTATTCCTTCTATGATAGCTAGAGCCTCAAGTTCATAGCTTGTATACCTGCTTTCAGCAGCACTTGTTTTCCTACTGAGATAAAAAACAGGGTGTAGCTGTCCATCTTCCATGCTTCTTTGCAACAAAATAGCTGAATATGCTATACTCGAAGCATCAGTGTGAAGTTCTGTGTCTAAACTTGGGTTGTAAATCTTCAGTACTGGGTGACTGGCTAATCTAGTCTTTAGTTCATTAAATGCATGTCTACATTGCTCATCAAACTGAAAAATGCTATCTTTCTTAAGTAAATCTGATAGTGGTTTTGCAATACTGGCATAATCTTGAATGTACTTTCGGAAGTATGAAGTTAAACCAAGGAAACTATGCAACTGCTTTACATTAGATGGTTCAGGAAATCTTACCACAGCATCTGTTTTTTCCCTTGTAGGTCGAACTTCACCATTTTCAATTATATGTCCCAAGTATTCCACTCGTCGTTGAACTAGTTGGCATTTTTTCCAGTTAATCTGCAGACCATACTGGGATGCTACGTCTAACACCTCAGACAATCTGGTCACTGCGTCTTCCTCTGAGCAAGCTGGAATAATTAAATCGTCAATAAATATGATCACAACTCCCCTTGCGATGAGGTCTCTAAAAATAATTGTGATGAATCTAGTGAAAACCTTCGGGCAGATGGAAAGACCAAATGGTGCTTTTAAAAACTCATAATGTCCAGTCTGCGTAACAAAAGCTGTATATCCTATTGAGCTCTCATCAACCATCAAGTGAAAGTACCCATTTTTTAAATCAAGAGTGCTAAATACTTTTGCTCCTGCCAGCTTATCAATATGGTCTTCCACAATAGGTAAAGGATATTCATCTTTAATAATTTTCTTATTTAAAGGTCTATAGTCAACACATACCCTTAGTCCTCCGTCCTTTTTTCTAACCAGCACAATTGGACAAGCATATTCCGAACAGCTTACCCTAATGATTCCTTCATCAAGCCACTGAGCCACTTGTTGATCTACCTGTTCTTGTTCAACTGGAGCTAGTCGTCTTGGACGCTGAACCACTGGAATGTCATCTTTCAACAATATCTTTAGCTTGATTGGAGCCTCTTTCGTCTTGTTAGGTTTGTAGGACTCCACCATGTCATTCACCCTTTGTTGAATGCCAACCTTCACTTCGTTACCTACAACAACAGAATCACACACACATATTTCATACATCCAGCTACTAGCCGGCTTTAACATAACCATATTACGTTCCATAACAACAACACAGTTTTGCAAAAACTCCTGACCAATTATCATAGAATAAGGCATAGCGTCTTTAGGTACAATATAAAATAGCACGTCGTAGTAGCACTGTCCGTCGATTTCAATATCTAATGAAAGTCGTCCCGTACACTTGACTTTTCCTTCGCCCAGTCCCGACAATGAAATATCACTTTTGTCGAACTCCGGCGCATTTAGTCCTTCATAACACTGCACTGAGATCAGGTTGATATCGCTTCCAGAGTCAATCAACGCTTTTACACTTTTTCCTAACACTTCTACCAGTTTTATCGGCTTTTGGGCTTCTTGTTTGTTATTATTTACGCAAAACACGTCTTCTGATTTTACATCTGTCACCGCATCATTCGCCGCCATGTCCGATGTAATGCTGTCAATGCTGCCAACATCACCGCAGTTCATAGTGCAGTCATTCGTTCCATTCATTCGCCCGAAACAACTTCGTTTCACACCAGCGCCATCTACGTCGGTTTGTCGCTGTCCTCTTGCAGGGCCGCCAACCGCACCATTCGCGCCTGTGTTCACTCCGGAAGGGCCGGATCTTGCATTTCCGAATCTTGATTGATGTGATGTTTCCGGACAATTTGGTGCTATGTGACCAAATTGATTGCACTTAAAACACTTGAGCCCTTTCTCCTTGTGTGGACAATCTGCTGATGCATGTTTCATTTCTCCACAGCTATAACAGCGTGAAAAACGTCTGTCTCGGTCTCGCCTGTCGTCCGTGCCGTACTGATTTCGCTGTTGTTTCTGCCGATTGCCACCCGCCATTTTTTCTTTCAGTTGTTCGTAAATGCGTAGTTTTTCCTTTAGCTCATTGTAGGTTGTGACGCCGTACAACATCACTTTGTTAATTTCTTCGTCTTGTATGCCCTGTACTACGTACTTAATAGCCACATAGTCAGGCATTTTCCCTCTTTTACCCAGTTCCTTCATAACTAGCATGTAGTCTATACAGGATTCACTAGGTTTCTTGATGCGTTTGCTCATGAGTTCATGAATGGTCTTACTATCTAACGCATCCGGGAATTCCTTTGCAATAGCCGTCTTTAAGTCCTCCCACGTCTTATGAGTACGTTCGGCGCGTAACCAGAGCGCCGCTGTTCCCGCCAACGACCTTCTCGCCATCAATAAAGTCTGCAATGGGGTCCAACCGAAGATTTCGGCTTCGTCCTCTACGTCTTTCACCCATCTGGCCGCAGGGTACGTCTTATCCTGGCCAGTGAATTTAGGAACGAGACCTTCCGTCATGTGTAACATCGAACCACCATTACCTCGTGGTGAAGCCACCGCTGGTTCAAACTCGTCTTCGTAATCTGCTTGTCTGCTGTTACGTCTGGAAGCTCCTTTCGGCATGCTGTCGTCTTTATTTTCAGATTTTCGTCTTGAACTGCACGCACGTGTTGCCCGGCATAACCTCGCGTCGTCCTCGGTCACACACAGGTAAGAACGTCCTCCGAGTTTCAAATCGCACTGCTGACACCACTTGTGGGGCGTTTTCTTGAGTGAAACTCGGGGATTTGCAACAAACAAGCTTTTATTGAAATATTAAACAGTCTTTAGTACACGAGCTACGTCTTTTACTTGTTAACTATCTTCCATTACTTTTTTCCATTCACTCCTCCTTCCGGTCATCCAAATCCTTTCAATCTTTCTACCTCTTTCACTCTTGTTACAATTCTAATCATACTTTCTCTCTCACTCATTCATACGTCATGCTGTCGTTCCGTTTCATTTAGAACTCAGATCCTACATACAATAATATAGATTTTGTGTCCAAATATACTGCGACTCATCTTCAGACTTCAGTCAGACAGTATTCTCTTGTGTACTTCTGTCAAAGCGTCCGCAACTGACAACAGATGCTATCGCTACCTGTGTAGCGAGCGTACTGAATTTTGAAAAGAATGTGCCTGCCGCCCGCACCTCTCACAAGCCCCGCTCTCGTCTCCCCCCGCGCCCCTGTACCCCGCAGGCGAGGTCTCAATTTCACGGTTTACTTATAGATATCAAACTTTTTGTCGCTAATAAAAAACGAATCAATGTGCGTGTGGCCTGAAAATAACAATAAATTGATGTTTCATTATAATCAATTGATTGATTGATTGATATAATTAATCAATTTAAACCATATACAATAAATTTGTGGTTACTTAAAGGGCTTATATATTTTAAATTTTTGCTCCAATTACAGGTATAAAATTAAAATTTTGCAACCGAATTTTAGAAATTATAATTTCATTTTATTCATATTGTGTAATTAAATTTGAATATACTCGCCATCTTAACATTCAAGTTTAACCACTTACAACACCAGTACTTAGCTGATTGTAACCTTAAATCACGATTTCACACTCGGTTGCTAAGCCACATCACTTATTCAGAAGCTAAATCTGCTGTTACTAAGACAGCTAAGCTTGTGATAATGCCAAAAAAGTAGCACCTAACAATTTTCTCCTTAAAACATTTTGTATAGTATTACAAGATCCGATCTCAAAAGAGGATTTTTCTTCGTGAGATATATTTGAAAAGGAAATCCGTTTAAGTCCGCAGCTAAATCTTGTTTACGTGTCATATGTTTACTCATAAAATCATAACGTTTAATCTTCACAATTGTGGCTTATGAGGAGTGCGGTAACTTAACTCCTTAGGGTCTTAGAATAGAAAAGAATGAATAGTATAGAATGATTATTTATTTGACACACACACAAAAAATAAAAAATAAAAACATCTTAAGGTGTAAGGTAATATAGCAAGGTCAAGTAGGCTTCTTGTAAAATAAAAGTATGGTAGGTAGGTATGAAAAATACACTAGCGACTCATAATTATAAATTATTTTATGAAGTGTTGTGTCTGGAGGATTTTTAACACAAGATATCTGGAGCTTAGAAGCATATGGGCGGATGTGCAGGTCGGGCAATTTTTTTTTATTGAATTACAAAGAAAAGCGCTTTTTTCTCTTTCCATACCACTATGAGCTGTATTTCTATCCCTTTTCTGGGCTAAGATAATTCAGTGCATAATGTCGGTTCTAACAGCTTTTCTAAAATCATTAGAACCCTAAGGTTTTATTTTCACTTCCTCCTTTCTGCGTCTACATTGCTGTATATTTCTTTTGGTGGATTGTTAGTTTGGCCCTTATGCCTAAAAAAAATAATCGCATGAAGGCTACGTAAAAGGAGTTACGTCTTTATGGTCCAAACAGTGATTTAAAATATTCATCGGAACTAAACTTCCGACATTATGCATCTAAGATTATTTTAATAATAATAAAACGGTTGTGGATAAACGGCTATATGCCTTTTGTGTTAATAACTTTGTAAATGCATCGGTGGGCCAATGTGAAAATAAATCATTATGCATGTGAACTTTTCAAAACATGGTGCCAAAAAATTTGCAACATCGGGCATTATCCATTGGTCATGGCGTGTCAAATAACTAACACTGAATCAGTTTGATACGTTGTGATTGGTCGTTGCGCCATCGTATGTCTGGCCGTCTGTCACTTTGCTCCTTGCACGCATATACATTTCGGTGTTTTTGTTTTTTTCATGTCTGATTTTTAATTAGATAGACCAAAATGACATTTGGTGAGTTGCCACTTATTTGTAATTAAAAAATAGTGATGTTCCTAAGTTATCGGGAAATTCAATTTATCAATTGATTTCCTATGCTTATTAGGAACATTCTAATAAAATGTTTATAAATTCAATTTGCGTCGTGCCAAAGTACATTAAAGCTCTGAATAAAACGGTGTTTGTACAAAAAAATACATGTTGAAACTATAACTTGTAATTTATTTGATCATGTTTGATACCGTTTTTAAATATTCTAGCACTATATAAAAACCGTCGAATTTTTTGTAGGCAGGTATTACTGGCACTGATAACCTCCTAGCAGTTTAAAATAAACAGAAAAGTATCCCTGATGTGGGCAAGCAACCAAACCAGCCATTTTCTAAAAGCATTGAACATAGTTACTTCGTACACAAGGCAACGCGAATTGCCGATTCTCAACAATTTTAGTCTTTTTAAGCATAAAATTCAGCATAAAGTTTTAACCTATCAAAAATATCGTAGTTTATCTTTAAAAAAATTGCCATGGCACCTTGTATAGCGCGTATCTGTGATTTATATTTTATATCCAATTTACCTAAGATTGTGGATAATAAAACTAAGGATGGTAAAGAATTCAAAATATTGGAAGCTGTGTGGTTGCAACTGAGACAAAGGGAACCCGGTGTGCTGTATTTTGAAACAAAACTTTTCTGGATAATTGACCAATATATCTTTGGCGCCTAACTCTCCCAGAAATATTAACTTCCCTAAAAAAATACCGCAAGTAAGAGACACTGAAAAGCCTATATCTACTGCAAAGAACAATGATCTCATGACTCTTTTGAAACGGGTTCCTACGGAGTTTCATGCATACCATAGAAATTTTCTTCATAACTGAAATATTCCCGATTTTCCAGCAAAACCCAAAACCAAAAAAAGGCCTTGC
Organism: Pyrausta aurata; assembly: GCA_963584085.1. NCBI lineage: Eukaryota > Metazoa > Arthropoda > Insecta > Lepidoptera > Crambidae > Pyrausta > Pyrausta aurata. The sequence continues at coordinate 2,956,159 of OY757269.1, read as the reverse complement.
TATAAGCATGTTTGGCTAGATTTGTGAAGTTTTCTTGTCTTTTGCTTTTCACCAAAAACATATCATTTAAATGACTAAAGTAAAAATATTAAGTGTTTAAATTAATTTAAAAAAATAAAAAATAAAACAAATTTTTTTTTTATAAAAAACAATTACAAAAAATATAAAAAAAAAACAATTTATGTGTAAAAAATATATTGTTTTTAAAGTTCCTGAAGATTACCCTAACACCATTTAGTGACAGTGAATTACGAGTATAGATGAAAACTGCTCATTAGGGAAACTGTAACAAATAACTAAACCAAAAACCAGTAACAAAAATAATAATAAAGAATGTTTGTCTGTGCCCTTTTTGCTAACCATTCGCAGTTGAAGTTAAGTTAATAACGTCAAAAAAAACAATGAGAGCAAATAATAAAGAAATGAATTTGAAAAACAATATTACTCGTGCTTTATACTTCTGTTAGAATAAATTCTTTCGAAAAAATATTACTTTAACTTTGTAGAATCCTTGGTTTAATTTTCCGGAAAACAAAAAGAACACGTATTATACTCCAGTAAATAGATGAATAATTAAATATTTAAATTTTCTCTGATTTTCATATTATTGTGATAAATAATTGTCGTTTATATGGAACAGTTTCTGTGTCCGACTTTTTGCCAAAAGAACTATAGTTAATAAATGAACACAATAAAGTCGCATTTGCAATTTCGTCTTGTTAAATTTTAATAGATATTGATTTATTTTTAGGCATAGCGTTATATTTGGACAAACACCTCACATTAAATTTACAAAAATTGGAGGCATAAAGCCGTATGGCCACATACTAATCAGTTGAATAAATACATTGAATAATTTTAGGGGCATAAAGGCGGATGTCATCATTTTTCTAAAAAAAGTAGATTTTTCACTGTTTAGAAACATTATTTTTAAATTTTAATTATAAAGCTAGGAAAGCTACTTATTTATCTAAGTAAATGCAAAGAAATCATTTACGTGTTGTTTGTACCTATTAAAATATTTGCCGATAAAATTTAATTTTTATTTTGCTCTGTCCTGTAAAGTTGGCAAAATCAACATCCGCCCTAATGCTTCTAAGCTCTAGATATGTAGATGGCATTCGAATTTTTGAAAAACGTTGAAAAAAAATATATTTTATTCTTTATTGCACAGACAAAAGAAAGTACAAATGGCGGACTTAATGCTAAAAGCATTCTCTACCAGTCAACCATTGGGTGAGGCAGAAACAATTGAGGCGGCATAAAATAACACAAAAAGCAACAAATTAAAAAATTAAAAGCAAAAAATGATTTTCTACCAGTAATACATATTTTATTTTGATCTCGTAAAGATGTAAGAAAATGTTTTCCTAACTCTTTCCTTTAAGCATTGACTCTCGGCACTACAATCCAAAACATGCATAATATAAACAAGATATGTTCCTGATATTAAATTAATTAACACACGGGATTTAATGCAACCATACTTATTTATAAGGTAAACATCGTATTTATTTGATTAATTTAGTACAAAATGCAACAAAGTTTCAAATCATATATGTTCCTGATATTCTCTGTAAGAAAATTGTAGCACATTCTGCCATATTATTATTATAACCAATGATTATAATTTATAACTATAAAGGATTCTACCTAATACGCCGTAACGTACATCATCCTCATCATCATCATCGTACCATCCATGCTAGGGATTTGTCAGGCAAAAAAAATATTTGTATTGAAAACTATGACACTATTCCCACAAGACCGTTCCGTCACCGACCAACACCATCGCGTGTCATGCACAGAGCGTGTCAGCGTCAGCAAAAACGCTCTTGCTCGATCTCGCTCCCGCTCCATATAACCGTGAGACAGAACGGTGTAGATCCGTTCAGTAGGCATAGTAGAGTTGTGTTGAGTGTAACTTTTCGTGTCTGATACGCTCCTAGCACGGTAATGGTATGATACGGTGGGCCCAGACCTTAAAGGTCAAACCTTTATTCAATACACGTGGCCCGCCCACTGTTACATATTAACGTAGGAAGTTTGAATTTTACAGATTTGGTAACGTTGATATTTTAAAAAAGTATGTTATCTTTTAAACATCGATTTTCTTAGCTATTTCTATTTTATATAAATAAATCCCAAAATAACCCTACCACATCATTAGGTTGCGAAATTAAAAAAATGTGGGCTGATGGTGCGATAATGCATCGGAAAAAAAATCTGATAGGCAAAGTACAATTATATGCCATGTAATGCTGACGTAAAGTGCCTCATCTCGGCTCACGGGCCGTAATATTGTATGAATAGTAGATTGTTATACAAGGGGAGAAAGCGACCCATTTCACTTGAGACGTTTCTGGCGCTCGAACGAAGTGAGAGCGCCAATAATTCGAGAGTGAAATGGTGCTTTCACCCGAGTTAAACATACTATTTTTAATTTCGACTGTGAGGAAAACATTAAACTTACAAAAGTGGTTGTAGATGTCTTGGTGAGGTATTATGTAGTTCAGAGAGAAAGGAAACTCAAGTTTTGAACAAAATATGACAGTTGATTTACAGTACTAACAACACCTAACACGATTAGAAAGAATAACGGCACGAATACATGAAAACAGAGTACAAAAAAGCAGAAAATATCAAATAATTAAAATCTTTGTGAAGAATATCGATCGATTTTTTTCCACAGATAATAACAGAATCAAAAATAATTTCTATTTTTTATCAAAATTTTACGGCTTTGGACGAATCCTTCCTGAAATGACACTGACAATATAAAATAAAAAAAAAACATCTTGGCATTATGGCGGGCAGCCGAATATTTTAATTGTTAATTGAATCAAAATTAGAAATTGTATGTTTTTTTTATCAACGATCATACATAATACCTACACAATATGATTTTCTATTTATAGCTAAGCAAAAATGTTTGTTATTTTAATAACATGATGAGACCAGCAGGCCTTGACTCTATGCCATGTCAATTAAAACTAAATTACTTTCCACCCTAGGGATGGATAAGCTATTTTCCACCCGGCTATCTACACAGGAAACTTATATTTTCCGAACAGGAGAGATGAAAAATCTATTACCTACTCGATAGTCGGTAATGTGGCACAATTCGTCTGCACCTTCATGCAGCGAAGAGGTATAGTTTGAAAATCGATGCGCCGGTATCAGAAAAAATATTGCGTTATTATTTGTACAATAATATTCGAAATGACTTGTTAAAAGCAAGGATGGGCAGCTTACTTCAGTTGATGTGTACATTTATTTTTACTGACCTTAATAAAAGGAGGTAATCAATTCGACCTGTATGTATGTGATATCGTTAGAATTGAATAAAATTTGCGTATGTTGATCTATAATTTTGAAAAGATTTGATACAGCGCAGCGTGGTGCACCGGTGCGTACATCCGACTTAATGCTTAACATCATTTTATTTGCCTCACAGAAAGCGTGAAAAGCAGAGTATTCACATTGGGAATTAGGGTGCCTTTGTCTTGGGCGAACTTAAATCTCTCGCTACACTCAGGATTTTCTAGTAAACCCATTAATACCCTCCCTTCGCTCGGGCCTCAAATCTACAATCCTCTTGCTTCGCTCGTATCGCCCGCGCCAAAAGACACCATTTTACGCCCTAGGTGAATAATCTACTATTTTTATTGTCTTATATAAGTCTTTAAAATAAATAAACTACCTTTAACTGTAGTGTACTACTATAGCAATAAGAGCGATACCAATTCTCAATGAATTTTTTTTGCTTAAACACAAAAAACGCGTTTAAGGAAAAAATATGAATGGAATCTGGTAAATTGATAATATTCTTGCGTAGCTGCATATTTTCATAATATACATCCACGAAGAAACTAAGTAGTTTTGCAAACAACCAAAGTGAAATCCCAACCACAAACGTTCCTATTCCTATAATCTGTGATATTATCCGTGCTACGCTATCAATATGGAAGCATAATGTATAACGTTGATATTCCTTAAGGATTACCTATATATCGGTTTACCTCCACTATAAACACAAACTGAAATCGTCTCTTGTATGTCACTGTTAAAGCCGCTTAGGTATAGTCGGATACAGAATCTTTATGCTTTTGATGTAGTTACATTGATTAAATTACATAAATAATAATAATAGTCCCCCTAGTCGGTTTCGACTACGGTGGCCAGTCACAACGACTAATCGACTGCGCGGGACATATTATAGTGCACAAGTGTGTGCGCAAACACAGGTGCACTCTCTATTCCTTTCACTCTCATAGCCCGATGGGACAGCAATCTGACACGACCGGAATAATAAAGTATCGACACAAGATGCGTCCCAATCTAACGACAGAACCCGCTCCCAGGGAATGAGCGTGAGGCCGACGGGTCAATTGCTATCATCACGAACGTAACCACGTGGTTCCAACGTGGAAGGAACATTAATTGTGACAAGAGCTCTTCTGATGGCGTAACACTACCCTTAAGCGAGACGGCTGAAACGCCCAGCGTTTTGTTGGCAACAAAAGCGATGGAGACCAAATATCTCGACCTTCTCGCCACAGGGACACGCAAAGATTTTACATTTAGGGGTACAAATTTGAAGGCCCACATACACCCGGAAAGACTCACTATCGAAAAGAGTGCCCAGATTTTGTGACGATAAAAATGAAACCAGTGCACAGTGGCCTGAAACTAACATATACCGCGGTCACGTAAACAAATTACTGACAAAAGAATGTTGATAAACATATCCATGAGGGTTTAAATTAAAGACAGATCGATAGTAATCCATGTACGTATTTTGTGTTTCATTAAAAATACTCTAACGTCTATTAAATTTTAATAAGTATCACAGTTAGTCAAAAGACGTTACAAGTGTTTGACGCTGACTGTACTAGTAGTGCTAAATAGGTATTACAGCAATTCAACTGTGGATTTATTCGGTATAAGTTTATGTGTAGGCTTAAAGTCCCAAAATGCGATTAGTTGAGCCTATACATGAGCACAATTCGTTTTCTCATGACTATCACTTTTGATGCCGCCATCGTGTTAGCGGAATGTCTGCCTTGGGACCTCGACGCCATGGTCCTCGGTGCAGTCTACCAGTGGCAAGGAGACCAAAGAGCCCAAGGGCAAAGACCTGCACCGCGTGAGATCGAGATGGAGAGGCTCGACCTAGAATATACGGCTTTAGAAGTGTGGTCGAGGAAAGTGGCCGTCAGTCAAGCAGGGCAAATTTTTATCAACCGAAAATATAACTTTGTCTTTCATACAAATACTATGAAAAACAGAGTTATTTTAGCTGCCAAAAATATTATGATATTTTCGTTAGGTGGAAGTAAGTGGACCCCGAATCCAGTTTAGGGAGGCATGGAACCCTCAGTGTGCAGGCTACGGGTCACTTAAGATCGAATTCGTAACTTCAATTATAGAAATAGGGAGATGACGCCCCGAAACAAAATTATGTTAAATTAAAAGAGTTATATTTTGTTCTTAATACTTACTTACTTACTTACTTGGGTGACTCAGCGACCCAAAGTGAGTCTTGGCCTCCGACACCAGATCACGCCATGCCTCTCGGTCTTGCGATAGTTCTTAATATATCTATATAAATAAAAATGAATTGATGTTCGTTAGTCTGATTAAAACTCCAGAACGGCTGGGCCGATTGAGCTGATTTTGGTTTTAAAATGTTTGTCGTAGGCCAGGGTAGGTCTAAACGGTGAGCAAACAAGGAAAAATTGCGAGAAAGATAGAGTAAAACGACAATTCCATTTTCCCTTATAAAAGTTGACCACTTACTTTCTGTCAAACATTTGACGGTATTTGTAGTCTCGGTTCCACTCGAATTGAAGAACGCATTAAAACAAGACTTTTGAATCGACAACATAATATCAACTTTGCTCATACATCATGTATTTAAATTTTAAAATATAAAAATAATGAATGGGTTATGTTTGACGTTGTTTGACATGTTTGACGGGTGCCAATCTTACCAAATTAATGACAGGCAGGTATACGTTTTGCAAATACTGCCAACATTGTAATAAGACTCCAGTAGGCCTAACATGCATGACACAGTATTACTTTCGATCGACATGACAAAATTAATCGATCAATGCTATTTTATCATATTCCCTAACATGCCAACCACATTGGACAAATTTATCCACAACGATAACGAGATATGTCAATTTCTAACTATTCACTCAATTTAATGTCAGATTTGGCTCAAAATGATCAACTTGACACAATGACAGATTATAAATAAATAAATATAAATATAAATATAAAATATGCGCCAGACAACACACCAATTGTCTGGTTTCGTGGTAAGGAATTTTCTTCCTTGTGTTACGAAGTACCAGACAACGATTATGACGGGGGCGTCTCCCATAAATACTTAAATACATATAACATCCATGACTTAGGTACAAATGTTCATGCTCATCACACAAACATTTGCCCCTTGCGGGATTCGAACCCACGACGGCCGGCGCAATAGTCAGGAGCGCTAACCACTACACCAAACACGTCGTCTTTGATTGACGATTGACTCGATATTGCCCACAGATTAGTAAGAGTATATCTAATATTGCCCAAAGATAATGAATTCAAATTAATAAATATGTTCCACGGGGACTTTCTTTTCAATATTTTTACACTTTATTGTTTTTTGAGAGCCGACAATAAAATATGGCACGACTCAGTCATATATTTTTGCTCTAAATATGTTTTTTTTTATTTGTCGTCGTCGCTAATGGTGGACGATAATGTTACACGGCGAAATGTCAAAATTCGATAAAAATATGTGTGGCATGTTAGGGTTCAATGATAATTTTGTCATATTTCGAATTTTGACAGTACGACATGACTTTCATGGCAGCCATGTTAGCAACTGCGGGTATGTCGATTTTTGACAAACAAACGCGCTAAAATGCCTCGATAAATTTTTATCACGGCGTGCATCCTAGGCCTGCTGGACAGTTATTATTTTTGTTCTGCCGTTCCATCCACTTATTACAAAAGGGACAATGCATTTTAAGGAGTTAAACTATAAGTTCACTATAAGTTCTGTTTTTACATTTGAACAATCTTTTCTTCAAAAGTTAGGTGACAGTGACACTGACAGTATTGCCAGATTACTAAACTACTATTAGGCCGCCCCAACACGAAGTGATACGAAGTTCACCGGGTCATCTATATTAAATAGATATTTTAGAGATAGACATTTGGATCATGGAAATCGGACGGAGGAGGCGAACCTGGTGTGCTATTAGGAACCAGCTCAGGTTCGATCATTTAAAAAACTTACTTCTTAAAGGACACGGTCGTATCGTGCCCCAGAGTCGTTTTATGTTTGATTAAAGAAAAGCATTAAGAGACTTGACTATATCATTTTTCAAAAAATATGTTGAATTTTTAATACAATATTGTTCATTTACTTTGCTTTTATCTAGCGGGATATAAATCTACAAAAAAAATAGGACAACGATTGAATACAATTTCCAGTCCCCAACAATTGTTGTGTTTGGCAGAAAATAGCGGTTTCGAGCACTTATTAGCAAACTGACGACCGCTTAACGAAATGGCATATTGTGTCATACTATGTCATAGAACTGGCAGTTAGTTAAATAAGTAAGCGCTCGCAATCGCTATTTTAAGAAGGAAAATGACGTTTGCCTCCCATAGGTACTAACCTTTAAACCTACTAACCTCTTCCTAAAACTTGAAAAAAAAAACTGTGACAAGGAACTTCTTTTCGTTGGCTATTGTTTGCGTCATCGTAATTTTCACGCGTTACGCACCCTAGCGGGGCAGTTTTATATGTTTTAGTTTTGGTGGCCTAGATGGCGGTTTTTCGACACAGATGGCGCTATGATCTAGAAAGACCTGTTCTAAATAGTGTGCAAGAGATTGACCCCACACATTTTATTTCGTTTCATGTGAAAACCCCGCTATTTACGGCTTATATTATTTTAAAAGGCGAAGAAACGAACCCATAAAATTGGTTTTGGTCGTGACGCATGGATTTTTACTTTTGGGGCAAGCAATGTATGGCGGGTCGACCGTGTCCTTTGGAAGTGACGAATTTCCGTTTTTATATCAATTTGTGCTTTACTTGAATTTTCTGTAGTTTTGTCATATTAATTCGTTTTGTTCGGCTTAAGTTTTAACTACATTTTACATAAATCTAAGTAAGTGGTACGAAGTTCACCGGGTCATCTAGTCTTTAATAATTCTCACCAAGCATGAGCTTGGGAGTTGCCCCGCCTTGGCTTGAATTTACATTTTGCACATCAGGTTACAAAGCCTGTATTTGTGCCTGTGTGTACAAAATGTCAGCGGACAATCAGTCAACCGCTTATGAATGCAGAAAGTTTATTCAGTCGCGTAGTGATGTTTGCCAGCGCTCTATTTTTTTTTATTCTACTCAGGTACATTTGAACCTGTAAATCTCTGCTAATTGAAATAAAATATTTTTAACGGGATTCCGGATCCCTCCTGACAGCAGTTTTAACTCGACACAGGTTTGTACTCTCTTTTATTAAATGAAAACTCTCTGGGGATATTCTTTGGTTTGCGGAAGAAAACTTTTGTGAAAAGCAAATTGCCTTCATTTAAATGTCCATTTTAAATGATGTTATGAAAAATGGATTCCACGTTTCCTTTCTCGGTATCTTATTACTTTTAAGACAAGTTTGAAACTTTCAAGTTCTCGGTTGAAATAGTTTCTCAGTTTTAAACGGTTTTACTGCAGCAGTTAATTTTATTCTTATACTATAACGAGTGTGAAGGATCGTGCACATGAATTTCAAATCGCCAAAAACGTAGAGATCGCTAGGCGTATACAAATGCATCTGTCATTTTAGTTAACAGTTGTTGTGTACAACAGTGGCTTGTCAGCGGCAGGAGACATTTTATTTAATGTGTCTAGACGTTACGCGACGCGACGATGTAAACAGGCAAATTTTCAGGCAGCCTACGCGTTAAAAAGCACTTGCAAAATTCAACAGGCTTGTTAATGTGACGGTGGCCGAGTGGTATAGGCATACGCCCGGCTAGCGTAAGACTCGGGGTTCAATTCCTTGTCTGTCACAGAGTCACAGTTGCTTTTTACAAGTGCAATTTATATTTTAAAGTTTGTATGGTGACAAAACACTACAAAAACAAAAATAAACTATAAATTGGCTTTCATCATCTTAACTATTACGAGTGGTTAGATCTGCTTTAATCATCAGCTAATTGAGATGTGGTTTATGCTATGCTGTTGATATAACGAAGTTATTTTAGGAAATGTTATATTAGTAAACTTAGAAACTAGAATTGGAAGTAGCAAATAAAGGGCTTATGTAAACTGGGACCGATATGAAACAATATTATGGTTCAAGAAGATCTCGAGCAAGAAGCTGTCATGGTTAGTTATGAAATAGAATGATTTATGTATACTGTTGAGAAATATAGAAGAAGAGTCAGCTCGAGAATTAAGCAGTTTACAGGCCTCGTATGCGAAATGCATTATTAAGGGGCAACCCAAAATCACACGCACCACATTTTGCAGCGACACTATTCATTTTAACGCTGCGATGTGGTGTTGTTATATACAGTGGCCAGCACATCAGGTTACCCACTTTTGTTGCAAACTAGCCCTTATTACAACTGCATAAGATGCCGCAGTGTTTACCTTGACGTGCTGTTGTCCGTACGTTGTGTTAGATTTGAGTTGGCCTTACAAGTACTCATCCCTATCCAAACGGCAAAAAGATATGACTTATCATGTCTTCAATGTTAGAACGAAAAAAATGTTTTAGGTTTTCGATGCCTGGAAAACATATATTATTATTCTTTTTGCTTAGTTTTTCGCATACCCACCTCTTTTTTTAACTCTACGTTTCGATACAAAATATTCGCGATTCATGCAATGATTGACAGTGATGTATTGCTATAACTAAAACATTTTCACGGTCGAGCACTTTGCTTTTGAAACAGGACAGAATAAATCAAAATTTTTCACATTTTCTTCTAGATTTACGATCAGACAGACAAGGTATTGATTGATTGAAGACTGCTAAGTATATCTGTACTCGTATCGTAACAAAAGTATGTGCGGTTCAATTATTTTTGTGGGCGCGTCTCTAAAACTGTTTGATTGAGTTTAAAGTAAAACGTACATAATCTGATCCAAAGTTTCAGTCAAACATACATTATTTGATTAAAGCATTATTTTGTTATTCTTTTGTTAACATGACCGCCGGTGGCCTATCGATCCCTGAGCTTTTAATATTTAGTAGAATACTTATATATTATAATGGTTTTCGTAAGCCCAATAAGAACATACCTAATTATCTTCCCCTCCTACAAAACTTATCTGAACTAGTATGTTGCTACCCAATTTATTTGGTCGCGACATCCATCCACTTATTAATAAGGAATTATACCAACAACGGGGAAAATTATGGTAATGATCATGTCAGAGAAACAATTTGTTTGACCCGATTGTCGCTAAATTAAATAAATAAAATAAATAATTTTGAGGATTTACAGTAACAACTAAATTTCCGTTTGATAATTTCTTCTTGTAGGTACTATCTAATTTACCGCCACCTTAACACTTAAAGAACCAAAATCACTTGCACCATAAGTCGTTTTTGCCGTATGTTCAGATCATTTCGTTTGAAAGTGGTAATGTCTCTATCGCCTTACCACTCGACCGTATCGAATTTTCATAGTCTCTGAAAAAGACTGGAATAGACTGTATACTAATAATGAAATGAAATGATAGGCAAAAAATGGGAATAAGGACGTTAGTTTTATATTAATCATCATCATCCATCATCAGCCACTGCTGAACATAGGCCTCCCCCACGGCTTTCCACAACGACCGTTTGTTAGCGGTCTGCATCCATTGCGATCCTGTGATCTTGACAAGGTCATCTGTCCATCTTGTCGGTGGACGTCCTATGCTGCGCTTTTGCCCTAATACATTAATTTTGCATTATTACTATAATTTTCTATTAATGCCACATGTAGTACTTATGTATCAACACCAAAGCAAAGAGACAGAAGAAATTACATAAAAAATAAATTTAAAAAACTGAGATTCTAATAAAATAAAACAAAATGTGGCAAGAAGTTCACCACAGTCGCCATGTTAGTTCAACACTTATATCATTTTCATTCTATCATTTTACGACGCGTTTGGTGTAGTGGTTAGCGCTGACTACTATCCCGGCGGTCGCGGGTTCGAATCCCGCAAGGGGCAAATGTCTGTGTGATAATGAGCACGAACATTTGAACCTAAGTCAATGGATGTTTATATGTATTTAAGTATTTATGGGAGACGGACGCCCCGTTCATTATCGTTGTCTGGTATTCGTAGCACAAGGAATAACATTCCTTAGTTCGAAACCAAGATAATTGGTGTGTTGTCTGGCGCATATTTATTTATTTAAGTCTTCATCACGTAAATTTTTCAGGCCTCTGGCAATCTTATTGAAACACACATGCCACTAGCCTTTATGTCACTAGTGCCGTTCATTCGTGCGAGCTACGTACTATTTGGCCTAACAAATTACCGTGGACAATAAATCTTCAACGGGGCACGGGCCGCATACTTCAAACATTAATAACTGCGTTTTGTATGGCACCACTTAATTTACGGCGCGGCAATATTCTAATAATAGTCCGGACTGTTTTTAGGGTTCTGTGGGGAAACTGATAACTCCATTTTTGTTTTTATAGTGTTTTGTCAATATCATAAGGCTTGCCAATGTGTAATGGTATAGGCATGCGCCCGTATAGCGTAAGACACAGGATTCGACCCCTTGTCTGATACAGTTGCTTTTTACAAGTGCAATTTATATACATATACTAGCTGTGCCCGCGACTTCGTCCGCGTGGAATAGTGACTTTGGATATAATTTTTAATTTATAGGCTTATGATTTTACAAATAAGATACTTAAGTTTAAGTACTTATAAGTACGCAAGATATAAAGTATTTATATAGTACATTTTAGTACTCACTTATCATTAAAATTGGCCATATTACAACAATAAGAAGCAAGTAGTAGGTACATCAAAGGTGATCAATTATTATGACCATACCGATTATTTGGACGTTCACAATTTGTATTTCGATTAGGAATTCCTTTGTTTGATAGAATAATATGGTTACTTTACTTTTAACTACTACTTTGCCACAAAAAAAACTACTACTTTACTAACATTTTACTTTGTTGTGTGGAAAAAATGGATCTAAATATAAATTTTTTCATGGCACTGTTTTGTTATACTTTGGCAAGTACCATAAAGTACCAAATATTCATTTAATTTATACAAACCAATATGGAGGAAACACTACACATTGAATTAAAACACTTTACAGATTCATTTCCACCCACATTTATTTTAAATTGTTTCGCCTCGGCCCCGTCCCGCCTTAGCCCCGGCCCCATCGAACGGGATAAAAAGTATCCTATGTCCTTCTCCTGGTACTAAGCTACCTCTCCACCGTTTCGTCCCGGTCCCGTGCTACCCCAGCCCCGGCCCCGTCTAGCGGGACAAAAAGTATCCTATATGCTTTTCCTGATTCTAAGCTACCACCCCACCAACTTTCAGCCAAATCGGTTCAGCCGTTCTCAAGTTATAAGTGTTGTAACAAACACGACTTTCTTTTATATATATATATTTTCTGCCTACCCCCTAAGTCTATTGGCGTGATTATTTCTATCCTAGTTTACTCTCCAAGTGATGCTGAGTCAAATAAAAAAAGCCCCATCAAAATCGGTCCAGTAGATTCTGAGATTAGCCCGGACAAACAGACAGACAGACAGACAGACAGACAAAAATTTTAAAAATTGTTGTTTTGGCTTCTATTACGGTAATAATTAAGACTCCCTGTAACAATTTTTCATAAAAATCTTCAATGTACAGAAATCGATCTTTTACAGTCTTATTATATGTATATATATGTATAGATAAGCTGGTTCCAAAATGTATCTTGTATGCATAGATATTATACTATTTACTACCATTTACATCAAAAAGTTATCTAGTAGGCAACACAAGAGAATATAATTAATAGACTAATACCTACTAGAATCAAAGTCAAAGCTGTTAAGATTTCAGTTAAAGTCAAATCATTGAAATGCCGCATTAGGAAAACCATAAGTGACTTTCTTTCATGCTCTCTCTCTAAAGACTTGAAATGTTATATGTACAAACACAACGTTCCTTTGGTGTCGTAAAATGATACGAGAAAGCATATTTCTGTAAGTTAATAATCCAGCCTTCTATTTTCAACTTTTTCTTTGACAATGGAAACGAGCTAACAGTGAGGAAAGTTAAAGTTGATCCACGAAAATATATCCCAGTCTGATAGTTGCTAATCCCATTATGACGAAATAATCTCCCGTCCCATTTACGGTCCGAAACATTGTAAGCCGAGTCCACCTGTCCCTTTCTCCCGCCACTCGTGTGAAAGGAGCAGAGATATCTCGTTAGCCAGCCTTGTTATTTATGTGGAGATGTGGCATTGCGGCCTAATGAGACTTTTATTTATAAAGTTGAGCTCACAATGGCGACTTTAAAGTTGCATTGTCCCATTGTTACGTTTCATTTTAAACGCAGAGTTGTGGCGCGACACACACCCCTATGTAAATTGGACAACGACTGTTACGGTAAGGGGGACTCGTTAGTCGTTGTGTACGAGGCTTTACTCGCATATCTGCATAACGAAAGTGCTTACTTTCTGAGCTGGTACTAACACAGCTCAGAATTAATTTGACTCTTGACTCGTGCGGGTGTAACTTCAAGTAATTTTGTTGAGTGGAAGATTTTTCGTCGTTCGCGAAGCGTTGCCGCCTGTTAAGACATTTATGCCGGCAATTCTGATGTAAGAACTCGTTTTATATTTGGTTCGTTTTAGTATACCATCAAATGCGAAGTGGGCTGTGCAATTTCGTTTGCATTTGAACGACGGATATTGTAAGACGAAATAGTGAGGCAGCTTCGGCAAAACCACTTTGGTAAATGCTGTAGTCGTCTTTCAATTTTTTTAAATACCGGTACATGTTGTTTTAAATGAACACCTTATGTATTTTTATTAGATTTAAATTTACTGATTCATAATCACATTAATAAAAATCAAAATTGCTCGACAAAGGCTTTTATCTGTGAAAGTTAATCTAGATAAGCTTTCTACATTGTCAAGAACTCATTAAATTAAGGGTTGATAAATAAATAGACTGAAAAACATCAACCTAAAAAGTAAAGAGCGAACGATTCTTTAAAATCCACTTAAGCAAATGAAAGCAATGTTTTAAATGGCTTGAATAGAATATTATTCTTTTGCCTTGAAAATAGGGTATAATAATAATGAATCTCAATCATTTAGGCGGCGTAACTATTAATCACTAGATTTTGCGATTTCTTTTTTTTTGCACGATTTAGCAATTAGTGTTGGATGCTTTTAAATATATTTTTGTTCAAATGTACTAACTAACAAGTCTAATTCATAAAGCTTACGAAGTGATTAGTAATGAACAAAAAATACAAAGAATAATAAGCGTATTTTAATTTTTTCTTTTAAAACATTTGATGTTTTAACACAGGTACAAGCTTATCAAAAGAATATTGTAACTTGTTCAAATGGAGTCACATACCTTCATACTTTTACAAAGGATTTTGCCTAATGTCTACATTGATAAACTGATATTTTTTTTAGAATAGACATCGTTTATAACATTATTAATACAATCAGGCGTTATCTTGCGGAAATCCATTATTAAGTAGTTTTTTTTTTTATAAGTGAATAGGTCTTTGTTCATTCATAAGTAATGTTCACGACTTTTAATGTTTTAGTATTATTAGCGTATTAATCAAAGGCGATAAAAGACTTATCCCCTTATTCACAATAACTCAAACGGATTTTAATCCTATTTTAGCTATTACATTGTTTTGTCACTTTCTGTCAAATGACGACAGAGCGCCAAGAAAGAATGAGACAAAACAGTGTAATAGCTAACATAGGTTTAAAAGACCGTTTGAGTTATTATGAATAAGGGGGTTACTGTTTTATTCCCTTAATTCTTCCCTAGCAGTTCAGCTAAGCAGTCTTGCCGAGCAGCGCCTTGACGTTTTTATACACCGTTAGGCCAAAAGGGTCCAGAGTGTGGCGAGGGCCGCGGGCCATCCGGCGCGGCGGGCCGTATTGCATTCTAGACCGACCCGACATAATGTTTTTGTTTACAGAATAAATAGATAATAATATGATACTTACCGTTTTATTCCCTAAATTATTTACCCGGCAATTAAGATACGCAGTCTTGCCAAGAAGTGCCGTGACGTTTTTGGATGCCATCAGGTCAAAATAGGGTCCAGTGCGGGGCGTGGGCCGCGGGCCGTCCGGAGTTGCAGGCCGTATCGCCTTCTCGACCGACCCCGCCATTGCCGTAATCTTAGTTGAGCTCACGTTTTTCTTTACAGATTAGGAAGTTTTTATATTACTTACCGTTTTATTCCCTAAGTTCTTCACCCGGCAATTAAGATACGCAGTCTTGCCAAGGAGCGCTGTGACGTTTTTCGATGCCATCAGGTCGAAATAGGGTCCAGTGCGGGGCGTGGGCCGCGGGCCGTCCGGGGCGGCGGGCCGTATCGCGTTCTCGACCGACCCGGCCGGGGCCGCGGTCGCCGACGCGTTTGTCGGTGACCCCTTGCCGAGCTCGCGTTGGGCTGATGACACTGTAAAAGAGATGATTGAGTCAGTATATGGTGTAGGTATTTAGTGAATGGTTAGTTGTTACCAACAACGAAAATAAATAAGTAGTTCAAGACTCTTTACATAATATAAAAAAGTACAAAACGTAAAAGGGCAACGATATTGCATACTGCCTGGTCCGTTTGCTTATAAAGGTGCATAAAACAAAATATTGATATGACGTCATCATCGACCTTTTTTGAAAGTGAACCTGTGAGTTTGGAGGAGCAAAGCTTTGTCACGCATTTACATAACACTAGCGGCCCGCCCGCGACTTCATACGCGCGTATTAGTTTAACTCCGTTCCCATAGATCGTAGCGAAAATTTATAAGCCTATACGCATTAAACTATAGCCTTCCCTGATAAATTTGCTATATATCATATTTTATAACCTTACCAATAGTTCCTGTAAGTAGCGCGTTCAAACAAACAAACAAAAACATCCAGTTTTAAAATATATACAAAGAAATGCGTACAGATAAATGTTATATTTTATGTACACACAATACGTAGCCCGGTATAATAGTCAAACTTATAATTATATTTTTATTTTATAACGAAATGGAAATACTTCGTACGCCCTATCGTCAATCGTATATTTATTTCGGGTACTAAAATGACCAGGCTACTCTCTGCGCTTACACAGCATCATGTCACATACAGGCTGTGAGAGAAGCAAATTATCTCAAGTCTTCTCCCGCTACCTTAAGAGTTTGAATTTGAGCTTTGTTTATGGTTATTGGTTATAACGAATACTACTCTACTTTCTTGAATTCAAATCGTAAATTGAAAGTGACAATTCTATGTAAAGATCTACGCCACCATCATCATCAACATCCAAAAGCCGTCCACTGCTAAACATAGGTCCCCCACGAAAAGTTTGCAGAAAAGTTCCAGATTGGACACCTTTCGACCACAGGAGCAGCGTAGAATGTCCACCGACAATATGAACATACGATCTGCAATCTACACTGGACACAGCCCGATTGATACCTACGCTGTTTAAACACAAAAAAATATTATTTACTATTTTAAAGAATAAAATCTCTTCTCAAGAGCAACATCAATAACAAACATGTGTCAAATATTCTGTCTCAGATTGTCAAATGACTGTCAAAAATGAAATCCTACTACTATTATAAAGGCGAAAGTTTGTAAGTATGGATGTATGGATGTATGTATGGATGTAGGGATGTTTGTTACTCTTTCACGTAAAAACTACTGAATGGATTTGAATGAAACTTTACCACAATATAGCTTATACATCAGAATAACATATAGGCTACAATTTTTGAGGTTTCTAATGTGAGGTCGTAAAAGAAGTCCACGCGAACGAAGTCGCGGGCAAAAGCTAGTAAAAAATATTTTAATCGTAAGCACTAAAGAGTATTGATATCAAATTCGAAGCAAATCACCCCCATAATAACTTTGCACCCCTTTTTAACCCCCTTAGGAGATGAATTTTAATAAAATATAAAATAGGTCTTCCGTCAATTCTGTAAGAGAATGTGTATGCAAAATTTGAAGTAGATTGGACCAAGGGGTCTGGTTGTCCCATACAAACTTTGCACCCCTTTTTGACCCCCTTAGGGATGGAATTTCTGAAAATCCTTTCTTATCGGATCCCTTCGTCATATAAAGAACACACCCTCCCAGTTTCAGGTCCCTACAATCAGCGGTTTAGGCTGTGCGTTGATCCATCAGTCAGTCAGTCAGTCAGTCAATCAATAAGTCAGTCGTTCAGGACAAAGCATTTTATTGGTATAGAAGATAGAGATGTACGTATGAAGAAAGAATAATGTTACGGTTCATAAGTATAAACTTTTTGTGACTTTTACGATAAACAGGGCAAATTATAAAACTTTGAGGCATTAAAAAATGTTTAGAACTTTTTTTATATGAGAACCTGCCTTTTTTGAAGCCACTTAGTAAAGTGTGTATTTTTTAACTCATAAAAACTAAACCAGATTTCAAAGTTAGCTGATATTAGTGATGATACCTACATGACTGGTTACAGCCAATTTTAAAAAAGTAAGTAGGTAATTTGCACGACCTCAAACGCAAAAATACCGCTTCAGAATTCCCTAGATTGATAGAATTGGAGATAATTAGCATCTCATTGTGATCTCGTTTAAATGGCGGCCTCTTGCCGGTCTGGTTTATTACCATTCCTCGCTGTGTCGCCACCTCCTTGACCCATTTCCAAACGTCTGGCTAAATCCATTGTAAAAGAGACTAATTGTTATCGTCAGACGGAAAATAATAGCACAAAAGGCAGCGTTACCATTTGTTAATAAACAAATACATGAGTTACATTAACATTATACCTGAAAAATACAAATAAAAAAGTACAAAATTTCGTTTTGTACCAGTACAGAAACAAGCAAATTGTAGACATATTTAAAATGGCTTGAGCATTTTGGTTATTTAAAAGTATTGATAATAGTCATTTACACTGAGTGGGCATTGAACTGCCTCGGAATTGAACGGATTAAGTTGGATCGCAATACGCCCCCAGGTCTTTCTTCTTACTTAAATGAATTCATGAGGCGCTCGTAGCGTGTGGTGGTGGCAAGTGCTTATGTGAGATACGATGTTAAGGAACTTACGGGCGGACGTGTTTGGATGGGTGACCATTCCAACCATATAGGTAACGTATGAAACGAGCATCTCCGTGCTTACGCAGAAGGCACGTTACGCAGTTAGTCCAGGCTAATATCGGTTGATATTAGTCGTTAGGCCTAGTCAAAGGGCCTATGGGCGGCTTGATAAAATCTGACAGCAAGGTCGCTTGCCTTGCAAATACCCCTCCGCCCAAGCCCGCGTGTTGGAGTATGGCGCATACTACCTCATACTTGAGGCAAAGCCTTTGCCCAGCAGTAAGATGCTTAGGTACAGGCTAACTTTACTTTACATTAATTGAATTAATAGCCTTTTGACAGAAAATGTAGAGTCGAATCGTATCATATGTACGGCCAACCTTTAATCCTTTAAAGGGCCGTCCAATAACGCGACGAGCGCTGTCTCTAACTTTAGATTAACTTAATTAACAAGCAATTACCTAAGACAGATTTAAACTGATAGAGTTTTGCACTAGAGGAGTTCACGTAGAAGGCCGTATGTAAAGTGATTTTAATCTGGTTTGCTTTATCGTTTGATATTAAACGTTTAGTTAGACCGTTTATACACCAAGTGCTCTTACAAACAAGCGGCACTAAACGGTTGTATAAGATGACGTGTAT
Source organism: Pyrausta aurata (assembly GCA_963584085.1). Taxonomy (NCBI): domain Eukaryota; kingdom Metazoa; phylum Arthropoda; class Insecta; order Lepidoptera; family Crambidae; genus Pyrausta; species Pyrausta aurata. The sequence continues at coordinate 2,937,158 of OY757269.1, read as the reverse complement.
GACTATGGAAGGTGTCAACGGCAGCTGCCGCTTATTGCCAATTGCAAATTGCCGTCTGTGTTAGATTTCTAAAGCAGCGACACAGTCATAATAAGAAATGCTTACAATCATTACATTCATGTTTTTTTTTTTTCTTAAACTAAAATTAAACTTTCTTAATTAAACCACCTTTCAAAACTACAATACAATAATAAAACAAACCTAGAGCTCTATTTTCATTTAAAAATCAACTAAAAGTCAACGGTAATAACGCTAAACAAAGAGAATAGAGACAAGTAGATACTGTCGTGTGGATTTCAACCGATTTTCGTTCGAAAATCGAAGTGTTTAGTGTTAGATTTCTCTACGCGTGATAATAAAACGTGTAGTCGTAATATGAACACGCAATGCCGTTTCTGCACTAACACATCTTTTCCAAATTGTCAACTCAAGGCATAACACATACCTACCTATATCACACATGTTCTCAAGACATGAAAATGTGGAACTCTCTACCCGCATCAGTGTTTCCAATGGATTATAACCCTAAAATTTTCCAAGTTAGAGTGAACAGGCTTTTTCTGGGTGAGCTTGCTCCATCGTCGTCTCTGTCTATGCGACTGGTCTAGCCTGGAGACAAGAGCGAACCCATTTCAAATTAAAAAAAAAAGTTCAAAAGTTATCCCAAACCCTGATCGTAATCATAATTCACAAACTTCGTTTTCGCACACCATCAAATAACTTACTCGCATTATTTGACCAGAATTAATTACACGTGTAACTTTTAAAAGTTAATGAAAACAAAGTACTATAACTAGTCCAACTAAAGTCCTAATCACGATTTATGTTCGAGTCCTGAGTGTTCTAGAAACACTTTAGTTCATTAGAAAGATTCTTTATACGAAGTACGATCGATCAACGTCTCCGATTACGAACTAGATACCCGAATCCAGACTGATTGGGGCAATCGTATGAAGACCTCTGTGGTAGAACTAAGTGTTTTAAATGGCAAGTCTTATTTGCTGGTCGTTGAGGAAGTTATCCATTGCCCTTTGGACAGTGGCAATTTTGATCCAGGTTTGCTGTTTGATTTCTTTATAAGAAATCATGACATGATCTTGGCCTAAGAAAGTAAGTATCGTACTATAATGTACTAAAGTGCTGTAATGTTTGAGTGGAAACTATGTCACTACATTTGGCAAGTATCGTACATTACTTACTATATTGGTAAATTTTGACAACTAAAAAAATCTTGACTCGAGTTAATGGTGCAGGGGCCCAAGCGATTCAAACGCTCGCGTCAATATTACACGTGATTTTCGATCGAAGAACTTAAATACAACTAAAATCAGATTGGGATAAAACATTCGATACTACCTACTTTCATCTACGTCAAGCGTGATTTTGGTTGTATTTTTTAATTGATTTTCGAATTAAAATCACTCGTAATATTGACGCGAGTGATACAAAAATACGGCCTCTAGTCTTGAATATTATGAGTTGTAAGAAGTACCTCACTATATGTTTTGCCTGGCCTTTAACATAAAAACAATACTCCACGAAATCACAAAATAATTACGAAACGGTGGAATGTTAAATCGTCAACGTATTTTAATGTGAAATGACCTGCGTGCGTGCGTAAATAGTTTATTATTTTTTATAATTTCCGGAATAATTTTCATCAATAAACTAATTATTGCATGAATAATTTAGCCATAACACGATCATAAAGTATAATTTGAAAGGGCTTTAGATTTTTTACGATGGAGCGTAGCTGACTTGGTTTTTCAATTTCTGCGAAACGACAAAAATCTATAGATCACAAAGAAATCGAAAATATACCATGGTAAAACTTCACAGGTTATTTTATGCTGCTGAATATGTTAAACTGAAATTCGAATGTCCGTTACAGCCTATTTATGACTAAACATGTCGATTTTGTCATAGAATTACACAACTACTACAACTACACATCGAAACCGCAAAATTAACTGATTCGCATCGCTTTCAAGCTACTGGCAAATACAGCATATTGTGTTATTTTCATGTGTATGAACCTTTACAAAATATTAGCTACAGAATACTAAATATTTTGTATTTTCTTTTTTTTTAATCGACTGCTTTTTGCCCAGCCAGGTTCTTAAAACTCATGTTTTTTTTTTCATTTTAAGCGTAACTCTATATTGATACTTAACCAATAACAAAAAGTACCCTAAATTAGAAACTGCACTCAATTCCTCTCTCTCTCTCTATTTCTATAAACTCTCAATTTTATAATTGAAAATCAACTCATATAATGCCAGTGTTAACCAGAAGTTATCATGTGTAATTATCAAGTACGGTCTGCAAAATAATTAATACACTTGATGTAGGTAAGTATCTGAAGGTTAATTCTGTCTTTCTCTTTTCTTTTTGTATACAACCTATATTTTATTTACCTTTAATTAGGTGCCCCGACAAACTTCATTCAGTCAAAAGTTTTGTTATTTGTATGAAAGCAGGCAGGAGAAAAGAATGGAGATTACTCCACCGAAAACCATCTCCTTAAACATCTCGAGTGAAATGGGTCGCTTTCTCCTCCTGTATAACAATCTACTATAACCCAATTTCATATCTGGTGTAACACAAATATTTTAAAACTAATGAGCTAAATCTGACCAGTCATTTTCAAGTTTTCTGTCATCAATGTTCTTTTTTCGTTTGGAGGTTAAGTATCTATTTGACGTTTTTCGTACACAAAATAAATGCATGCGAGCTTAAGCTTGTTAGTCATCGGTACTATACTTTAAATGCGACTGGAATACGAGGTCGACGAAGCGTCAGTTTTAATTATAATCTGTTAAAACAAACGTGGGGATTACGCCAAGTCCGATGGAAATATTTATCTTTTTTATCTCAGAAAGGTTTGTTTGGCAGGAAAGGATGTTATAAATTTATTTCAGGCCTCAATTGGCAAAGGTTTGAAATGCGAACGCCCAGTAACAGCATTTTATTAAATCCATTTACTTACATGACTCAAACAGCTATCAAAATTCCTATGGAATAAATAGCTGTTATAAGAAGGCTAAGGTATGATGGGACAGCAACCTAACTACATACGTTACTAGGGCCCGATTGCATAATTGATAGTAAGCTCACGTAATGGTAAAATGCTGTTACCAGCGGTTGAATATTTACGATTGTGAGAAAAATACCTCAACCAATGGTCATTAACTCGTCAAGTATGTGTAAACGAGACACAATAAAAATTCCATTGTTATGCGACTCTCGGCATTCGTTTGATACCTGACTGATTAAAATAGCCATTCTGTTATTTGGTTAAGGTATTTTTTCTTTACAACACGCACAATCGTAAATATTAACTACATACGTTACTAGGGCCCGATTGCATAATTGATAGTAAGCTCACGTAATGGTAAAATGCTGTTACCAGCGGTTGAATATTTACGATTGTGAGAAAAATACCTCAACCAATGGTCATTAAAATAGCCATTCTGTTATTTGGTTAAGGTATTTTTTCTTTACAACACGCACAATCGTAAATATTCAACCGCTAGTTACGACTTTTAACCATTAATTGAGTTAACTATCGATCACGCAACCGGGCATAAGGTTAAATATTAATGCTATAAAATACAGGCTTGGTTGAATTTACCGTCAGTTTCTTTGTCCCGTTAATGTCACCTGTCATGGTGTCACCCGCCAGTCAAATAGCACGCTTCATAGCTACAGAACGCGCCCTGACATTTTGTTTTACGAACATCACTCACAATGGTGTGTGAGTAGACAATTAAATGCTAGTCCACCACGCCGTAAGCAGTAAAAATTTTTGGCATTTATTAAAAATATTATGTCACTGAGGTATCAAATCTATTCTTCTTATTTAGACACCCTGTATACAGGATATTGCTGAACGTCACGATGATGGAAAGATGGTTACTAAACTGCCGCAGGTCGTCAACAAATAATAGACAGCGCCAGACAACGCTATTAGTCACTTCTTTTTTTGTATTTTTTACGGCCTTGGAAAATCCATACAGCCTTTTCTTGAGTATTGTCACATTTTTCTATTGTATTCTCCACTTTTTATTATAAAATCCATCAGAGATCAGTCACACACACATAAGACATCACTTGTAGCATTTGCTCATAGAAAACAAAGCTTCTCTTTTAAAAGAGCTTGAGAAATTGTGCCTACCTATACTGAACCTATAGTACACTTTTAACTGTACGTTTGCTCGTCAAAGGGCTTTCATTCATTGTTTTTTTCTATTAAAATAAATAAAACATTAGGTTATATCTCTCATAAACCTCCACCACTACTGTGTGTACCTCAAGGTCAGCGTCAATCAAGCGACACACGATCCGCCAACGCTCCTTGAGTAAATACTGAAAGCCTTTTCACTCCTAGTATCCCGTAACGTGCTAATGGATACAGTTATTAGTAACACAAGATAAGCCATTAACCGAGGTTAACTTTAGTATATCTACTTTTAAAAACAAATGTTAAACTACCGAGTTAACCTTTCAGAAACGCTGCAAGTTTGAGCAGTACTTCAACAGAATAAATAGTAAAGGTGTATATGTTGACAGCGCCTGCAACTTTAAGAAAGTATGCTAATACATATGTAATTTGAAAGTAGTCCTAAAGGTAGGTACTGGATGAAAATACGAAACACCATACACATCAGGTTATTATTCGTAGCTATTTACGATTCGTGTAAAATGTTTGTTCTGGGAACAAGACGATTGACGGGTCTAAACGCGACTTAGACTCTAAACGGGTCTAGTTGACTCGTGACCACGACAGTTGCAATACAGCCGAAACGTCGAGCAGTGAGTAACAGCAACTCATAAGTTTTTATTCGGGTTTAGACCCATCATGTCTAATTGTAATTGCAATGCAACGCGAAAGTTTAAAATCCTACAAGACGATTGATTTAAGGATACCCTTCCAGGATACTAAGCGACACGACTGACATGTCAATAATCGTTGGTTTATCTATTTAAAATTTATGCATTGAATTCGTAATTAGAAGATAGGGAATCTTCACTAAAACTATAGCCTTGTGAATAAATATTTGGTAGATTAAAACGTGTTGCATTTTCTAAAATGCTATTTACAATACTTTTATTTCCAAACTATCATCATGATGTATTCAAACCCAGAGATCTCACATATCGGTCATGTCAGACTTCCATCTCACCGAATAATGAGAATGAAGGAACAAAGCATGCACTCGAGTATTGCGCACACATCTAGGCACTATAATATCTCCTACGTTCTTGGCCTATCTCTGTTGAAACGGGCCGCTATTACCGAAAAACGGTAGGAGAACTGTTTCATTTATACGGCTAGGTTTGCTTGTCAAAACTATTACTAAGTTGGAAGGTAGAAAATAATAACTTTTGTAGGGTATTGAAAAATAATGGAAAGTTTAGTTGTCAAAACGATTCGGATCGGTGAGGAGCTGGGCTCCGCGGTTTTTTGGACAAATATCGTCCATTTTCGGTGGTTTATGTATAAACGGCAGGTTAAAGAAATTATTGGGTGGGACATATTATTATATATATTATTATACTGCGATCAGTGGACTTAATTGTGTCTGAAGTGCAGGAACCATTTACGGGGCGCCCCCTCCAAGACGCTGAAGAAGCCGCAAGGTATTTGCTGTGATTAGTAATATTATATCTATTTAGACCCTTTCAATTAGTTTAGGTAGCTTCGCGTATCGCGAACAATACAAGAATATTATTACTACTGGCATGAGTAACAAAAATAAGGACGTCGTATCATAGTAAGGCCTCTGATCCAGTCATCCTAGAATAACTACGTGACGTCACTGTACGGACGTGACGTTATGCTTCTGTTCGCTTCACATTAGCATAGCAAACACGTCGCTTCGCTATGCGTCAACCGGCATTCTATACAATGCCTAGGTATTCTATACATTTCCTAGGTGAAGTGTAAAATAGTTTGAACATTTAATATCATTTCATACATTGCCTGGACGACCCCGGCATTCTATACATTTCCTAGGTATTGTATGGAATACCTGCATTATACACATTGCCCTATAACTATATATTGAATAAGTATTTAAGTACTTATGGAAGACGCCCCCATCATAATCGTTGTCTGTTATTTAATTCCTTACTTCGAAACCAGACAATTGGTGTGATGTCTGTCGCATATTTGTTCATTTTAAATTGACATAAAAATAAAAATACACTTCTTTAGTCAGCCTATATGTCAAAGCTTTCAAACAAATCAGCCCCGTGACAATTAAAAATAGGATGTTGCAGGCAAACTCAAAGTTCTGATATTTCATTTCCTACATTAAAATACTATTAAGTGCCAACCCTTACAAAGCGTCCTATAGCAGCTGCCCAATTATTTTTTATAGAGGCAAAAATATTAATTCGCCAACATTGACCGCGAAAAGGTTACCCTTGCTATAATATTACAACTTATTTCTAACTCTGATCATAACGCGGGCCGAGAAGATTTAATTGCTGTGGTGAAGATATAAAATACACAATCTTTTGTGTTTGAAAATCGAAATGAAACTTACATTTATTAAATTGCTAGCTCGTATATTTTACACTATGATATTTGATTGCTTTTAAAGTTTAAATATGGAAGAGCTCCAACAATAACAGATTTCGCTGCGAAAAAAACATGTCGATTTGTCTACGGGAAAACAATACTACTCATATGAAAGTTCATTGGTTCAATTTATATAAAGTTGCAACTAGTTTTATATATGAAAAACGTCACGTAATGTAAGTATTTAGTTACTTAACTGAACAACTTAGATAAACTAAATAGAGCAAATTTACCAACAAATCAAAGTTGCAACTCGCTGACATTATGGTTTTCATTTTATTACTAACAGTATTAGTATACAAACCAAATGGCAAGGTTCACGTCAATCGAACAGCCAAATATGCAGTTAGCCATCTATTTGGAATACCTACGCGTTAAAATATTCATACGACTCTTGGTTTCTAAAACCAGAGCAACCGACACTATTATTAATTGTATTTATTTGTAGATACCAATATATTTCAGGGCAAATACAAAACGTTTATTTGTGTATTTTGGATGTTACAATTTATAGAGATAAACTTGGTGCGTTGATAATAATCTTATTCCACCTAACATGGTGCTCGTAGCGCAGTGGTGGCAGCGCTTTGGTAGTAATACCGAAGCTTATTCGTCCAAGTACGAAGCTTACCGAAGTTAAGCAACTTTCGGCGCGGTCGGTGTTTGGATGGGTGACCATTCCGACCATATAAGTGACGTATTTCACGAGCATCTCCGTTCTACGGAAGGCACGTTAAGCAATGTTGGTCCCGGCTAATATCGGTTGATATTAGTCGCTAAGCCTAGTCAGAGGTCCCTATGGGCGGCTTGATAAAAATCTGACAGCAAGGTTGGTCGCTTGCCTTGCAAATACCCCTCCGTTAATCCGCACTGAGCCCTCGTGGTGGAGTATGGCTCACACTACCTCACATTTGAGGTAAGGCCTTTGCCCAGCTGTGGGAAGCTTACCTAAAGGCTTATTACTTTACTTAACATAATAATGAAACAATAATCAATGCAGTCAAATATGAGCGGCATAATACCAAGTAATCAGTCAGGTATCAAACGACTGCCGGGAGTCGCATAATAATGGAATTTCTATTGTGTCTCGTTCACACATCGATCGAATGTCAAATACAGTTTTACGGCTTCGGATTATCGTCCATGTAGCCAATTCTGAAGTTTTCTAGGTTGTTTCTTTGATACAATCCATCTGACAGGTGTAGTGCTGTCCATGCGTGCTACTGTTGTCTACCATAGTAATGTCATAATCGATAAACCGCCTAACACAATAAAGGTCTTACTTTACTGATACATTTGAGGTCACCAGTTCTAATTTAGTCAGCGTACAAAATATAGTATTATTAAATCATTATTATGTCACAAGTGGAAATTTCATCGCAACCGGACCGTAAGTAAGCTTTCAGCTTTGAAAACTAACGAACAAAAGTTGCTTTGTACGAAAAAAAATTGCGAAAAGCATTCTTTTCATGATTTGCTTTTAAAAATCAAGTAAAGTAGTAATAGTATTTAACCAACTGTCAAGAACACTGCTTGTGAAGGGCAATCATATTTTGTTTTCTTCAATAGTTTCTAAAACTGTTTAGAAAATACAGTATTGCAAAAAAAAGTAGGTACACTACAGGCGTTGCTACGTTGTCAAAGCAGCTTAGCTTTCTCAATAATTTTGGCTTGTTGTTATTGTTGTTAGAGTTCGATGTGGTAATCGTTTTTTAAAAGAACATGTTTATTTTTTTGAACATACATGTTTATTTTATTTTTTACGTTGCACAAAAAAAATACGAATACTTATGCTATAGTTACGGTAAAATCAAAAAACCATAAGCAAAGAAGATTTTTTCTATAAAAACTTGTTAATTAAAATGGTTACTAATTATTTCTTTGCCACCAAAAGTAACTTAGCCTTCCAAATTAGGTGTGCCCCTCGCAAATTCATTATAATTATGAGATTGCCAAGGATAATGTTTTCTTAGGGCCGGCAATGGTTATTTTATCTTTTTAAAGTGAAAATGAGGAAACATTCGAACCAACATATTTTATAAACACGGCCTCTTGTTGTTGCCTGAATTTAAATCCTGTCATCGATACCAAACAATGAACAACTTTTAATACGCCTAGGATTATTTTAAACAAAAAAATATTTTTAAAGATTTTAGAATATACATAATTCACTTAATTAAATTAAGCTATTGCAAATTGACGTAAAATCTAAAACACTTTAGTGCCGTAACGATTCGATTTTACAACACAAGTCAGAAAGCGTCAAATTGGGCATTTACGAAAATGGTTACCAAAGAACAAAAGAAGCGTAACAACCGTTTTCTTCAGTCACTATAATTTTCTTTTCAGTTCCCATTTTCCTTACTTTTCCCGTAAGCGTTCAGAATATCCGGTAACTAAAACCTTCTTTTGATATCTTGACGAGTATGACAATCGTGACGGGAATCTTATTGACGTGTCACATCCAAAAAAACAAAAAATACGAAACGATTTTACCAGGCAGAGTAAACAGGATTTGTGGATATTCATAACATCAAAATAACAGACCGGCAAATCTATGTGTTCAGACATAAGGCAAATATATCAGTGTTAGCACACACATCAGGAAATCTATTTTGTACTAGAGTTATGCTCAACGGTATATAACCTAACCGAAGTAAAAGATTTATTATGCCGTTTTTTTTTTTATAGAATATCCACTAAATTGTCACCTGTGCTGGAAGTCTAAAGCAAGATTTTTGACATTTCGCGTAGACAATTTCAATATTCTGATTTTCTGCTGCATCGATTATCCTTTTAACTTGCGTAGCTAAAGCTTGATAAATCTAAAAAAAAATTGAAATTTTTCAAGCTTGATTCAAACAATCTTCCCAATCAATAAATACATGAAAATACCAATTTTGTCTCAGCATTTTTCGAGCGTTGGAAGTTTTACAAGGAACTATGTCGAGACTTCCGCCCCTGGCTTCGTGACGGGTTTTTGGCTACCATACTACAAACTACAGATCTTCAATGTTTCAATTATTTATTTCGTATGAGAATCCAAATAGCCAGAAAGGGGTATTAAAGTTAAGCCGCTTAGAGAATGCTATTTTTACGTTTTAGATTTCAAACTTCCTGACTTTATCAATTTTTAAAATGCATTTTCTGACAAAACAGAATAGCATTCACAGATCAGCTAAACTATGAATGTCAAAATCAGGTGAAAATTAATAAATAGTACAAAAATAAATACCTCTCCCAAACCACACATAATAAAACATATCGAATTCGTATTTTGTTGAAAGCAAACAGAAATCAAAGTACCTACATGTGCTGACATTTAAATATTACGAGAAATCGTATCCTGGAGAAATGAAAACTTTATTTAGGTACAAGTACAAGTAGGATTTGAACAAATTCACCTATTTAATAAAATATCAACATAATTTAACGAACATGTTGAAATCTCTTGCTGCGTACGCAATGACTGCGCTCCAATAAAAGAAATAACGTATAAATATATCGGCGTATATTTAATAAAGTGACGAACATGTGAATGCATATTTCTAAGACTTAGTACCTAAAAATAAGACAGCATTTTTGTATAAACTTTTCATCAAAGCTTTTTAGGTATAATGCTTTTATTTTTAAACTTAAAAAACAATCCTCGAATCTTTCTCATAGTTTTGTTATTTCGTGTAACCTCCAAATAGTTTTGAGTTGCTTTGAATCCAATATAGTACATTATCAATTACCTCTCAATCAATACAGATTATAATCTGAGGTCTATCTTACGCCTTTGTGAGACACGACCTTGTCTAGATTACGAGCATATAATAGCAAAATAGGCGAGATACCGATATCCTTTTGACATTATCGCTTAATGTCATACAAGGGATCTTAACAATGGAAAAATATATTCAACTAGGGAATCCTTTCATTTACTCGTACAAGCTCGCTCAATCATAATAATGGAGCCGGTATTCATAGACTCACATGTGTGCTCACATTCATGCATTTGTTTTTGATCTTTTAGTAATAGTTGTTTTATAAAAGTATAAAATATTTTTGTGTATTGTTTTATGGATGCTCAACTAACCAATCTTGAGAACATCATAGTATCTAGACAAGCAATAGGCTTTAAGATACTATTATTTAAGGCAATATGTGTATATTTTTTGTAATAATAATAAATAAAGAAACAAATAAGCAAATACCTTTATAGCCGCAGACTGCGGCATGCCCGATGTATTATTATATTAAGATTTAAGTGCAAACTTGATTTTTTATCTCTCCATCATGACATTTACACACCATAAAAGCTATATTCTGGACTTCACGCGACAGTGGCGCCAACTAGTGAGCACGCAACGGTAGCCCTCATAGCAATCAATGCATGTTAAAACAAAATAATTATTTGAATTATTTGTTGGTTAGTGCTTATTTGTCGATGGTAACACAGGCCCTTAGTGTTTATTTCTTATCTTTAAACCCTTCTCGCAAAGATAAAAGTCTCGAGTTTTATCTTTCTTTATAGTCACTTCACTTCATGTTGGTGGACACGTTCACCAAACTCCTTGGCAATTTTTATTTGTTTTTTTTCTTTTACTGTATTAAAGAATTTTTCTTTATAGCTCAAACGAAAGAAAATAAAAATTGCTGACTTATCGCTTTAAAGCATTCTCTGCCAGATAATAATCACAGAGCGACGCAGAAACAATTCTTTCGACACTAGGTAGTGCTGCACTCGAACTCACTTTTTCTACGTTGAGTAGTGAATTTTCGACCCTAGACCATCGCTGTCTTATAGTTAGTTAGTTTGGCTGGGGTAATTTCCGCAGTTAGCCTCACGATTGGGCCATTGTGCGTATGTCCCTCCTTTTTTTTATTCTAACCACCCCAGGCTTACCCAAAAGGCTATCAATCTGCTTAGATTGCTAGAGGCCTCCGGGAATGTAACCGGGGATTATCGCTGTCTTATGTATGAGCTATTATAATATTATGCAGATGTGTATTAGAACTTTTACATGTCACTCAAATTAATTAATAATTTACTAATACTTCTGCACATCAGATTAATAATTTTGCTCAAAACCTTTTCAACTAATTAAAAGCAATTATTGCATATTATATTATTATTCCTTGTTTCATCATTATTAATTGCAACTTCGTTTGTTTTAAACTCCAAAATGATAGATATCAAGTCGACTTGTCAAAATTTCTCGTTCCAATTTCGAACTAAAGGATTCACTTATCAAATTACGAAAATTGGAGAACCTTTTAGCGAATAACTGTCTAAAGATGATGCAGTCTGATACTTTGTTATTATTAATTTTAACATGACTTGTTAATTAATTAACATTGCAGGAGTATTGTACCAAAGAAACGCGAGTTTGGAAGATTTAAGGTTCGAAATGAATTATGGAGGATTATGATTATGAACACAAAACAGTTTTTTTTTTATTATTTAAAATCAAAAAACAGCTCTCAAAGCTGTATATTCAAAAAATGATGGATGACAGACAATATAAAATTTATGGCAAAAAAAATATTAAAGCCTTTTTCCTTTTGAGTATTTTAAGATCATTGAGTTATAATTAAGTATAGAGAAGCTATGCCAAGCAAAAAAATGTGTCGCAAAAAAGACGACAAGATTGTGACGTGATATGAATCTGTTGTTAATGACTGTGTCATCAATTCATGGAGCACAAATTTGTTCGTGGTGTCAGTTCCATACGCTTTAATAGTAGTTCAATGACTAAAATTAAGACAAAAAATAGGTTAGGATAGGTTTTAGGAATGTCATAGATTTTAATGAGTAAATGGTTTTCTTTTATTTTTACTAATACTTTCAGTTATTTTTAATGTTTTGTCACTGATTAAACTTTCTGCATGCCCAAGTGGTTAATAAAGAATGCCCTAACTTATGCATTCAGTTCGTCAATCGTACTACTCAAAGCACAGAGAAATTTGAATAAATAAATATATATTTTCTATCGCCATGATCTTTTTGCCTATATTTAGTACATATAACCTATCGTAGAGTATGTGTAAATTAATACAAAAGAACCCAAATACATTAACCATTTTCTTTTGCCACTTATAATCACTTTGTTGTTTTATCTACACCTTATTTTAATTATTAAATAAATATTACAGCTACGTCTTTGAAATTTGTTTCAAGTTAATTAATTAATCAGTTTCACTATGAATTTATCCATTTGTTTTTGCATTGCTTGTTTTTAAAGTGTATAGTTTTAAGACACCTAAACTTCTATAAAGTCAAAATAACTAACCAAGTAGAATTAAATCAAAAACTTTATCAACATTAAAATCAACGTAAAACTCTTTTCGTAACCACAAAAAAAGTCCTGCACTTACCTGTTTTAAGACGACTTGTTGAAAATATTCGTGTATCAGTTCACAGTTTTAAGTTTACCACAAACACTACAATTCACTCAAAATAAAACTTCACGACACTCGTGAAAACTTTTTAACCACTCTTGAGAGAGTCGTTAACATTAATATTTCCCATTAACACTGGCAACTGTTTTTTTGAAATATAAAAAAACAAACCACTTTGAATTTTTAGAAAAGAACGTGAATTTCAAAATTCTAATTCCGAATCGCGATCGCGCAGAAGTTGGCGCGTAGGCGTTCGGCGCTCGTTCGGCCGGCGCACGCCGCTGCCAGATTTCAACTGCTACGAAGAATGTTCGAACATGATAGCTACAGTCTACGGTCGCGTTACGGCGTAGCAACTAGGCGTAGGCACTCAATGAGCCGTCTGCTACGAGTGCAGTTTGTGCACCGTCTACGAGATGAAAGCTTTTGATATTTAAGTAGATTGACTGTATTGCCGAATTTTAGAAGGTGAATGAGCAATCAATACAAACAACTATTTCTATTGGTCGACGGCGTAAATTTAATTTCAAATGCCTCATACAAATTGCCCTGCACTTAAAAGCCACAATCGCTTGCACCTCGCGTCGTCTTTTATTTAAAGTGACGCCCGTTTTAGTTTCGTGTGTGCAAGCGAATTTCGTTAAAAGGTGGTTAGGCGCCAGAGACCTCTACATCATTAAACTATCGCAGTTTCACCGTGGAGCTAGGTATGCATACATTTACAGGTATGTCTGTTGTTCTGTGAGTAATCAAGCTCATATTAATTTTGTATCGTAATTATGGAAGTTCAACTAATTAATCTAGAGACAATAATAATTAATCTAGAATGGCTAGACAAACCTAGGCTTTCTGATACTATTATTTAGTGTTAATATGTATACTTTTTTGCAGATCAGTTAATCAAGTTTTTATATAAAAGCGCGTGTTCATAGAGATGCCTACATTTTTAAAAATCCGTAACTTTACCGAAAAAAATAACTGATTTTGAGAAATGGAAAATAAAATGTAAAGTTAGCCTGTAAGCATCCCACAGCTGGACAAAGGCCTTACCACAAATGTGAGGCAGTATGAGCCATACTCCACCACGCGGGCTCAGTGCGGATTGGCGGAGGGGTGTTTGCAAGGCAAGCGACCAACCTTGCTGTCAGATTTTTATCAAGCCGCCCATAGGGCCTCTGACTAGGCTTAACGACTAATACCAATCGATATAAGCCGGGACCAACGGCTTAACGTGCCTTCCGAAGCCCGGAGTTGCTCGTGATGTACGTCACTTATATGGTCGGAATGGTCACCCATCCAAACACCGACCGCGCCGTAAGTTGCTTAACTTCGGTATTACTACTAAAGCGCTGCCACCACTGCGCTACGAGCACCTCCTGAAAAAAAATTACGTCCTTGTACCTACTCGTCACTATTAAGCGATAAGGGTTTTTGCTATAAAAGTACCCCGTCTGATTTCAAAATATTGGATTAATAAGGTATTGTTTAAAAGAAACCTTTAAAATGAAATGTATTTATTCATTTAATTTAACTTTAATGAACTGTAATTTGTACGATTGGCGGACTTAATGCCTTAAGGCATTCTCTACCAGTCGATTAATATTTTATCGTTCAAACATTGCCGAAACAACGATCAGTAAAAATAAATAACTTCCAAATTTTTTTGCGGAGTCACATCCAATCTGTTGAACGACTGCTAGCGCCATCTATGGACACTCGTGCGTACTAATAAAGTTAACTTTTCCAACAAATAGCTTTTTGCTAAGTAAATCTAGCTAGACGATTACGTTAATATTGAGTGTAACTCGTAAGATATGATAGGTATAAACTACTACGATCCAATCAAAAGACACTTTGCGTCGTCTTTTGATTGGAATTACGCCCGTTTTAGTGTAGTGTGTGCAAGCGATTTCCATTAAAAAGTGGTTAGGCGCCAGAGAATTTTACCATACATAGTGTGAATCATATTAAGTATCTTCATGGATGTGCCATGTGCTTCAGATGTGCTTCAGGATGTGCCAGTCAATGTACCTACCGATATTATTAAGTGTCATGAACAGGTTATAGGAGCGTTTAATGGGCATTGCGTGTACCCTTTAGTTAGATTATGTTGTCTCCTATCTCGACTGGTAGCTAGATAAGGAAAAATCGTCCGCTGAATAAACAAAGAGTAAACAAGTGGTTATTTCGTTACAACATCGATCGATAGACTCGAACCGACATCAGTCATTTATTTACATAAATATTTTTTTTCCTATTGAAACTGCTCTACCGTAAACGCGGCATGCTGCAGAGCTTACTTCATCTTCTGTTTAGCCAGACTTTCCGTCTAAAATAGATTCGATTATTGAATAGGTAATTATAAAACAAGTCATTTTCTTTTATATTTTCTTCGTATTTAGTCAAATAATGTATGCACCTTATGTAACTACGCGCATAATTTGTTTTTTTTTTTATATTGTAAACAATCTCTTTAAAATAAATAGGATTTTACAGATTTTTCTTAAGATCTCAAAGTTGATGAATAACTTAATAATCAGGTTGTGTGTTCTGTGTTATTGATAATATTACATCATTTCGTAAAAAAGGAGTTTCAAGCAAGATTGTTTACAATATTTGACAAGCAAAGAAAGCAGAAAAACTTCAGAATGCTGCACTGGGCTTTCTCCGTCTTAATTCGTAACGTTACATAATAAATAAGAATAACGTTACGTTATAATTTGATTCTAGTAGTGGGCTAGAGACTCGGACGGTGAAATAAAGAATTGAACAAAATGACAGCTTCACTGTGACATTTGCTGTCATCACAACCAACTGTCAGTCATACATATTTTTGCAACGAAGGACGTACGCATCTCTTCTTCTTGTAGCCCCAAAATCAAGCTAATTTCAGCATTAATTAGCTCAAAATCAATAACAGTATCATACCCTGTTCATCGAGAAGCTATTTATAATGAACCATGGTGAATGTTATGAAAGGCGTCCTCGTTGAGTGGTGAGTACATTTAACACTTATTTACATAGATCAATAGATAACTAGCCTATATAACATATTTTAGTAATAAACGAAGTATTTTTTATTGTCAAGAAGCAGAATTATGTTGAATTATTGCATTCAAAAAGGTCGTAAACATATAATCGATTCAATAAACATAACCTCAAAACTGTCAAAGCTCATCTAAATTTCTTCAATGTAGTCCATATCCGGTGGGATTCCAAAGCTCTGATCCACTGCTTCATTTTCCATTTGAAATTTGTTCTTGATGTACGATTTTAAGATGTAAATGTTTTCTGTCCAGCGGTTAATTGCAGACTTTAATTCCTTGAAACAAACAAACTCAGTAGCTTGCTGAATACCAACTTAATAAGTTCTATTTTCTTAACGAAACTAGGTATAATAACTAATCACATACATTGCTCTGATCCCAAAGTAAGTAGCCAATGCATGTGTGTTAAGCAAATCAGAAACAACGGTGGTACCACAACACCCAGACCCAAGACAACATAGAAAATTATTATTTCTATACTGAGATCGTGTCCAAGTCTCGTTGACTACTGTACAGTTTAAAATTTTATTGATTTTAAGCATATTTCAGTATCATACCTCAGTCTCAGTCTTTAGCTGAGCCATGTATTCGGGATCACAATCTCTATATTTTTGAAGTTCTTTCTTTAGCCCTTCTTCTTGCTTCAAGAGTTGTTGTAATGTTTTTAGTGTCTCAGTTCTTTCATCACTTGGTTCCCGGCCAATCTGGTTATGTCACAAATATAATAGTAAATTAACAAATTGATGTTATGTGAGATAAGATGGCAACTGTTTCTCCCTTACATACAAAATAATAATTAGAAAATACTAAGTTAAATTAACTACCTATTTGTATTATATACTTATATTTTGTATTTGTTTTATTTTGTCTTTAACAATAAAATAAATTAAATTTTCCACTTACTGATTCCTGTGCTATAGAATCTTCAGCCTTTCTCAACTTTTTGGCGCAATCATCTATTTCATTTTGCAAATCATTTAATTTTCGTTTCTTTGCATTTTTGGCTTTGCTGTAACAAACAAAAGATAAAAATTAGAAGCTGTCTTTTTAAATTATTGCCTGTTCTATTCGGGGCTGTATGAGTAAGTAAATTCAATAAATTCTCTTAATTCTAAACTGAAGGTAGATAGCAATAATTGAAGGTGTTTAAAATCACCTGGGAAAAGACCAAAAGTATATTGAAGTTCCAATTTTCTCTGAGTCCACCAAATGATCATCAACCAGGCTCTGAATAACCTCTTTGACTGATTGCATTGTAATGCCTTTCTCTTTTGGGGCAATTTTCTCTAATTCCTGAAATTAAAATGAAAAAAAAACCATTATTAATCAGACATACCAAAATGACTATTTATTTAATTGCCTATATTTAGCAGCAGACATACTTAGACATAATGATGATTTAATTGCAAAGTGGATAAATTATTACTAACATAATTTATTATTGCCACACATTGGTAGAATTTTAAAGTAAAATCTTATGCTAAATGTACCTTTAGTTGAAAGAAATCTTTGCTATTATGGAATATCTCCAACATCCTAGTTCTCTTCTCTTCTGCACTTATCCCTCTCTTCTTAGACATGGTGTTTCAATTCCAGTGACCCGGCAATGAAACAGTTTTTGCTGCACCTCGATGAAACACTCGCACTCGGGAAGAAGTTTATCCTACAAGACCTGGATGAAACACACTTATTTATATCAGCAGATATAGTAGAAACTCTGCAAGCCCGTGTGGATGATTTGATGGACCAACTCAGTATTCCAGTGCATGATAAAGGGCTGTAAATCAGTAAAATGGCTTCGAGAGAGTCTGGACGAGTTAAAGAGGCAGACAAACGGAGAGTGCTCGACGATGCCGCCAGAAAAAGGAGGGCCAGAAAGGCCATTGAAGCTCTCGAACAAGACAACTTCCATGAAGACCCACATGCTGATTTGGTTATGTCAAAGAAAGTGCCAAAATTTGCTGATTCAAACGAGAAACCAACGAGGAAGAAAAAGGCGAAAAGTGCAGAGTATTACAAAATGAGGTTCAGGAAAACTTTTGCACAGTTAGTTGAAGAAGATGCAGGTTTTAGACCTGATCCTCCCAACTACATTTCGGCTCAAGCACCTCCATCAAAGTAAGTATAGCAGTAATGAAATCATATAAATTATGTAAAAAAATACATAATAGATAGATAGATAGATAACTCTTTATTGCACACAAAATTAGTGAATTTACAAATTTGTTTAAAGGAAATGTACAATACATTTTAAAACTTATCGTTATATTTCATTATTTCAGGTTTCCTGATCGTCATTTTTGTGCTGTGTGCGGATTCCCCTCAAACTATACTTGCATACCTTGTGGAGCCAGATACTGCAGCGTGCGTTGCCTGGGTACTCACTTGGACACGAGATGCCTTAAATGGACTGCTTAGGTGTAACAATTGAATTAAATGGTGTAATGATTTAATTTTAAGCAATTTTATTTGAAGAACATGTGTATACCACAACAAATCTGTTTTATTTTTCGCGCCACTAAATAAACGCCACAGATTACATGACTTAGTTTGTTGTTTCACAGACAATAAAGAAAAGTATGCTTTTCCGTTTGGCTGCGCCATCTATCAGCGAGTAGCTGTACTAAGGTAACAAATAGTTCAACTACTCATCACTAGATGGCGTCACAACTAAATAACAAAGATTATTTTGCGGTATTTTATCAATTCTAAATTATAATAACTCAACACAACTTGAGCGACTCAAGCTAGTGTCTTCATTTGATCAAACAGAAACCTGTCTCGTACTCACAAGACACCGGTGAGCTTTATTTATACTTACTCTTTTTCACTAGTCAAAGTACTTTTGCAGCTAACTTTGTCCCTAACTACCCCACTGAATTGTTATCAATATATTATTACTAATAGCAGCTGTCAATTCTCAATGGGGGTCCTTACAAGGCTTTTGACTGTTGACACACGGCACGTGCCCTTATCACCAGCTGCTGATAACACGCTATTGTTCGCGAGGCAGATGTTCGGGGCTTCCTTCTTTGCCAAACTACCCACTTTCCGGTATGAGCAACTGAATTTCCGTGCCATTTTTTGTTAAAGGTGCCAATTGATGCTCATGGATTGATTATATTACAAAATTATAGTGATCTTTTTGCATAATTATGTACCTACCAGGCGTTACGTACGTAGAGTGTGTTAGTTAGGACGTACTTTCGTTACCTATTTAATCGTGGTTAATCATGATTCCATGGCAGGAAGGAGTTGAGTCCGCCAAAATTACAATTTGTATGAGATCTTGCATACTACGTTAGGGTACTTCGTCATTTTGTAAATCTCGTCTGATTGAAGGCATAGAGATTTTCCGCTCCGGGATAAACTCCAGCCTGCTGAGTACGTGGGAATAGGTAAATTCGAATGCAGAGAGATCCCAATTCTTCACTGTTGTGGTCTGCTAAGGTAAAAGAAAGTCTTAGAAGATATACTAGGTCATTTATTTATGTAGTTTTGCTATGTAAGAAGTAAATTTCCGAAGGGTTTCCACCCTTACCTCGTAGACATACCAGCAATACCCACTAATAGGTTTCGATCTACGTTTCTCATGCGCACGGCTAGGGTGTGGAATTCGCTGCCGGCAGAAGTGTTTCCTAGCCACTATGATTTAAGAACGACTTCAAGAAGAGAGTAAATAGGCTGCTACTAGTCAGACATGATCCACCCTAGGCCACATCCATCATCCATCACTTACCATCAGGTGAGATTGTGGCCAAATGTCTGCCTATACTATAATTTTAAAAGAAGTTTTTACAATTTCAAAAGTCTCGCTTTTACAAGGTTGTCATTAAAAAGATCCTTGAAAATGAATCTCAAAATATTGATCTACTGAAATATGAACATGTTATGTTATGAAGTGGATTTCTCTATGACTGTTATGTTTGGAGCATACTATACTTACTCATTTTATTTTATTCCTCAACGTCTGCGTTTCACCAGACCACTTGACACATCGGTAGTTTTTTTATTGCTACACTTTGCCCTTCTTTGTTTAAGTTCTTGAAACCAGGGGCCCTATTTTTGAATCACTCGCGTCGCGATTTTCATTCAAAATTCTATGTATTTTATACAACTAAAATCGCAGAAAATATATGTATTAGACGAGAGTCGTCATAAAATTTAAATTTCTTTCTTTGAACACATTTTCATCAGAAAATTTAACATTAATCAAAGCAAATCACTCGCCGTATTGACGTGAGTGATTCAAAAATAGGGCCGCAAGTGTTTACAATATACATGAACGCCTGACTGAAAAACAGTTATGAAAACTTATTGTATTGAATTTACGACTTGAGCACAATAAACGGGTTCACTTACGAAGTTTATGTTACCTATAGAAAGTTATTAGGTACACCTACCCAATATTTTTATCGTTGGCGTTTGAAATCCGTCCTTCCATTGTAACAACAATAATAAGCGTCTGTGTTCAAAATGTGTGTGTTCTTTCTATAAGAGTACTATTATATCTTAGTATACTAGGCATATAAGGGCAACAAAGAAAATAAAATATATCATTTTATGTACTTCCCATCATTTATTTTCTGGTCATAAGTTCAATCATTTATTGAATACCTAGGACTTACAATAACTTCTTATGATACCAATTGTGTAATATCTTGTATTTTCTCTTTCAACAGCAGTTTTTTAAAATCAAAAGCACATTAAAAAGTGTGTGTAAATTAGAAGTATTTTGTTCTCGGCTTTTTGATGATGAAATTACAAAAAATTACACAATTGCTTATGTATTTCGGTCTTTTGACTGATCAGTTGGACTGACGAAACCAAGTGAATAATTCTTAAAACTAATATTTACATTAACTATATCACAATGCATGTTTAAGGCATTACAGATTAACTGTTTTATCTACGTACGCTGTATTTAAATATAATAAGTAGTTTTATTGGAGGTTGAATAATTTAAATATCTGTTACCGTGTAAGTGTGAGAAACTCGACTTAACTATGTTTAGACTATTTAATGAAAATGCTTTAATCGTGCTTTCTAAATAAATTGTATTTTATTTCAAATATTTTTTTCTTAACGTGAGGTTATCGATTTACTTTTAAATATTTTCAGCATGGCTTCATAAATTGCAGTCGAGTTTTACCCACAGTACATACGAAATGTGAAATTTAAAATACTTTTTTATATAGATTTCGTAAGTAGTACAGTTGCCTTATTTATAACAGCAATAGAAACAATTTTATTTACAACACACTTACGTGCTACTTTTTACAAGAAATGCAACCTTTATAGATAAAATACAGTTATACCTTATAATTACTGACTGGTTTTAATAAATATAAGTATCGTTAAAGCCAAAAATACACTTTTTCAAACAGATTTTACGATCCAACAGAGTTTTTGTCACCGTATCTTAATTAATACTGGGCTGGGAATGGTTAACATGGGTCTTAATATTAATAATATTACGTAGTAACAAACAACGGTAAGCTTTGTGCCAATTTGTCTTTTTAGGAAACAAATTGAATCATGAGATCCAATAATGTGTTCAGGAACATTTTGTACCAAACTTCAGTCAAAATATTAGTGAAAGAACCTCCGAATAGTACAGTGTACTCGGTTTTAGGATCAAATACTATGTAAACAGTTTAAAATTTCAATCACCAATATATTATTGTCATATTTGTACTACATAAGCGAGAGCAGACTACTAGGACGGTACGATAATAATATTCTGCCTATATCGGGGAACATTGCATCTTTTTGAATACCATTAGAAGTAGATATTATATGTTACACATTCTATATATTACTAAAGGTAACTACAATTTGCTCTGTAGATAACTATGCAGCGGACTTTATCTTTATCGTTATTTATTTAAGTCCTAGTTTTGAATATGCACATTCCCCAATATTCGACATTGATCCACCTCGCAATGATTAATCAATAATTTACATATCATTGAACATAGATTTATTTGCCATCTACGAGCAGCTACCACAGTGCTCAATCAGTCTTGTCAGTAGTACCATCTAATTTCACCAATAACTTTACATAACTCAAAGAGAACCATGGACGGATGGACTACTTTTAAGACCTCAAAATTTCAACTGTCTTCTGCACTTTTAAAATCTTTCGATTCTGTTTTCCCCAATCCTCTTCACTATACGAATCTGGACGCAAACTGCGATCAATAGCGTGAACTCCTTCCCTAGCCCGCGTCGTTCAAGGATCGTCTTTCTTCTTTCGAAGCTTTCCTTCTGTGTGTATCGTTTGCGTGACGGCATCCACTGCCGAGGTAAGGTCTGCTTCAGGGTCCGTCGCTGCAGACAGAGCGGCGATGTATGCGCACGCTATCCGTAGCACCGACAACTTTGACAGCTTCTGATTATGGCTGTATGCCGGCACCGCCCGCCTTAATGTGTCGAAGGCGGCACTTATAGTGTGGACTCTCGTCCTTTCTCTCGCGTTGGCCTCTATCCGTCTCTCTCTCGTCATGTTCTTGTAATTCCTCTGTTCTCTCGGTTTGGGCTTTTCATGGTAGGGCTCGACTACGCCAGGGTGTGGGGGCACTCGAGGGGGTCCTAACCTGGTCTCAGGGACCGGTGGAGGGGGGATAGGTAGTGGTGGCGGTTCGAGCGGCCTCCGCCTCTGTCTTAATAGACTGGTTTCGCTGGTTTTCTTGACTAAGGAGAGGGGTTCTCTCTGAGGTTCTTCGGTGTACGACCAGGGCCGGAATGGGCTGGTGGGGGTGTCCCTTTCAGGACTGGTTAGGTCTTCTCTAGAGCTGAGTCGGATGCGTTTCTTAGGAGGGCCGAGTCGCGTCGGCGTGCGTTCCCTTTTGCCTCTAGAGTCTGACTCCACGAGTCTGACTCCTGAGTCGTCAGAGTGCGCCGGGCCTGAGCACGAGTCGTCGTCTTCTCCGCCTGACACGAAACCCGCGTCTCGCTCCATTATGCGATCTGTAACAATGGAAAAGTCTCTGTGTTACTAGTCAATATTTCAGAAGATTACGGCTAGCTTATCCTAATCTGATGGTTCACTTCAGGCTTTAAAGTAAATCCCACAGGTTCTGGACCTTTCCCCGGCGACTTATGCGCCAATTTATTAATGTTATTGTGGCCATAACGTTACGACAGGAGCTGCGCAGCGTCGGCGCGGGCGCACAAACGCAGCCTCGTTATAGGACCGGCGCATCAGCGCATGACTCGCTTACTAACGTGCTTCGGTGGGCCACGAAGACAACGGGTTCTAAAAAATATATTGCTGATATTCAAATTCAAAGTCTTTTATCGCCATTAAGTGTACAATTATCATGATAACGGCAGGATCTCCACTGCTGCACCTTGGCCTCCTCAGAGTTATCACAACACGTAGCAACTATAATATGCTAGATAATGCTATTTTGACGTTTTGGATTTTGACACAAAATGAATTTATTGATACTGATAGAATATCAAGCTTCCAGACCTTAACACTTTTCTCACACATTTTCTATCATAATTTAAAAATCTTAACATTCTCTGTACTCAACATGCCAATCACGGTGACCATACGGCAATTGAACTGTGTTCAAGAGCTAGGAAATTTTAAATTGGTTGTGCTATACCTTTAGGATTATTCTGCTTCGCTAGTAACATCTGGTACATAATCATCCAAGAATGACACTTAATGACACTCATGATAAACAAGTTTCACTTCGTCACACTCAATTTAAAGAAATGCACTTTGCAATAGTTAAAAGTCCTGTATATTTCACTTTTCAGAAACAGTCTATAGAACTTATCAGAGATATCCACTCTGCTTACTATCTGAACTAATACTACATCATAATTATTCGACGTCAAGTATATATACAATAATTTACCTCCCAGATTACCATTATCAACAATTAGTATAAAAAAGTATTATCTAATATTTAGCCAACACTGAATACGAATGCGATATCATACTTATCATATGAATTTTAAAAACAGCTGAGTTGTGACAATAACTATGATTCATGTGGTTTACCTATCACGTCTTATATTTACAAATCATCGTGTTAGTTTTGAAGTGCATAAGCTAATTGGGACTTTTGTTATCCGGAAGAATAAGTACAACATGTGGGTCACATTTTTGAAAGTCATTGTTGATGACCAATAGGTGATAAGTACGGTAGTCTGAGCCAGTCAGCATGTCGATATGGCAAAATGTCGATTCACTAAGCAAATGACAATGCTGGCATCGAGAACCATAAAAAGTTTGACGATTTTCTTTTACTTCATCATTGAGCAGCGCATTTAGAACCATTTAGCAGCGCTTCAGTACATGACTGTAGAATTATGATTTAGGTATTCATAACAAAGTATGTGTAACGTGTGTGTATACGATCACCTGTTTACTCTAAATTATTATTTTAATTCCTGAAAACGAGTTTTTTTTTTAACTCGAATTCTATACATAAATAGGATTTGGACACTCTCACATCTCTCCTCATAGAAGAGATGATGCCGTGGGATCATGATGATAGATAATTTCCTACTAGTAATTGTAGTAGTACCTACTACTTCTTAAAAATTCGTCAATCATAGTGTTCAGGGAACACTTCACCAGCCTGTACTTGTGCAGAAGAAAATTTATAGAGGCCCCTATCCCATCATACTGATAAATAACCATAATAATAATCAATATTCTTTATTGAACAAGTAAGGACACTAATAACAAAAACATTAAAATAGACAAATCACAAGTACAATAGTTCTGGGCCCCTATTTTTAAAACACTCGCTTGGATATGGCGTGTGATTTTCGTTCGAAAACACATTAAAAATCAATGGAAATCACTCAAAATCTAGACGTAAGTACTCACAAAACTGAGCAATGATTTTTCAAATCCTTTTTGTGTAGATAACAACTGGTTTTCATTCCAAAATTCGACTTTAAACATTGAATATAACTCGCCATCTTGACGCGAGTGATTCAAAAATAGAGCTTCTGATCTCTGGTTTCGTGGCCCCAGCATGTGGACCAAGATCGGCGCCTGCGCATTCCGCCGGCGATTCTGCGACGCCGATAAATAACAAATAATCGCAGCCCCCGGCGCAGACGCAACGCTTTTTAACGTCCACGTCATGCATATTTATTTATTAACGCACATAAATACGAAGGTCCGGTATGTGGGTGACATGGTAATGAATTTTCAGAAATATTGTAGCCACTAGTAGTGATTTACGTTATAGTTCTTGACTGTGATGACTTTATCACTAAGTATCCCATCTAGACTGATTTTTTTCTTTGCATTAGGTAGAAGGCAACATGAAAGGACTCCATATTTTACATACATACATAGCCGAATACCCGATCAATACGCAAGCCGGCTTTGTCGTATACGTATTAAATTGTGTTTAGATCGAAAGTCAAAATTTTGTGAAAAAAAATGGTACTGAATCAAAATTTTTTTCTTTCTTTCAAAAGCACAAACAACTGAAGAATTCTAGATTACTGAAGTTCATGGAATACCGCCTGCTTCGAAATTTTCAGGACTTCAGTCAGGGTCAACGACCTATGTCTCTAGTATAGCTTATTTAACTCTGCCCTTGCTATTACAGAAGTACAAAGTATCTTGTTCTAATTACATATAAGTAATGAACAAGGCTAGGATTCAGCTCAGATTCAGAAAGTCAACGTTCTAACGTCAGTCAGCCGATTAGCCCGCTAAAGCCCAGTGTATCTGGCCTTTTCTAATTGCTTGTAATGGACAAGGTTGGAGCGAGTTTCGCTGCGACTGGCGCCGGCGCCTGCTTACGTCACGGCGGTCACACATGAGGTAGTCGGACAAGATATATCAGCGGATAGATCTTGAGATCGATGAGAAATGAGGATTAAGGTAAGATAAGGTATTGCTACAGCAATTTTTCGTTGCTCGGTCGACTCTACAGTAGTCTTCAGGCTGCTTGAAGGGGTCTTTGGAAAGCGGATGGAAGACAAATTTCACTTGAAATATTCTCGTTAAAAAAATCACTGCGACAACAGTACAAAAAACCTTCGAAAATGTAAATAATTTATTCGTTGTTGCAGAACCAGATGAACACCTCATAGCTACATCTGAAGCTCTACAATCTACTTTTCTGGTAAGACTTTCATTTTATATTTTTGTACAAGAATATAGGTTCTCATCTTCAAATAGACTTAGTTAGTAACACTTTTAAGCACTAATTGTATCTGTATAAACAGAAAAATTACACTTTAGTTTATACCTGTATGCAAGAATAAATGAGAAAACCAACTCCTGGTGGTTTGATATCTTCAGATAGATCAAACCCGGCGTAACCACGTATATACCCGCCCTGGTTGTCCATGGAACAGGTTTGCCCATATGGCCGGCTCCCATATTGTTATTAAATCATATTATTTTACCCAACCACCAATAGTCCGCATTCCGATCTCGAATATTCATGTTATTTACATTTATTTGTATTCGTGGGTTTTCCCGAGTTTGTCTGCTACATGATTTAAAATAGAAACAATTATCATGTTTTGAATTTCATGATCATTGATCTCATCATCCGCATAAATGATAATAAAGAGCTGTATCTTTAATCTTAAGCGCACGATGCAATAAAATGGCACGTTTGTGTACTAAATATCAATGCATTTTTAAGCTCTTCTATATATCTTCAATCTCAGGCTTTTATTAGCTTAAATTTTCTAAACTTTTAATAGAAATATTAACAAATAGGTATCTAAACCGAACATCTAATATAGATAATGGCATGTTCTTATTGGATGCGCTACCGGAATTAGTTTATGGCTCATAATCGGACGAGCTTGGCGCCAACAGGGCGTTCCCAATCCGCTTGCCGCCACCAAACTCACGGCCAAACGATTTTGACCTCTAACCATCCACAGTTATAGAACCAAATAGTTTTCACAGCAGAAACGCCATTGGCCACCGCAAACGACCCAAGCTAGCGCTCGAGTAGTCTTCTCTCACACTACAGGTGTTTTTATGGGCACAAAACGAGAAACGATGCATTTATACAACCCCGCCTACCTACGTCTAAAATAAAATTGACGCTGTAATCGGTTTAGAAAATGACACGTTCGAGTACCTAAGCGTTCGAAATTCGAAATTGACGTGATTAATGAGTTATAGAACACACTGGTAGTAAGTAATATATCACGGAACAATAAAACTTGTCTGGCCGAGGCGCTCATTACGGCCGCTTCACGGCGCGACGCTAAAACAAAGAGTTGAAGCTCAAAAGGCCCGCTCCAAAGACCTCTCAGCGTTCAATGGGTGTCGATCTCACCACCAGATAAGACCCCTCTCCGCCACATCAGATACAGATCTGGCGCCAAATTTCACAGAAACAACGCGCCCATTATAATAAAAACCTATTCAAATCCGGTCAGTTCTTTTTTTGAAACTTTATTCGATTCTTTTTGAATGATAACAAATTAAAAAAATCGAACACGATTCGAACACATTGAACCTCGTCGGTCCTTACTTTTTTGACTAAAGGATATTCGTTATTTAAAATTGTAGAGTTGGTAAAATGTAGTATAGTAGTAGTATTTAGTTGTTCTTAGTTTTTCAGCGCAAAAGTTAATTGTCTCATCAAGCAAATACGTTGAACTCTCAACCTTTGCTGATGAATCAAATCAAAGATGCGACAGTTGACCAACGTTCGTGATTACGGGAATTTCGGTTCGGTTACGTGACGTTCCGAAATGAGAAAATGATGAGCGGTCAGGAAAAAATATTCAGACTAGTAATGTGTCCGCGGTAACATTCGCACGGTCTCGTAAGCTTAATGTATGAGAAGTCGTGATTCTGTTACGACTTTCACCGAACAAACATTACCGATGGCGCCGCTGTGGGCAGTCTAGTGCAGTACCGCTTTGAACTTATACCTTTTAGTACACATTGTGGCTATATCGGGTACAGTTTTCTTTGCACTGTATCGTTATGTAATTTTATCGTTCCGTATTTAACATTCTTAGAAGTTTTTAGTGTCTTAATCTTGTTCTCAGGGAGTAGAACATACTAGTTATAGCTACAAAATTAGCAAAGATATTTCGAGTTATTGATCTGAGTTTACCACTGTTCAAATTCGAAGCCCAATATTTATTAATTCGCTAAGATTTACACTTCGAAAAACGAGCAATGCTTGTTTGGCTGGTAGAGAAGGCTCTAACTAAAGCATAAGAAAAGGTCGTTAATTGTACTTTAATTTGTTCATGTAATCAAAAGTAAATAAATAAATGCCTCATGGCGCACATCTTTTGCACAAAATGTTGTTGTGCACAACTACATTTTACACATGCATGAATAAATTTAATTAAAAATCATTTTTTCACAACGCCGCCGCATTAAGAAAGCCAAACGTTTAGTATTTTTGTATCCCAATCTAACTCTGTCTCAGTTAGTCCAACCAACCAAATTGAAGCGATACATAAATACTTATTATTAGTCGTATCTAACGCTAAGTTTATTATAGCGCGACGAACAGAGAACTTAGGAACTGAACCAAAGTTTACGAGTAGTATTTTTCTATCCCAATCATTAACTCTGTCCTAGTTAAGCCGCAGTCCAAGTCAAACCGATACATAAACATTAGTCGTATTTAACGCTAAGTTATATGTAGTTCGCGACGGACAGGCGCCAGCCGTCGCGGCGGCGGCTAATCGACCGATCCCGGCCGCGGGATGTTGCCGTTCCCGGGATTCTAAACGGTCGGGAGTTACCTACCCTAGTTGTGGTTGAGTGGTAATTTTTTTTTTTAAATTATAGTGATTTCAAAACACTATGGATCATCACATCATCCAAACAGGAAGGCAAACTATACTTTTGTGACACTCGTAAGTGGGCAATAGCTACCCTATTACCTATTATGTTTATTACCCTAATGCATGTAACACATTTTTTTTATTTAAAAGTAGGTACGTCCGTCTTACTGTCCAGGCATTACAAAGGCGTTTTTAATAAAATAATATCTAATGTAGAGCAAAGCTATAGTCAAGAAATTCTTATCGTTTTAAGCAAGACAGAATATATAAGCACAATTTATAAAAGCAACTCCTTTACGTAAGTAGGAAAGTTTTGAATTAACCTCAACTGCCTTCAGTAGAGTAAGGGGGTAGAATTCTAAGAAATTTCGTGCGAGCGATCGATCCTATACAAACTCTAAACTATTCATAGCTTTTCTATCATTCCACAAACCCATTGCTTTGGTTTTAATGATATCAATTGAAAATTCTCAATGAACCTATCAATCTTACTATCTACGTAAAAGCATCTCATTTTTTATTAAAAGCAGAAAAATCTTTGGAAAACTAACAAGTATAATGATACTTGCTAATAGTATGCTACAAATGACAAAAGCTCAACTATGATCGTTGTTACTGCCTTTGACATGAAACCAGTTGAATCAATAAAAAAATCAACCCCTCATATATCCACAGATTAAGCCACACATGTTACGCCACAGAACGCGGCTGATAACACTGGCTGAATATAAATATCAGGCCATTGTTACCAACTGTCCAAACATCGTGTTCCATGGTCGGTCTCCGCGGAGTCAAAATATGGCATTGTCTCTGGCTGTAGACTCAACACCCGTGCACCTGGCAGCCACGTGCTGTGAAAAAGTTTGCAAATGTTTTTTAAACTTTTTACGGCGCTCAGACTGACATCCGTAAATATTAGTGGCCAGTGACAACCACCCAAGGCCTTTTTTATAAACATTGATTACAGAGCCTATCAATAGGCATATAAATATTGATTTGTATTTTTTTTATATTTAATAAAACCAACTGTTTTGTGCTGTCATTTTTTTTTTATTTAAATTCTTTATACCAGCCGGACAGTGATTGTCGTTTGTACAAATCGTTTTACCATAAAAAAATATTCGAATTTTAAAATTTTCCCGGAAAAGTTTATCTCGTTAATATTGGATCAGATGTTTAATGGATAGAACCACCTGGCTGAAGTAGAAAAATTGCACTTCGATGACATTTTGTCACATGGTCATTTGTTACGCATCTATTATGGCCTGGATTTGAAT
Organism: Pyrausta aurata; assembly: GCA_963584085.1. Taxonomy (NCBI): domain Eukaryota; kingdom Metazoa; phylum Arthropoda; class Insecta; order Lepidoptera; family Crambidae; genus Pyrausta; species Pyrausta aurata. Next base: position 2,907,075 of record OY757269.1, on the reverse strand, counting down.
AAAACCTAGATTTAGAATTGCGATTTCGTCTGAAAATAAGCATACTAGGTATGCGAGGGGACGGACGTTCGCCAGTACACTCGGATTCATAACCAAGGACGTGAATATTTTAACGATCATAAAATATTTTCATTTCACAAAAATTATCACCGCGCCTTAATTTTTTTTAAAGGAATAATAATAGACACTTGGAACCATGTAAGTTATGTATAATTGCAAAGTCAGAATAATATTTTTGAAGTCAACTGTACCTACTCAGCTTCTTATTCGGAGGGGGCAAGCGTATGTAAATCCTGGCATATAATGATTTCCAAAAACAAACATCAATCTGCTACTTGTTTTGACTTTGACAGCTGGTACCTATTTCGCAAACCCCAGTTGTTTCGCTTCGCTATAATTTCCATACTTTGTTGTTTCCAAGTGCTTTTTTTAAAATTCAAATAAGATAACCGTTCACAATTTCAAATTCCAAAAAAAGGGATGCCTTACTAACACTACAGTTGCCAAACCCACATTTGTTTAAAAAATTGTCAGAAAATCTCAGCTGAAATTATTTTTCTTAAATTAAAGTTTTATGGCATCGGAATTGTCAGTTTGGCGCCAACAGCTGCAAAGAATGACCTCGGCGCGATGGTGGCGCCGCAACGGCGATAGTATAAATCACATACAAAAACTTAATTTTGCATGCCAAGGCGGAATCGAACTGCCAGATGGCAGATCCTGATTCCAAAGCCAGATGGTAAGTAAATGTTGTTACACAAACTTCAATTGCGTTACAAGACGTTTCAAATAAATAAATAAGTCTTGCTTCCCGGATGTGGCTGGCTAGAAACAAGAATATAACGAGTTAGCGCCGTCCAAATTGGGCAGCAATTTATCTTAAAGTAATTTCGAATTCAGTTAGCAAATTAATGCAAATGTGAGTTAGGCGCTCGCGGAATGCGATGACGCGAGGTAAACATCCAGCGTAAACAACTGGTCCAAGAATCTTTCATAATAATAACAATATTATCTCGGTATTTTCAAAAATATTTATGCAGACACTCGAAACAATAGGCAGGTGCAGTATAATGAAACGACAGTTTCGTATGTAGAGTAAGTACATACGAAACTTACTGTGGTAGTTAAACTTCGAAAGTGTTCTGAAATCGTTATCATTATTAGATACTAGCTTTTGCCCGCGACTCCGTCCGCGTGGAATAGTGACTTCTTTCTCCCGCTTTTTACACATTTACCACTATATCTTTGCTCCTATTGGTCGTAGCGTGATGTTATATAGCTTATAGCCTTCCTCGATAACTGGACTATCCAACACAAAAAGAATTATTCAATTCGAACCAGTAGTTTCGGAGATTAGCGCGTTCAAACAAACAAACAAACAAACAAACTCTTCAGCTTTATAATATTAGTATAGATTAGTATAGATTGTTGCAGAAGGTCAGGCTCATTGGCGCTGCTCTTTAATTTGACTTCAATCACTTTTTTGGTGACTTTTCTGTTATACCTTTGATCTCTTTTAGGAAATATACAAAAACATAAATAAAAATAGGCATGTTCAATTAGTATCGCATGTTCGCTAATGATTACCCGGTAAATAAACTTCATAGCACAGAGGCAGCGGACCGTGTAAAATAAATACATGAGATCGGACGACCTTACAAGGCTGCGCGTCGTTCACGCCTTTGCGCTTCGTCGCATGCGCATTCGACGGGCGATGTTATGACGGCCAGTATTGATGTACCTTTGTCGTATAACTTCAAATCTTTTTTTATTCAACTACTGGCAAAGGGGCATTGATCACACAGCATGTTGGTAGGTGTCATGGATATTTAAAACCAAAGCAGTTTTATTTTATTAAAGATGCCAAGATAACAAAGCAGAACATCATAAAGCTAACCTGCTTTGAGGTCAAATTACGTGTCTAGCTCCAATTCAATGAGCCTAAGTTGGCGAGTGTAGCTATATAGCTATATAAGATTATCATGCCTTAGTAGACTAAGCGTGGGCTGTACCATAATAATAAACAATTCATTAATCAATATTAAATCGTGTTAGCAATCAACACGACTGACTGGCGTTTCTCACTCGTTTTAATTTTAACGACGCTCTGGCGCCGGTAGCGAGAAATAACTATTAAAACGCCAACGACCAATAAAAGGGCGTTTTGTTATAAGTATAACTATCTCAGCAACTGTTAAAACGTGCGTGTGGAATTGCCGCCAAAAGGTTTTATTTGCATTTTTTTTTTTAACTTTACTGCTAGCTGGTTTAAACAACAAAATGCACGTATGAAATATCAATTTGTTTTTTTTTTTGTTTTTATATAGAAATAAATTGGTTATTTATTATTATAATTTTTTCAATAAAATTCAAGCTATTTAAAACAAATTTTGTTAAGATCACCAACATCAGCATAGCATTTATGAAATACGCCCACAAAGGGACACAATACAGCTCTACATAGTGCGTAAACAAGGTGTTAACGTATCGAGTTCACGGCACACGTGACCTGTGCGGGTGGTTGCAAAATCAGTGTTATCAGCAGCACACACCATAAAAAAGCCATATCCTGCGGAAACCGACGTGTGAAAGTAGCGCTGAAATTACCCAGTTGAATGTAGACCAGACCGAAACGGCGAACGTTTTGGAACGCTTGTTACAATTGAACATTCTTCCAACCAATATCTAGAAAAGTCATCAATGACTTCACTTTTAGCATTGGCAAAATATCCTGTTACGTTTTTTTTACTGTAACGAGATAGAAACTATAATTTTTATTTGCTGTGATCGCTCTTAATCTATGGTATAACGATAACCGTTAACGTTATTCCCAATGAGTATGCAACTCAAGTGAAAAGAACAAAACTTATTTCTCATCTTTAATTCAGATACTTTTTTAATTTCTAACGTGCCAGTAGTGGTAGGTCTTCCTTTTTTGTGCGCCAAACTTTTTTTTATATCCTGATGTCAAGGGAAGCGTGGGCGATTCTTCCCGGCCACCCGGGCGTTTCCTCCCTTTGTCCTGTTCGACGAAGTTTTGGCTTCCCTGCGCTATCCCCTCAATATTAATGGGATATGCAAAAATTATAGGGTTAGTGTCATTGAGGAAAGACGTTAGGTTTTTGATTCTAGTGGTGGTAGGTATGTATAATTTCACTCAGATTGCGATTTAACAGACTTTTAGTTACAACAGATGATTCGCATAAGATGCCCGGGACTGCGTTTATGTTTTGTGCTTGTATAATATACTAAATATTTACATCTTGCGTGGGTATATTATGGCGAATGTGCGAACCGACAGCCACTATTATTTCACAACCAAGCTCTAACTTCCCAACGTTTTTGACATGTGTTCGACAATAATTGCCGCGTTCATTTGTTTTATTATTTATCGAACGGGAAACGCGGCCATCTGTCCACCCTATGCGTATGTTTTTGGGTAGCTAAAACAAGATAACATAGAAGCAAAATAGCATCGGGTTAAGAAAAAGCGCCAAAAATGTGTGGACATTTGGCTCTAGGATCAATAAAACCATTATGTGACATTTCATTAAACACCACAAAAATATAGCTCCTACTTAATTGCAACTGCTTATTTGTTTTTTTTTTATCTTTTTTATTCCTGGGGCCCTATTTTTGAATCACTCGCGTCAAGATGGCGTGTGATTTTCATTAATTAAAGTCCAAATTTGGATAGAAAATCAGTTGTAATCCAAACTTTAATCTAGGATTTGAAAAAATAAAGCTAAATTTTGTGCGTGCTCAAGTATATATTTCGCGACATTTTCGTTGATTTTTAATTCGTTTTCGAACGAAAATCACACGCCATATCCAAGCGAGTGATTCAAAAACAGAGCTCCTGGCCAGTCTCAGTGACATTTACAAAAAGTATCCATTCTTTTCTTCTGTTCTAATACCGTTTTGTTGGTCAGTTTACGAGTGGCGATATTTTGAAACACGTTCACGTGTAAACTAGCACGTGGTTGTACCGCGCATGCTCGATTAGGGCCGCCGTTGATAAAACTGAACTGTAACTAGAATACAATACACAATATGAGTGTATGTAACTTGAACTTTCAATGCACACGAAAGAGTAGATTTTAGTGACTAAGCTATGCAGCAAATGTGAGAGTTACTTGTATCAGAAAACTTAAAATATTATTGAACTTAGTTAACCAACGATGGGTATATTTGCAAAAAGAGACTTCTCATAACTAACTTCAATGAGAAGCAACCGGCGGTGGAGTTACAACCAATTCCGACACTTGCTATGTCGATCACTAAATTAGTAACTAAGTCGTCATCTATTTATGGCGTAACTCAATAGATGATACATCATTCCTTTTATTTTATTTTTTAATTCTCGGCTAAGCAGATATTTGACCTCGATCGCACCCGGTATTCAGGTGTAGATGAGGTCTAGGATGGTGCAAATCTGCTTAATAGCAGCCTGTTCACTCTTGCCTTAAAGAGACTTAGGTCATATTCCAGAAAAACAACAATTTAAACAGAATCAGACACCATCGTGCAAGATGGCGTGACGATGAGATCACAAGATAAACAATTATTTGATAATTGCGTTCGAAATGATGTTAGAATCAACAAAAAGCTTGATTTCCAACCAAACTAACATCAATCAATATCATGACTTAAAATAGAAACGAATTATTACTAAGATAGATACTGGAATTATTTTAGTAAACCTATTAATTAATCAAAAGTAATCCTAAAGAAAAATGTAAGCTTAAATCTTAAAATCTCATAAAGTTGCCTATCTATTTTTAAATTCATGGCGCAAGAATGTACTTAACTACAAAAATAAAAACATACAATGCTACGTGATAAACATATGCGTTTCTCAAGTGGTTAAGATACCTATTTGTTAAACCAGCCAGACTTGTATTTGAACAAATAATTACATTTGACTTTACTTATCGATATAAACTTGTATCATTGTCTCCAAGCGTACAACAAACTAACATCAAGAAACAGATTTTTCTTGATGTTAGTTTTCAGGTACATTTTAGGTGTTTTTTTTTAAATCTTGATAATAACTGAAAAATGCGATGACACTTTAACGCCAAGTCAATATGATAAACTCTAGATTTTGTGCCAAGTGTGACCCTTTCTTGTGCCGTTGACTCCGGTTGAACCAAGTAAAAAATAAATGTTTTTTTTTTCTGTTAAAAATATTATTTTATAGCAAATTACCCAAAACCGTCGACACCTGCACAGCACTATTATTTCAATCGATGACGATACGCGAACTTTTTGCTGTGCGTGCGCCGACGCCATATTGGAAAACCCCAGCGCCAAGGAATTCGCCAAAACAAGATCCTGATACCGACTGAATTCGGTTTCGGTGTCCAAACTGTATAATTAAGAGGATTTAAATTTGAATTCAAATTATTTCGCTACAAGAAACCGAAGGAATTTGCAAAATTACATTCTAGGTGACCTTTCAACTTTGTGAAAGAGTTGATTTCTTATTTCGTATTGTAAATTGTCATTTTCTGTTTAGAGAAACTGGTAATGAACTACTTGATAGGTTTATTAGAAATTCAGTTGAATTAGTATCATTGAAAGTATTTTACTGTTCTTATACTAGAGTTAGATTATGCATCTATCATTCAAATACTTATAATTGTAAACAAAACGAATACCAAAACTATGTAATATAAATTCTTTGCCAAAATTACAAATAGTCATACAACTGCTTTTTAGTAGCTTTTTTTTCTTTTAAAGAAGTAAAGGTTGAGAGGTTTTATTTATTTATTTAATATGGGTTTGCTCTTGACTCCAGTCAGTCAGACTAAGCCAAGCCAAGTGTGGCTAAGTGGCTGTGTGAATATCTTTAAAAAAGTAACGTTCATCAGCCAGCCACAACTTTTAAAAACATTCAGTAGAAACCGTAAAATCTTATCTTATCTAAAGCAAGGCACAGACAGCCAAGTTTCCATTACTACCGTAATTTGTTTATTGGTAGCAGTCACAATCGGTGAAGATACAGATGTCAAACATTCGATGCGCACACGCAACATCTGGGCGCACATCTGGTACGCAGTTGACATGCGGACTACACCCCGTCTATTGTCCAAGTTAGTATTGTAATTTTTTTTATGTACTAATTGTTACAAATGTGCTAGCGATTTTTTTACATTTTATGGGACAAGAAGCTTAGTTAAATGTTTACCTACAGATCCCGTATTTTCGTTCCGTTTTTTTTTTTGTAAATAGTTATATCGTAAAATTTACCAATGAATGAATTTCATACACCTGAAAAAAACGTTAAGCCGGGTAAATAAATCTTTTTTTTTTTTCTTGAAAAATGTGGAGATACTGTCTGTACCTACAAACGGTTAGTGTGGTTGACATATTCCTAATGTGTTTTTTCTTATTGAAAATAACACCTTGAAATTTTATTGCTATAGTCTATGGAAGAGTAAAGTTATATTACTTGTATGTCCTATAAAAACTATTTTTCTACATGATTGATTTGAGGGTTAATCTTCACGGTATAATATGGGTCGAAAAAAATTGAACGCCGACCTATTAGAACTGCGACCCCCGCCACGCAACATGTGAACAAATATACAAATTGTCTCTGCTGCCCATATGTGTTCTATAGCTCTTATGGCCTAGATAATAGGGTTATTAATGTCATGTTGTGATAGCTGTAGAATTGGTGAGCCGTACACTTGTCGCGGGGAGCTGCGCCCTACACATGTGCTGTTGTTTTTTTTTTCGAACCCTTTTGTTGTAGGGTGCACAGATTATGCTAACGGACTCTGACGGAATCGACAGAGGCGGCAACCGTTTGTTTTTCTCCCATGCATCGCTAATTGTCTATATTAAACGAGATGAAAATGATTTGGTATAGATTTAGAGTAATGATATTTTTGCTTATGAATCTAGAAACTAAAAAGTATGTACAATAACGATCTTAACGTTTAAAACTTTTTAGCTTTTTTACACTGATGGTCAATCACATTTGTGTGGTTAATTAAATTCAAGTCAGCCAATCATTAAGTTTACGACTTCCTAACAGTGGCATTACGGCTCTACATGGTGTTAACGATGACATTATGCTTAATAAAAAGCACAGGCACTTGCATACAATAATAATTTTGAATGCAACATTAAATACAGGAACTCTTTTTAAAATAAATACATTGAATTTCAAAATTATTGACTATAGAAATATTGAATACCGTAAGTAAAGGCTAATTACTTACGGTATTCAATATTATAATTTTGACAGTATTATAAGTTTAATAGTATAATTTTGACAGTATCAACAATAAAACCTGCATTGAGACCTTAACGCGTTGATGTCTTTCGTTTAATTGCTCTCACGGAGGCTGTATATAACTTATTTAAGCTATGTATAAAACATAGCTAGATAATTACTACTTTTTAAACGGTACAGTTTTTACTATTTCTACCGCATACATACGTTATTATTATCAGCACAAAACTTTTAATATCTTATTAATCTTCGGCGACTGTTGAAACTTCCGGGAATTCCTTTAATTTCGCGTAGCTCCCAAACGAATACAATAAAAATCTACATTAGCGTAGCAATTTGGGGATTAGAATGCTTAATTAATAGTTGGAAGTAAAGCTTAAAATTACGGAGATCTAACTACTGATAATCATGTTGTTCGTCAAACAATTGGAAAGGAAAACGACATAATTATTTTGATTGACTCACATCTTTCAGTATCAAACCAAAACATTGATAGTTTACAGAGTGAAAATGGTGATCTGTGGAAAATGTGTAAAATATGGAAATATGTTCTTGCTTTTTAAAGAATAAGGCAGTGAATCGTAAGACCTAATCTGTTTGATATGATAAAGAAAACTTCTGAAACATGTAATGATGACATTGACAACAGAAAAACTGATAGTACTTAGATATGACGTGGTTATGACAATTTCAGGTGCAGATAACACTACGCAGATACGGAAAGTAATGATTAAATAATATTACAAGGATGTAAATTAACTATAAAACCAACTTATAAAAGATAACAATGATTGAAAATATAGAAAGAGAAAAAAACTCAAAAGCTCTCTGTAACTGAAATAAGTATCCGGCATAGTGTAGATTTTTACCAGAATAACTAGGAATAAAAATATGAAACTTGTACGGTGTTTTTTAATGTTTATTCGACACCTGAAAATCCAAAACTAATACGACAATTATAGAAAATTGAAAATTCCAAAACTTTTCAAACTCACCTTTGACTTCGGGCTGACTGGTATCACCAGCAACAAAACTGGCCATCTTCAGTTCGAAATCCAAATATTTAAAAACAAATTCTCGATCAATTCACTTGGCACTTGGTACACAGTGTGACTGCACTTGTTCATAACTATCGCGCGTGCGTTGCGGGAGCGGTCGGCACACGATCACTCCCCATGGCGGTGCGTGTGTCACTGGCTGGCTGCCTGGTTGTGGCTACGTGGCAAAAACAGCGGCCGGCGCCAGCCAGGTCTCGCCCTTAGGGATGGGATAGCATGGAGGATTTTTACACTCAATTGTTTTTTTTTTGCGGATAACTGTTCGATGTTTTGGGTTTACGGCCAGCAATTAAGAGGTCGGCAAGTTTGAGAGACTTGGAGTGATAAAACTATAAAACTGAATGTTAACAATGCACTTGACGGCCTGTTCAAAAAGGTTTATCCACTTGTTACAATCTCTTTCTTCCTGAACCCTACAATTCGACATTGCTAATTACTATTTTCTTTGTTAATTACATCTAATACTCTTATCGTAAGTCAATTCGATAATGTAGCTGTTATTAAAATATCATGAATAGGACTTTCTTAACGTGACAAGAAAAAGTTGAACCTCTGGAACTCCGTCATCTACTATGCTACAGTTTTCACAAATCAAAAGAAATGTTATTCCAAAAAAAAAAAGATTAGCTTTGCTTTTAACAGTCTGATCCGTTTGGGCTCAACCAGAAAATTATGTATCAAGCGTACAAATGAAAGTCCTACAGTCTCAATCTTAAAAACTGTTCACACAACATCCCCTCACTGGCGTGCCAGCCGGTCGCATTCTCTGCCGGCATCGCAGGACCCAGTATCGCATCACAACATTTGTTCAACTTGAGGCTATTTCCACCGCACATGTGCTCCGTGACTCACGCACGCACAGCCACGCACGATTCACGTCCAGTGAACATCGCACATCCAAATTAGAATCGAATAATCGATTCGATTGGCGATTCGCACGATATTCGCGACGCGGTGCATGCTAAGCGCTGATCTAAGATATGGGTACCGGTTTGATTGGGAAGGGCTGCATCCTTGGGTGTATGTCCTTGTGTGTATATAACCTTTGGGTGAAGCGAGTGATTTTATCAGTCCTGGGGCCCTATTTTTGAATCATTCGCTTCAAGATGGCGAGTGATTTTCGTTCGACGTAGTGTCAAAAGTCATAGAAAAAAAATCGTTTTCGAACGAAAATCACTCGCCATATCCAAGCGAGTGATTCAAAAACAGGGACCCTGGGCCCCTATTTTTGAATCACTCGCTTGAATATGGCGTGTGATTTTCGTTCGAAAACAAATAAAAAATCAACGGAAATCACTCAAAATCTAGACGTGAGTACTCACAAAATTAAGCAATGATAGATTACAACTGGTTTTCATTCCAAAATTCGACTTTAAACATTGAATATCACACGCCATCTTGACGCGAGTGATTCAAAAATAGAGCTCCTGCTTTGCTTCATGGCTCTACTTTTGGATCCGTTTCGTTTCTGCTAAACCCTGAGGTATGATTGGTAGAGAATTCCATTTGGCGTCCACCTTTTGTACGAATTTCGGTTGCACAATGAAGTTTAAATATAAGACCATCTCTACTCCCGACACAAAAGTTATAGGAGAACTAGGTAATCTATGGCTCTTGAAAAAATCTTTGGCACTCAATCCTTCCTTACCCAAGCATAGCGGAGCTACTTGTGAAATTAATGTAGAGGGATATTTTTCTCTCTTCAGATTCTCAACATGTAGTAGGTACTTAGATGCTGAAGGGGGCAATCGTATAGTTTAAAGAGAACAATACCGTTTGTGGAATAGAGTAATTGATGTCATTTATTTAATTTAGCATTAATAAGTATTCCTCTCGTTCATGTCGCATGCTAAGCGACCAAATAAAATCCTATGTTTATTGCCTTGACGTAATGCAACAATGCAAACGAGCGACATTCAGAATGAGCGCAATCATACCTACTGTGATATTTTAAAAGACGGATTTACTTTTGGTATAATAATCACAGATAAGTATAATTAATCGCACTTGTAAAAATCAACTGTGTCAGACAAGGAAACGAACCCTGTGTCTTACGCTACCCGGACGCATGCCTCTACCACTCGTTTTTCTCTTTCACACTATTTAATGTTTTTAAATTAAGTAGACTTACTTATATTGTTACTCCAAAAATAAATGTTACCTCTAACCCACATCCTAGCTAAATCAAATTTCGATCACGATTTTTCTGCCAACGGATCGGAATTTTTGTACAAACACCTGCATATAGATATTAGATAATAATTATTGTTATCATTTGCACACGCCACACACCTGAAAACCTAAACTACTCTAAACCTCGCATTCCTCAAGCCACTCAAAATCACAAGAAGACATCATTTAAAACAGTTTCAAAACACAACTTTTTTATTTTTGTTTTTATAGCGCTTTTTCACTATTTCTCCAACAAACTAAATAATACAAACTGCACTTATTAAAAGCAAATGTGCCAGCCAAGGAAACAAACCTGTGTCTTACGCTGTTCGGGCGCATGCCTACACCACTCGGCCACCGACTCCTAGGCAAGCCTGTTAAATTTTGCAAGTGCTCTCTTTCACCTCATCAATGTTGCGAGATTGCTCTCTCACGCACCTTTCTTCTTTGCTTTTTTACAAGTCCAATTTATATGTTAACACTATTTAGTTTTATCTAAGTTCAAATTTCTTACAAAGAGGCCCTTGAAACCGGATTCCATAGTACTTGTTAAATAAAGAGTAAGTATCAGCCTGCAAATATCCTGCTTGCTTCAGTAAAAATCTCACGTGTGTATGTCTTACTTGTATGAAAAAAATTAACCCTCTAAAACCAATATTGTAATGTCATTAAAGTATTATCATTAAGTGGTATCATTATTTTTCCTTTTCCAAATTTCCAATGTTTAAAGGCCATTTCTGCCAGATGTATCGTGACGTGATCGGCATTATAAAAAATATCAAAAAGTCATTGTGCTCTTATCAAAATCCAATGTTCTTATGCCAATATCACAGAATATATAATAGTACTACATACAGAACGGCCACTCACCTCCCCTCTCTAGTCTGACTTACCTCACTATCGCGCCGGAATTAGGGATCTCATTAGGGGACCGCCTAGCGGGCATGGCACGCGCATGTTTGCGACGTTAACGGAAGAACAAAGTTTTGTGTACGAGAGATGCCTAGGTACTGTGCAGTGTACGGGTGTCTTTCGTCCTCGAGAAATGACTCCGATAGAAGCTTTTTTCGTTTCCCAAAAGATGAGAGACAGTAAGTAACTTCATATAAAATATGCAACCATAACTAACCTATTCTAACTATTCAGTTACAGTGAACAACTTTAAAAACGATAGGTAAAGGTAACATTTTTTAGAATTCTGTGTAGTTAAGGAATTATAATTGTAATATTTATGTGATCAGTCAAGTTAGGCGTTGCTAAAGTAGATACTATCTTTTTATTTCTCCACGATACCACGTGAATATGACATTACGAAAATGAGTGCTTGTTACGTTGTATACTAAATTCAAGTAAATTACGTTGTTTAGGTATCTGTTTATTTAAGTGAAAAGAGCTATGACCGGTGTAACAGACTTTGTCAACCCTTATAGCACACACACAAACGCAGCGTTCTGTGCAACACGCCGTCTGTCAATGTATGGCCAAAACGAAAAGTTTCTTCCGAGTGTCCGGGGTGTGCCAATATCAAAGATTAAAGGTGCGAAGTGCGAACGTTTCTACCTGATCATGATTCCCTTAATAGTAAATAACATCTTTGATAATAATAAGAATTGGACATGACGGGTCTACTAAACACGAAATATAAATGAGTAAATGCTACTCACACAGCTCGTTGGCTCGTGACCACGGCTGTTGCAACGCAGCCGAAACGTCGAGCAGTGAGTAGCATTTACTTATATTTATATTTCGTGTTTAGACCCGTCATGTCTAATTTTCATTGTAATGCAACGCGAAAGTTTAAAATCTCATATCTTTGTTAATATTTTCGTACAAGTGCCACCACACCACCAGTACTGCTGCAAAGTACTAGAAGGTACTGGTCCAAAGGGCATTTTTGGCGGACTATTTTGTTGCTACGCCTTGACTAGTCTGAATATAGTAAAATTTGTCGGAGTGGAGTAGTTTTTCTATTAAAACTCCAAACAAGGGAAGATAGTGCATAGTAGTTTCTCCCTCTTGCCTTTTACACTGCAGCTTATGAACCGTAAAGTTTCCGCATCTTAATACCCATTCAAAAGCCATTTTTATTTTCAGGCCTTCCTTCAGTACTGATGTTGCTGCTACCGCTAAACCAAGGAACCGCTTATTTGATGGCGGCGTTTACTCGCCTTCAAATAAGTTAACAATAAGGCCCAGTTTTTTATCGATAGTAATGGTAAAGTTACTTTACCAGCGGTTGAAAAATTAAAATTGTGTGTGTTTTGAAAAAAAAACTGCCTTAACCAAATGTCAGAATGGTTATTTTAATAACCATGTTAAGGTAATTTTTCTTTAAAACACACACAATCGTAAATATTAAACAGCTGGTAACGTATCTTTATCATTTCTACGGATCAAAAAACTGGCCATAAGTAGTTTTTTTTTTTTGCATATCATACTGATGAGTGATGTCGGTCTTGTGCAGACGTCATGCATTAGTGAACATATTATTATTCTAGTTTCATCCAGTTTTATAAACAAATAAGGGATTAAAACCAAGTAACGTTACGAAATCAGTTGTTGGTAGCGTAATATTGAAGGAAGATACGAATCAATTTGTTGCATGCCTCGGTTTTCCACATTTTATTTCATATTTGTCAAAAAAGTATTAGGTACAGTGAGTTTTGGGTTGGTACTTTACTGATAGAGTTTATCCACACCTTACATAGGAGCTAGTTTAAGTAGGTCTTGTTTTCTGCATATCATACTGATCTGTTGTCGTACAAACGTCTTGAATTAGTAAACTATTTGCAGTTGTATTTATATCTATACATATAAAATGCTTTGTCCTAAAAGACTGACTGACAGGCGGATCAACGCACAGCCTAAACTACTGATCGTAGAGACCTGAAACTGGAAGGGTGTGTTCTTTGTACGACGTTACCAAGTTAGTTTGATTTTACCAAGTTACCTCATTTTGTTTGTATTGGTCCAAACGATACAGGCTTGCCTAGTGTGGGGCTCATAGTATAAATTCTCACTCATTATTAATTATTTATGTCTGTGAATTTAAGTACTATTTTAGAATAAGTTACATTAAATTCCTACCTGTTTTAATAATTGCTTACATAAAATTATTTTATGAGTATAAGACTTTATGCCAATAAATATTTATTTATTATTTATTATTAGGGTAGGGATCCCATAAGACTTGAGAGAGTAAGAGAAGTAGATGCCACTCCGACGCAAGCGACTAGGAACCCGCAGAAAGCGCAATCACCTAGCAACGCCACTGAACGTCGCGGCGTCGTTTCTGGTGACAACCGGGGTGGGGACCCCCATGGAATGGAAGAAGGGGCAGCCTTAAGTTCCCCGAAGCACCTCCGTGATGAAAGCCTACAGGCTACCGCTGGGGCGACGGAGTGCATGCGTTGAGCGAGCCTCCGTCGTCTCACTTAAGGCGGATATGGGGGAAACCGCGGAGGTTTTAGTGCGTAAACCTGGACGAACGAAGGGAGTCCCACATAACCCACTGGCCTCACCCGGGCAGCCGGTACCTACAAAAGCATTTCCTCCGCTATAAAAAAAAGGGATCCGATAAGACAGGATTGTCCGAAATTCTACCCATAACGGGTTGAAAATGGGGAGTCAAGTGTGAATGGGACAGCGTGATTCCTTAGTCAAATATTTTTTTTTAATCACGGGGTGAAATTGCAAGGTTGATTTTCGCCAGTATTTAAATCGTGTTGTTCATCCTTGGAGTTCTATGTGAACGTAACATTTAAGGGGTTTAATGCATGTTCATCCACGTTCGCATGTTTCCGTAAGAATTGTTCTGTTGCTATGAGTTAGCTTTCCACAAGCTCTTTAGTGACAAAGCTGATTTACAAGTACATACAAGTTGGTAATGCGTGGTAATGTATATCATGCTGATCAGTTGCTGTGCAGTCGTCATAGACGTCCAGTTTCATGAACAAAAAAGCACAAAAACGCAAGTAACATAACATTGCGTGTAACGTGACACGGGAGGTTGGTTTTTAAAGTTTGTTGATCATCATTTGTTTCCATGTGAACGTTAGATTCAATAAAACCTTTTCATCGAACATTTAACGTAATCGTAGCGAGTTGACGTCAGTCGGCAGCACGAAGCACTCCCGTGTCGTGTATCTCGCAAGCATTACCGCAGATGACGCCATACTAACGTAAATATGGCACGTCCAGAAAAAAGTTAAACGATCTATTTAATTAAAATTATTGAAATATATTATGATAATACATAAATATAGTGTTAAATTTTTAGTTTGTTTTACGTCCGATAGAGGCGCTTTCAAATTCTCATACAAATTTTTACGTTACTATACGAATGCTTTGACGCAATTTTTCGTGATTGAGGTACAGTAGGTGCAAAAGTTGAATCGATTACTAAACCGTTTGATTCGGTGTCGCCTCACATTTCGTTTCTTGCTGCGCGCGCGGTGTCCTCCTTATCATTTCTCGACGCGCCAGATTTGGAGATGGCCAGTTCGAAATCCTTAGACTCTATCCTGTACTTCAATATCCACACTTACACATCTATCTATCCATCTCACTTACACCCCGTCTCTTCATGAGTGAGGGAGACAAAGAGATTTAAATCTGAAGTCATCTCGGACAGTAGGAACCTGCTCCGTCGCTTTTTGCCCGCACATTTCCTCAGTTTCGGGGAACGTGAAGCAAAACAAGCATTTTGCCTCCAGCCGTTTATACTTTATACAGGTTTTGTAGTGAATTTTTATGAGCTCAAACTGGGGTTACAACATTAATTCAGAGTCGTAAGCGAATCGAAAATTATTGTCCCAACATTCTTGTTGAGATCCTCGCTTGCCGAAAGTGCGTACGGGTTTTTGTCAATCTTTTTACTTGCCGCTTCAGTTGGAGTTTTTTACTACGCTATTTTTAATTTTTTGTCACACCATCGTGTACAGGATACTTACACTTCTACAACTTCTTTGGTGTTACTTTTATTGCATAATTAGGATAACATTATAACATAATTAGTTTATTTATTTACAGATAAGAGTCTCTTATCTATCCACCTCAACCATCGTCATGAGTTGCGGAATTGGCAGCGGATTGTGCCTTTTCAGCTTTAGCCATCAACCAATTAAAACCATCAGCTACCAAATTAAAACTGTGTTTTATAGTTTGTGGGTTAAAAAACCGTCATTAAATCATTGAACTACTATTACTAGCTGGAGCTGTCACCACGAAAAAATCTAGTGCCACATGAATTGACGCCACTTGTCATCAACTCATACAAACGGTTTCATGTTCGAAATTCAAATTTCAAGGAATATGTCACAATGTTGTCGTCGTATTTGCGACTCATTTTTGGCATAGCTTCTCTTTACGTACTGACTTCTCCTGTCCTTAAATCGAGTCGATAAGTTCCAAAGGTGGGATTTATTTAAGTAATAATTTGAGTAGCGGCTCAAGATTTGAGGTGTGAAAGGATAACGCCCAAACAAACAGTGTCCAGCAAATAGTGGAACTCTGCGTAGGCGGCAGGTAAAGCTTTTTACACCTATGGCCGATCCGACGCGTGAACTATCGCGCTTATTGTTTAACATCGCTTTTTTGGCTATTTGACGACCCCAAACAAAGAACCGAGTGTGATGTTGAATGAAATGGAGCTATTATTAGCGTACGCCGTTATCTCGGCTCCAGATCAATTAGCAATGGCTTGGGAGTGACCACCAAACCTCGGCAGGGTCCACTGAAAACTAGCGTCAAGTCCTCTAGAGGGCTTATGCTGAGTGAGGTCCTATTGGTTCGGACGTCACCGACACACACACGCACTGCTTGGCTGGCATTTGAGTAGGTAATATAAGAAATAGATAATAAGTAAGTGTACCTTCTTTTTTTTCTCTTTCTTTTAAAAAACGTGTACATGTGTTTGTTTGTTTTTTATGTATGTGTGTGTTTGTGATGTCTATTATCAATAAAAGCTTTCTTTCTTTCTTTCAAAGTTCGGTCCAATGTGCTAATAATGCGTGGCGTCCTTCATAGATCGGACCTCTACGTCTGGTTGTTGAATTGCTTTCAGACCTGTCCTTTTAATAATTGTATACTCTTATAGTGTACCAAATAAATTACTTTTCTTTCTTTCTTTATCTTATAAGTATGCTGTAAATTTTGCTTTAATTCGTGGAATTCATGCGGCAAGTCATTGTTGTGGTAAGAGCCAAATTGGTTTGGAATCCGGGAAGTCAGTCAGACAGTCTTAATATTTCTTTGAATATGCCTGTTAGTGTTAAATGTACAATTAATCAAAACTGTGTATTGCAACATCAATGTTTAGTTATCTCAACATAGAGTACCTATAGTTTATGAATGTCTTTAACGGCAAAGTTTTTGTGCATAGCTACGTCAACATCACATAACAGTATGAACGTGTCACACCAAGAATCACTTAAATTCTTACCAAGCAACGCGTTTAAAAATAGCCTCGTATCGTTGTACTACAGCCGTATCTTAACAACATTCCGCATAATGTCCTAGTTATTTTAAAAATCCTTTAATATCGGCCGGCAAAAAGCGGTTTAATCGCACGACTCCATTAAATCTAGAGTATTCAGCGCATGAATCGCGTCGTAATACCTTGGACAAGCCACCTGGCTGCGGCACAAGTCGATCCAAATATAACCACATGCACTCGAGCGCATTCATTTCATACCTGCATTTAATTAACGCCATTTGAATTCGGAATTCGAACTGAACCGTGACGTCACAGTTTATGTAACGCCCGAATTAAAACAGAAGACATACGGAACGGACACTTCCTTAAAAATCGCTTTCTTTTACTCGTTGTTCGGAATTCAAAATCGAGGAGTGAATTGAATGCTTCTACTATCAACATCAAACCTCCTTTGTGTTCAAAACATCAAAGTTGAATATCGAACGTATGTCTAACTCACAGCTGATGTATACCCTTCCAACGTGAAACGAGCGTTATGTATCTTATCTTAAGGTAGTTTTTAGATTGTATCCTGTCAGGTACTGGCATCAGGATAGCAGGCGCCTCACTTGCCGCCGTGGCGCCGGCGGGCCGCCGACACCTCGTGTATTATGGACTAGCCCCGTGACCCGGCGTCGATCAACTGGTATTTGACTCAGCAAATGAACTATACCGGCAACTCATTTCTAAGCAAATTGTACTTACATGGAAATGCTGCATATTTATGACGTGGGAAACTGATTAATCGCGCGCATCTTTTGAATGGTTCGAATTGATTAGAAGCACTTGCCGATTGCGATTTTGCAGTAGAGTAAAAATGAGGATGGGATTCAGAGTATAGTTAGATAGTTAGTTAGTCATGTAGTTTATTCTATGTAAAGAAAAGAGCAAGTAGGTAAACCCAAACGTATAAAAAACTAGACTCTCTCTTTAGTTTTTACCGTAGACGAAAAAAAAAACTGATGAGCCTATGATAACGAGCTGAATGTCCTGATTCGTACCTGCCTAAATGATAAAATTAAATTAGTATCTAACGCGGTTACATGAAGGCAGTTAATTACACATCACCCAAATTGCAATGGTGGCGACACTATCAAACAGAATCACAAACTGACATTAGCATGAGAACGACCGTAGACGGGGAAGCGGCGCTCGTCGCATTCTGCAGACGAGAACAAAAACAACTGTTCCGAGCGAGACATAGTCCCTACTCTATTAGACGATATCCTTAATCTTCCACTCCTGCTATCCTACTCACACAGCCCCACAACCCAGCGCGAGCGACAAAGACATTTATCGCTGAAAATACTGGCAACTCGCTACAGAGTGCAAGCCCGGTCCCGAAGAACATCGATAATTTATGCGAACATCCCTAAGAACTGGAATGCTGCATGCCTTCGCCTACAATCGAAAGTGCACCTTCTGCTAAAAGAAATACATGGTAAATTAGATTGGGGCGTGCCATGAATAAATGCTGCGGTTGAAACAGGTGTTCTCGGTCCTGGGTGTTTCTGTCGCCGCCCTTTTATTTCCAACTTTATGTTTAAGTCTTAGGGTTGATGTTAGTGTGTGGTTTGGTTTTATATAGGCTGTTTGGAGTTGAAGTTGGCAAGTGCACCCAGATGTGCCAGTTCGTAGTAATGGGAGTATGGGCCAATTAACGGGGTCTGATTTTTTCCGACACGCATTCGCGCTTTGACAATCGTACGGTCGATTTATTACTAAGTACTAAAAGTAAATAAAATTATTTACCTAAAATACAGTCCAATGATGGAAAATAAGTGGTTGATAAAGCCAATACGCGAAAAATCCGTAGTTCGACTGTAAATTCAATTTTATCGCACAACATTGTGAAATAGATAATGATAAAATTGTCGCCAAAATTACAAAATATTGTGTAAATCCGATGACAAAGGAATTAAATGTATCTATTTATCTCTTCGATTCTTGGGTAAACGCAATTTATCTACATAGCCTCAAATCTCTAAAAGCTGCAGTTTGTTCTTGAACTAACCAAAAGTTATGTTGTAAAAACACGCCAGTAAAAAAACGACTTTCTTTTAAACGTCTCCAACATTGTAGCAGATTCCCTGATTTAATTGCTTTATAAAACTTTCAACACTTTTATCGTTCCGTTACCCAAAAGTTGTCCTCAAAAAATAAATCCAGAGTGCCACATGGCCGTAATCAGGAGTTGCATCTTTATATTACTGTACCCCAATCACGAACATTCGACGTATTCGTCACGTAATCGTAGCGAGTTTACGTCAGTCGGCAGCACAAAGCACTCCCGTGTCGTGTATTAAGCTCGAATGCCCTACCGCAGATGACGTCATACTAACGTAAATATGGCACGTCCAGAAAAAAGTTAAACGATCTATTTAATTAAAATTATTGAAATATATTATCTTATTCGAGAGTCAAATTTTTTGTTAGTTTCAAGTCCGATAGAGGCGCTTTCAAATTCTCATACAAATGATTAGTTACTATACGAATACTTTGACGCAATTATTCGTGATTGGGGTACTGGCGAGTGCAGAGGGCTTATTAAGGCCTATTATACACTTCACTCATACGATATTTGATTGAATAGTACTTTTGTGTAAAAGTACTTACTATTAAATCAAAACACTACGTGATTAAAAATCTGTGGCCTTTCAAAGAAAAACTCCTAGCTCCGAGCTTTTAAGCGCAAATGTATCACGAAACTCGACCCCAGATTAACATGGAACAAGTGCTGAAAGCTGAAAATGATGATGATGACTGCATTTAAAAAAATATTCGTCATTCCGGGTTTCTGGTGGTTATTTAAATTAAAGTATGAAATTTAAAAAAAGTGTAAATTAAAAAAAAATACCATTCATATTATGCGCACAGCCTTTTTGATAATCACTAGAATTATGGCAGGGCTTTGTACGTTATTTTGACGTGGTCAAAAATAACACGGCGAAGATGGACCCGATTTGAGTCGCCAAAACGATTGAGGAGATCGAAATGCCGATAAAAACATTTTATGCTGCATTCGGGTTGATTTAGAGTTCCGTATGTAGTTGAGTAGGTACATTTTTACCGGATTTTTTAAGTAGGAACGAAAAACTGCAGCAAGCTATTCTAGCATCTACTAAACTTCTTCTAAACTCGTTCTAGTTTTACATCATGGAAAAAGTGATTTTTTCCATGATGCAAATCAAACTTGACGTTACACTTTCCAGTCTACATTACCTTAGGTTCAAAAATGCTAAGTGTTCCAATGTTCCAAATTATTGTAAAAAAGATCACAAACTTTTCTTCACTCTTCCGTCGTGAGATCTGTTGTAAGGATTCCAACTTTTTTGAAGAAAGTTTTTTATGCAAATAGGTCCCTTGGAATATCCTTTCTCACTTCAAGGACTTCAGATTTGTGTGCGTGTAACCAAAACATTCTCCCACGGGAGTTTTAAAAGGTTGTATCATTGTTGTCTTGTCACCGTTGTTCATTAGTGTATAAAAGTTTTCTTATTAGGCTATGGAAAATCCTAGCTAGAGAAAGTAAAAACTCGTTTTATTCCAAATATCAAACAAAACACTGGTACTATTTGTTTTTGTATATTATTTCACTTACTTCAGAAGGAGTAAGTTTACTTAGAAAAATTCGTTACATTGAATTTTAAATAAAAGCACTTTTTGGACACTTTTCATAAGTTAAATTACGGATTTGCTTGCTTATTCTTTTGCTTATTCTTCTTTTATTTATTTTATTAATTAATTTATTTTTTTATAATAGAAGATTCAATGTAAATACAAGTAAAGAACCTACTAAAATGCAAAATGCAACAGAAAGCCCAAAATTAAAATAATATTTTGGTGAACATCAACGGTGGGCCGACAAAAAATAATTTAATTTAAATTATTCTTACGGTACTCCTCAACTCAGTTTTTTTCCGTCTCATTTGCTTAACGATACCCTAAAAACAAGTTTCGCGTAATCAGGTGGACATCAAAATAAAGCCACAGGCCACAGTTCGTATAAGAGAATATTGTTTGTGTGAAGTTCTTTACATCTTATCATTATCGGGGCATATTCGGGGGAGAAATAAGCTCATTGTAACTAATAAATGATGAGTCATGTCACTTGATTAAATAAATAAATTATTATTATTATTATTATCAGCCAAAGGACGTCCACTGTCGACGCAACCAGAAATGAGATGGCAAATTCTTCGTTGTAACATACGAGTCTAAGAGTAATATTTACTAAATTTGCTTTTAGTCGAGCAGAGTTCTCAGTTTAGAGTTCGCATTATTTAGTACGGCACGGTAGCTCAATTGGAAGAGCAGTAAGCCCGGAACCAGCATCTTTCTGGCTGAAAGATGCTGGTTCGAGTCCCGCCCGTGCGCAATTTTTGGTTTCTTATTTCATCTTTTAAGAATAGTACATACGTGTTTAGAGAACGTATGTCTTTTAGCATATTTTTTTCCTATTTAGTCAACACAATGAGCTTATGTAGAGAGGGCAATGCAAAAGGGCTACCTGCCTGTCTCGATGCGCGCGCCGGCGCAGACGTTGTCAATCACGGATTAGGGTCCGGTAGCTGATACCCTATCCGAAAGTAAACCCTTTTAATGTACAGTAATCAGTCTTTTGAAGAAAGGATTGAAAAAAAATCGAGGAGCTACCTACGCGGCCACATGAGTAAAAACTTTTTAATGGAGATATCTCTTCTTAGCTTGTGTGGGCCTTAGAACAGCTTTGAGGGCCTACATAGATAGAAGAAAACGCTTTTTTTAGGGTTCCGTAGCCGAATGGCAAAAAACGGAACCCTTATAGTTTCGTCAAGTCTGTCTGTCTGTCTGTCTGTCTGTCTGTCTGTCTGTCTGTCTGTCTGTCTGTCTGTCTGTCTGTCTGTCCGTCCGTATGTCACAGCCACTTTATTCTGAAACTATAAGCATCACATAGCTGAAACTTGATAGGTAGGTGTATTTTGTTCACCGCTTTCCGATTCAGATACAAAAAGTAAGAAAAAATAATATTTAAGGGGGGGCTCCCATACATGTAACTAAAACCAAAAATATTTTTTTTACTCAAACCTATGCGTGTGGGGTGTCTATGGATAGGTCTTTGAAAATGATGTTGAGGTTTCTAAAACCATTTTTTCTAAAAGTGTAAGGTTTGAGATATAGACGCTTCCAAAGTGGTAAAATGGGCGTCCCCCCCCATCTAACTTTTGAACTATGAAAGTGAAAATTTTGAAAAAAATATATGATGTAGATCTCAACAAAAACTTGCAACGAAAATTGGTTTGAAGGAGATCGAACCAGTAGTTTTTGAGATATTGCACATTTTTATCAACCGCAAATATAAGTTTGTCTTTCATACAAACACTATGAAAAACAAAGTTATTTTTGCTGTCACAATATATTGTGATGTTTTCGTTAATTGAAAGTAAGTGCACCCTGAATTCAGTTAAGGGTGGCACGGAACCCTTAGTGCGCGGGTCCGACACGCACTTAACCAGTTTTTTGTATAGTCGTCGCTATTATTTCAATAAGTCATGGGCTGAAGAGTATAGATACATAACCACTTACCGAAATGATTGAAATTATGTTACAGGACATTTGAATGCCGTTCGCATTAGTATTTTTTTTGGATCATCAAAATTGGCTTATTTAAGTAACACAACGTCAAGACTTATCGCCATACACATGGGTTCAGAGTCCCTACCCTGCATTACGCAATTCATAGATTCAATCAGCGCTAGAAGTATTTTTCTCTCACATAGAGATTCTCGCATGAGCACAGAAGATATAATAGGAAGAAATAGGGTAGCAGAGATCGGAAACTCAAAGATAGTATTCCTATAACTATTAGACATGACGGGTCTAAACGCGAATAAAAAACTTATGAGTTGCTATTACTCACTGCTGACCCGTCATGTCTAGTAGTAATTGCAATGCAACGCGAAAGTTTAAAATCCTATATTCCTATAACTATACGATAAACCCATAAGTTTACTCTGTACACCATAAATTCGAATGCTCCATCCTTTTCGCCCTCATTGAGAGTCAAACTTGAGTAAGCAGGACAGCAGGGGTCGCAAACACTTCACCTAGTAGATAACACCGCGGGATTCCACCAGTAACCCAAATCCCGGCACCTGATGCGTAGGCGCACCTGCGGCGAATCCTTTCGTTTTTTGTGCACACACCTGCGCGATCCTGGGACGCCCGTTGTGCAATGTAGAGTTGGGTAGATTAGTAATATAGGATGGCAATTGAAACGTTAATTAGGTTTAAGTCTTTAAAAAATTGGTTTGATACTGTGTTTTATAACAATCTGTTAGGTGAGCGATGAACAATTTTAAAGTATTTATTTACTATTTTTGTGATGTTAACACATTTTTTTCACAATTGCGGTATATTTGGTAAAATTCTTTCAAGAATAACTTAAGGTCTACGTTGAATATTATTGTAATTTTTTTATATTTTACGTCGGATGAATACCTCAAGAATCGATCAAGTACAATCCCTGTCATATTATTGTTATAAAAAGTAATATCTTTATACTTATGCGTATCTTATCATATTTTCATTAATACTATCTACTTATCAACGTAGGTACCGCCTTTAAGAAATAAAATATTGCGCAATTGTCTCATCAACCAAAGCTTCGACCGTATCTATGGGATTCACAACTCTACATCATCCTTGCAGTGTGAAGGAGGTTATTCTGAGTTTTTTCGTGAAAGGTGTGATCCTGAGGCGATTGAAGCTTTTTGTGCCCAACTAAAATTGCTACAGGTGGATTAGTTGCCTAATATATCAATTGAAAAACTAAACTTTTTGCTTTGACGGCTCATTTCAATAGTTCAAAAAGATGTGACGTGATTAGATAAGTATTAAATAAGTTGATTGTCATCATGATCTACATTGTGATGATTGTACTATAGTACAAATTCATAGTTTTGTATGTAAACAAAACAAACAGGTGTTACTATGAATGACTCTAAATTATAACTTTTACAAGCAGTCTAGTCCACAATCACGTAAATGGTATTACGATATCAAAAAGGTTATACTAAGAAAGATTGCACACGGCAATGATTTAAAAAAAAACATTACTCAATTTTGTAACAATTCCTGTCCATATTTAGCGTGATCTTCATTGGCTTTTTATTGTTTTACAAACGAAAATTACTGGAAATATTCACGCGAGTGATTCGAACATAGAGCTCCAGATATCCTGGAGCTCTATTTTTGAATCACTCGCTTCAAGATGGCGAGTGATTTTCGTTCGACGTAGTGTCAAAAGTCATAGAAAAAAAATCGTTTTCGAACGAAAATCACTCGCCATATCCAAGCGAGTGATTCAAAAATAGGGTCCCTGAGCCGTGTAGTTATTATTGGGGAATAATAAAACGAGCAAATAAAAAATAAATTGGCGACTGATGATGACATACTGTTTTAATAACTTGAGCGGTATGAATTTGAGTAAGCGAATAATTAACTAAATTTACGACGAATATTGGATAATAATAAAATCAAGAACGAGCTAACAAAAAGTGGGTTTTAGTTATTTTTTTCAGATATGAGAATACTATTATCTGGGCGACTAAATTACTAAGTGAGCGACTAGAAATACAGAGAGGGAAGCTATAATATTATTTGATAGATTCATTTTTTCCAATTGGTTTACATAACGATCTACTAAAAATGGCACTCTAAAAAAAGGTTTGTGTACACGAAGCCTACGCGTTAAAAAAAAAAGCAATTGCAAAATTCAACAGGCTTGTTAATGTGACGGTGGCCGAGTGGTATAGGCATATGCCCGGATAGCGTAAGACACGGGGTTCAATTCCTCGTCTGTCACAGAGTCACGGTTGCTTTTTACAAGTGCAATTTATATTATTAAGTTTGTATGGTGACAACACATTATAAAAACAAAAATAAACTTAAAACATTTATTTACAGTCACTCGTTTAAATAGTACCAGTTATTAATAACTTCCTTTCTACGAGATCAGATGTCCAACACTGTGGGGTCCAAAATTATGAAAGATTGCAAAAAGTCGCCACTTCATATGACTAATGATGTCATCAATTTCGTCGGGTCGCCGGCAGGGGCGCTGTATCAGCCATGTGCGCGCGCGCATAACTACCGCGCTTCCGGCGGCAAAATAGATCCGTTGGTTTTGTGTGGATCTCCGTAGAAAGACATGTTGAGTATTCGATCACCGTACTCTTGCGTACCATGTCTCAAAGTAAATAAATGATTTGATTTGATTTGATTTGCAACTTTCATTGTATATCATCGTCATCATTGATTGTGTCTTTATAAAGTTTTGCTCTTGTTGTTAGAGTACCCACAATAATTAACTGCTCCTTTTCTTGACGTACGTCCTTTACTTCAAAAATCTATTCCTTGACCTGGAATCCTATTTCTGAATCATTCGCGTGAATACTGCATGTGATTTTCGTTGATTATTGCTCGATTTTCGAAATTCGAAATCTACACTGCAGTGATTTTAAAAGTGATAACTTGATTTTTGTCGCCATTTGCGTGTATATTTAGCGTAATTTTGTTGACTTTTCGTTGGTTTTCGAACAAAAATCACTCGGAATATTAACGCACGTGTTTCAAAAATAGAACTCCTGGAGCCCTATTTTTGAATCACTCGCTTTAAGATGGCGAGTGAGTTTTGTTCGAAAACGAGTTTTTTTCTATGACTTTTAATTCTACTTCGAACGAAAATCACTCGCCATCTTAAAGCGAGTGATTCAAAAATAGGGCCCCTGTTCTTTTCATTTTTACTTGTATATCCTTTCACAATTCACTTCTTTTCGAAGATTGAACTTCCAAACAGCGCCTTAGTAGTGCCATCTCCGTGCACAATGGGGAAAAGAAATATATTAAAGGATAACAATAATCTTAAAATAAATATGTATGCAAGATCATATTCTCGTTGCCTGAGAATAATAATATCATCGGTTTTTTTGTTATTGAAATCGGATAAAATCCCTCAGAAATAAGTATGATTGCATCGTTGTCTAATGTACGTTACTCAACCATACAAATGGACATAATAATATGACGTCTTAGACATGTTATGCCTACATTTTATCAACCATCAGATTCGTCTTGCAGATACCAATAGAATACCATAGACTAGTTAAACCTCTGATAAAAGTGATTTCAATGTTTAGTATTTTAAACCGCAAAAATATCCAACTCACTATGAAACGTCTGTAACTTTTATCGTCGTCACTTTTACAATTTGAGTGCAAATAAACATTTGTCACAGCGTAAGTGCGTGATACCATTCCTTCTATCGGATTTACTATAATCTGATAAATAATATTCTTTAGCGTTCCGCATTTATTAGGCAGACGGTTTAAAGGCATTACTATCACAAAAAAATCCGTTAAGTTCATGCGGATAATCATTTCCATGTTTTTATTGATGTAATGTAAGCACTAAATGGATCTTGTTCCACATTTTTTTAATTCTATACTTATAAATAAATCGCAACAAAATTATAGAAGGCAGGAAAGACGTTTGACTTTCTACGGGACCCTCAATGCTAATCACATTCACAATTGTCTATTATTTTGTTATCGACAGTAGTAAAAGAAAAAAAATGCAAACAAATGATGAATTGCTAAATTCTAATCAATATAATCACCAAAAAAGTTGCCCTCTTATGATGGCAATGTGAAAAGACAACAGTAATAAGGTGGTTATCTTTACTCATAGCATAATTAATACTTAATGTCTTCTTATTTTTTTTTCTAGTAATTGACCCTTGAATATTACAATTAAATATTAATTCCTGGGTTTTTCTGTTCAGAAATTCTCTGGGAAGCCCGGAGTTTGGAAGTTGGCGGTGTTTTACCCCCGCCGTGTCTCGGAAAGCAACGTAAAGCCGTTGGTCCTGCGCCTGATCTCTCTCCGGTCGTGTCAGATTGTTGTCCCATCGAACTATGATAGTGAAAGGAATAGAGAGTGCACCTGTGTTTGCGCACACACTTGTGCACTATAATATGTCCCGCGCAGTCGGTTAGTCGTTGTGACTGGTCACCGTAGTCGAAATCGGCTAGGGGGACTATTATTACAATTAAAATTAAAAAAAAACTAGTTAGTCTGTAAATGGCCTACTGCTGGGCCAAAGCTTCACCTTAATTATGAGGTGTTATGTATGAGCCATACTCCACCACGTAGGCTCAGTGCGGATTAGTGAAGGGGTGTTTGCAATTAATATTGCTAATTAAAAATATCATAATTGGAGAGAAGGTCTACATTAACATCGTCGGAAATCTAAAAGTCTCAACAAACAGTATTCCTATTATACTGTAACATATCTTTTTACGCCGCAAAAAGCACACGACAATTTGACAGCCAATGAGCCGGATGCCGGTCATAATTAGTTCAAAATGGTTTCTGGTTTAGGCCGCATTTCGCTAAGTAAGTTTAAATATGCCGAACGTGACAAAAAATAGGATTAGTAGAACCCTGGTGTGGTGACAACGATTTGGGTAGGCGGCAACAGGTTGTCCACATGTTTGGGAATTGACACAAAAATGGAGCATTAGTTTTTTTTACCTTTTCTGAGAAATGCTGCCGAGACTTACGATTTCTTTCTAATTTTAACTATATACTATTAACTTTTAATTGATTTCTAGAATAACGATCAACTACACTTATTGCAATCCGCCTACACAAATAAATAAAACAAAAAGTAACTAGTAAGTAGTAGCTTAGAATGAGTAAAGAGTAAATCTAATTGACTTCTCTTCTACTAAAATAAATAATTTACGATGTGACAGACATTTCCATCGATGAAATAGAAGATTATTTATATTTACAAGTAAGAATATAAAGTAATTTTAATTTGGACAATCACGAGCACTACCTCTTACCTAAGAATGGCTGTTAATAAAATGTGAGGTAATGAGCCATACTCCACCACGCGGGCTCAGTGCGGATTGGCGGAGGGGTGTTTGCAAGGCAAGCGACAAACCTTGCTGTCAGATTTTATCAAGCCGGGCATAGGGCCCCTGACTAAGCTTAACGACAAATATCAACCGATATTAGCCGAGACCAACTGCTTAACGTGCCTTCCGAAGCACGGAGAATGGCTGTACTCATTCCTAAACAGCGCTTACGTACGATACCAACTCAATTAGTATTTAACTATTTTCAAAATTCCGGTTCCCTCAATTATCACCCTTTCTAATGACAAGTTAACGTAAGATCCCTCGGGATGATTTTATTAGTTCGTTATGGGTCCGGAATTTATAGCTTGTTTCCGAGCCTCTAGGGAAGCATGTCATAAACAAATCCACTAATCAAGATTAGGGACACGTCAGGATGAGTTCGATCGGATGTGAAATGTATTGTTATTAGACTGGAGAACGAATCTTGTAGTGATCCCATTTTATATTTTATATTATTTGTGATCGTAACCATCTGATTCAGATAAATAGCGCTTCGTTATTTTAAATCTTTTATATTCCACACACACCTAGCTAGGTTGATAAAACGCGACCACTGAAATTCAGAAATAAGTCTTAAGATACACCAAATGTAACTGGAAAAAATGTTGATGAGCTTAAAAATACATATTTCTGTGTATACTAATTCAGTTATTATTTCAGAGGTTTAATATTCACAGTTGAATAGCTAACCGCTTAACTTGATAAGCAAGAGACTTAAGCTGAAAATATATTGTTTTAAACTTTCATGGTCACTAACATTAGAATAGTTAGATAATAGTTAGGGTAGACCGATATGTCTGCCAAGAACAACCCACCCGCAAGTTTCTCTTCAGTTACTCCGTGATCATGGCGCTTGCAACAGTGCCGAAATATCGCAAGCTCATAAATAATAAGGTACATGGTAGCAATCCCGTATCTAACTATTCTTAAGCTGAAAAACCCAAATTTTTCAAACGTCTTTTGCCTAAATCTAATAAATATCAACAATTTAAACAACCTCGGCAATGAGTAATTTATTTGAGTTAGTTTATATAAAACTTGACTGGCTAAGCCGTGTGTTTACGGGCGTTAAGACGTTATTTTAAAACAAACAGACCCGCCATCACTCACTGTCGTGTAAACTTGAGCAGTTGTTTCGGAAGTCCGACATCCTGAGCTGGTTCAGGTGTCGACAACATCTTTGTAGTCACTTCCCCTTATTTATATTTATTATATATTTATTAAAAGCAAAACACTTGCAAGTTCACAGAGCTAGTTCAACACACTAACATAATTACAATATCATTGGCATGCAATAAGATTACAATATAATAATAATAATTCAAATATCAAAAAAGCAGGTCAAAGTCAGCAATACAAATAATATTAAACAACATAAATCATAAAAAATAGAAATAAACTTATATGTATATTTATTAATAATGTTCTAATCTCAAACGATTTAATATTGTATGTTTTTTTTACACAATTAACATTTTCTCCAGCTAATTAGAGTATCTTACCACTATACATCATAAATCTTGTCTTAACAAATAATATGTACTCGTAAGCATGCCAAATTTTACCATTCGCAACTCAAAAACGTTGTGTAGTAGGAATGGGATATGGATGTAAAACGGATCGCAATGGTATAATGGACGTAAAACGGGACGCAAGAAAGTAACAGGCGTGGAACGGCGTGCAGCGAGAACGGAGATTGACGTTTGATTTGAATTTGAATGTTGAATGCAGAAGGTATCTTTATGTATGTGAGTGTGAGGCGTAGGAGTCGTTATGAATTTACTTTAAATTAATATTGATAAAAATGTTGCCTACTCCTGCTCCTAAACGAGCCCTACATCAGACGGAAGCCACACGCGAGCTCCAAATTTGTACACGAACAGGGCTCCCACCGTCAATATATTTTCGTCTTGTCATATGGTTTTAAAGAATTTCCTCGTGATCTATCACCAATTTCGATTAGTTCGAGCAGAAAAGGAAAGATAATCATTCAGTCTATTCTAATAATATTTTGGTGGATGAATCATTGTATGGAAAATTATTATACATAGATACACGTTGTATTATCACTAGATAACGGGAATGAAGTCAAAATTAATCCTTCAAAAAATTCACTGAAGGTTTATCTACTTTTTCATAGTTTCAGACAGAACATTTAGTATTTCAGTGGTTATGCTAAGACAAGTTTCACAATATCCATCCAAGTCTGTTCTGGGTAGTGCTATCTGCCAGACACTTCATACAAAATGACTTTCTTTATATGATGAAGATATAAACGCGTTAAAGGAAACACTTGCAAAATTCACAAAGCTTGCCTATGTGTCGGTGGCCGAGTGGTATAGGCATGCGCCCGGATAGCGTAAGACACAGGGTTCGATTTCTTGTATAAGTTGCAGTCATAGTTTTTACGTACGTGCGTGTGATTGCAATCAGTACTAACATACGTAGTCAGGTCTACATTAATATGAATATTAAATGTTATCCCAAAGCCCACATCCGATCTCCCAAGAGTAAGTGCACTATAAAAGACCCAAAATCACTTGCCCCGCCAGATGCGAGACAATGAGCCACCGGCGCAGGCGCACTCGAGCCGAAATAGCGGCCAGATGGCCGGGGATATCCTGAGGATCGGTAACGCATGTGGACGCGTGCGTATTACGCGATCTGAGTACATACAAGTATAAATAACTATGGCGGTCCCCCGCGGCTGCGTCCGTGATGTTTGCCTGACTCAAACCGAGTAAGGTAATTTTTGTGAAAATAAAAACCAAAATCACTGCCATATGGTGGGGTTTTGGAATTGACCACCCATATAGGGTATTTTCTCGATGAAATTTGTTTTAGATATTCCCCATAAAGTTTTATTATTACATGTCTAGCTGGACACACTGTATATATTAACTTACATTCCATTGTCATTAGCCGAAAAGCACTTAAATCAGCAACGAAAATGATACCTTTACCTCTGACTTATGCCGTTTTCTGCCATGATGATAATGACTTCGCTGGCAGGAATATATCATGGTTCAAATAACAACTAAAAATAAATAAATAATACTCTACAACACACTTGTTTTACTGCATACAAAATCATGTGAATATTGCCATTTTAAGTGTCCATTGGATACAACAGATAACAGGTGGTTCATAATCATTCAGCAACTATGGTAGATATCGTTCATCATACTACATGTGCATCCTATTTGAGACGCGTCTTCACATCCCCTCCACTCCAAAATAATGAGGAAGTTGCACAATAGATGTCGCCACGCGGGGGTCACGTGACTGCCACGCGTCAGTCACGCGCCGACCGCCGACGGGGCAACAGCTATTATTCTTAGCACACGCAAGGACGGAGGGTGCAATAATATTGTTTCGCATCGCTGCGTTGTTTTTGTGGCGTCTGTTTTGTTCACATGAGATCAGGATTAGAACTTTTTTTTAGCGTCATAAATCACAGAGCAAATGCAATTTTGGCAAAACAACTATGTATTCGTTTGAAGACTTTCCCTCCTCTGGTGAATTATGTTTTTATTCATTTCATTCATTCATAGCCTGTTTTCGTTACTACAACACGAGTAATAAAATGAAACGGTCCCGCGTTTAGATTTTAGGTCGTCATTTAAAAGATCTCTCTTAATTTAATTGTAATATATCTCTGACCATATCCTGTGCCCTGATAAAAACGTTGAAGTTCTTTGCTCAAATAATTATGCAACAGCAGCTATAAATTATGCCGCCAAAGAAATATTTATCCCTGTATCGGATGAGCATATTTTGAAAAGCAGCCACGTACGCATTCCAAGACAAATATCTGATGACGTGCCCTGGCCAGATGTGCATCCACCAGTTATTTATTCGGAGATCAAATCGGTTCTAATTTTAGACGGTTACTGGCTCTACAAATTAAAAGGTTAAGAGATATCTCACATTGAATGGATTTGACGGCAACTAAGCCCTCTTGCGCAGGCCAAAGTTAGAATTTAAGTTATACCAACCACGGTTAAAATGTACACGCGTTTTTCTATCACTGATGATATCAAAATTAATTTAGTATAATACTAGTAATAGTAACTACTAGGAACCAAAATATTATGTTGATTCTATAATCGCGTTAACGTATTTTTAAACCTTACATTGTTTGGAAATAGAGTCTAACTCATAATCGGAAGTCAACAAAAATCTTCCAGCCATAAATATACTTTCCATAACGCATGTTGTCGTACGTACAGTGTCGCAAAACCATAGCTTTGCCCTTATTTCATAAGTGATAAGGGGGACTATAGCATGGCTTCGTCTGTTCACTATAACTAAGGCACTGTTTACGTTTGCAAACGACCGTCCGCTGCATATGGCAGCAATGCAGCGATGCACATCACGTGCAAGCTAACTGCTTTTACGAGCTGACACCCGCACCCGCTGCTCTTGTTAAATGCAATAAATACAGACGATGACTCGGAAGAAAACGTCTAAGAAAATCTGGACCTGAATGAAGAATGTGTCGTTTAGATAGAACTCTTACCGAAAATTGATGGGAAAATATTTTTATCCTCCTATCGATTTTTGGCAACGGCCCCTCTTAACAGAGATAGGCCAGGTACACAACACAGGGGACACTATAGTGCCCAGATTTGTGCGCAATGCTAATATGCACTCGCTATTCCAATTCCTTTACTCTTATTAATTTGGAGACGGCAGTCCGACAGGATCGATGAGAGATCAAGCGCGGGACCAACGGCTTAACGTGCTTTCCGAGGCACCACCAAATTCCGAGGCGTTTCCGGGTATTTTTAAGACAGAAAAACCCATAAGCAAATTTCGGCCCGACCTGGGATTCAAACCCGGGACTTCTGGGGTAGCAACCAGCGAGCTAACCGCTACACCAATACAACGAGGCTGTCGAATTTCTAATGCTACTAGCTTTAGATTAAATAAACCTAGAAAATAGCTATAGGTAAACCGCGAAACTGAGACGTCTTTGACGTCACTTTTGTTGTATTTTTCCGTTTATTTTCTAGTTAGTGTTAGCAGAAAATTTTATGGAGATAAGAGGGACTTGCTTGAAAATTACTTCCCCAAAACCTATTAAGTTTATAGATATTCACGAGTTGTATGGATATCGTAAAAAGCTTAATCATCAAACATCTTTAACATTTTATAATATCAAAAACTTTGTTGTTACTTGATCATCTTCTTTTCTTTCTAGGCAACATTGTCCAAAATAAAGAGCCTAGTAAAAAGGCATAATAATGAACGCATCTTATCATAATATTCGCACTGCTATACAAGAAACGTTAATAGTTTCAAATGGCTGCGATTGCCATCACCTTTTAATGGTTATGGTCGCCTTGTAGAGGGATAATATTCAACAGTGTTGCCATATAGTCTTCTTCTGCATAAACAAGACTATGTTGACGCTATTTTAAGTAATCAAGAATGATCAAAACTTTTGTAAAAACGTTTTTAAAAAGACCACACACTAAAAATAGGATCGTTATGGCCTTTACTAGATGAGTATTTCGATTTGGAAACATATTACATTAAAATGCTCATTTATAAGAACTCGTGGATTTCGTACCAAAATGTAAATGAATAAGATCTGTAATATGGCGTAAATTATTAAGACAGTAATCGTTTTGAGACTATTAAGCAAAATATTACTACGTTATATTTTTTAGTCTCTCAGTGATATTGTTTAATAAAATGGTAGTTAAATGCCCAACATCAAATCCTACGATGAAATGAAACTATGAATTGTGAAAAGTACGAAATTACGTAAGGTCTTTAACTCAAAAAGATACAAAATTTAACACTATCATTCATAATCTTAAGAAAACTTAGGAAAGTAACAAAAATTTGTTCTGGACCTAAATAAAAACCCTCCAAAAATGTGAGGACATTTTCAATTTCACCGTGCGATAACGAACCGTATGTTAAAATAATGAAACGGAAACAATTTTATCGGACAATCGGATCGTTCTATACAAAATTGATATCGGCACCGCATAAATCGAGACCGTCTGACCAACAAAAGTTGTTGTAATTACGGAAAGGAAATTCCGTAAAAAGCCAAGGTGTGGCCGTGGCCTTACGATCAGCTGCGCATCAGGTGTCCGGCATTAGTGATGGGACACGAACGTTTGATTCGAAGTGAGGAGGCTGGTTGTATCCGAGAATAAAGTTGTTACAGTAAAGGGCTCCGAGTTGATATCGAAAAAGTTTCTACTTATTATGATTCAAATTGCTCGATAACTCGTGTGAAGAATTACTAAATGTATTCGAAAATTTCGGAGCAAAGGACTGATTCGGCTCATCATCCATTCGTATATTCTTCTTCGATTCTTAAGATTGTAGTAAGTAGAGGAAGCTTTTCTTTTGTTTATTTTATTCTACTATATTTTTCTATTGATTTATGTAACTGATTGAGTCCTATTGATTCGAATTGTTTTTTTTTTTATTCGAGTCCCATCACTATCAAAATTTGTAAAGGTGTTTGCGATAGGAGCAAGCACGATGCGCTCACGCATGTAGGTGAAAAGTTTTGTACACGGCCGGCATTTGTTTTTAAACTTTTTTTAAAACTTTTTAACGCAGTGGCAAGATTTATACTAGCCACCAGAATTTGAACTGTAACCTCTTGACTGAAAGTCGAAAAGCCTAGTTTTTTTGTGACGTGATCTGCCTTTTTATAATGGGGTGAGATTTTATCGTTAAATGTAAAAGAGTTGTTGAGATAATGAAGCTATTTACATGCTAAAGTTTTTAAGTGGTATTTATAGAACTCGTCCATTAGGCTTCTTACAACAAAGATTGCTGCTCTCTTTTTTCGATATGAAATGATATTTAATTTATGATACACGATATTAAACGGCAATCATAACATTTCATAAGAAGTTCTAGAAGGTAGGAACCAATCACAATGTAAAAGACTAATCAAAATCAACTACAAATTTAAACATTGACTACGTAGTGGTAGTCGTATTACATTTCTATTAGGTACCTACGTACATACTTCGTGTTCAATTGTTCTAACCAAATGATACTCAACCCCGATCTCTTTCTTAAGTTAATTACCGGAAATATACATCGGCATTTAATTACACACTAAATAGGTCAAGCGATTATCATTTCCAAACGTGCGTCTAATGTCAAACGTCAAACGACAACGATGTTGCCATCTTTAAAAAATCGATTGCGCCCATCTGTCTGGCCAGCCACACCGCCGCCACGTGCCCGCGAAAAAAAATAAAGAAGGGGGGACAAGATGGCCGCTCCCGTGCACTTGACATTTCCAATTAATTTGCGCGGGACATCTGTGTCGGCAGGGCAGCTGAGCTGGAGTAATGCGGATTACGTTATATTACTTGTGCTTGGTTCACATGGTGGAAGTAACTGGAGCCGGTAATCTGACATTTCGGGGCCAGTGGCCGGCGACGGTGTAGGTAGAGAATTTGACGAGAAATACGTAATTTCGTTTGGCAGTTCTTAATTAAAAAGATGTAGGTATCGTAGATACTTAGGCTTAGGTATAAAAACAGACAGTCATAGTTACATTTGAGGATATTGTTCGAGGTTAGGCAGTAAATTACTTAACTGACCAACAACTTTTACACTTACGAGAAAATATAATCATTTTATCTCATCAGACCCATCTACAGCTTACTAAAGCCTCTGCTGTAAGAAATGCAAGACATCATAGAATCCTGACAAGTACTCTCGCCATAAATAGCACGGCGCGGCGCTAGCTAATTATTCTGGCACATTATATTACTGTCGCCATGTAAACAGGGCTTTAAATTTGTTAGGGTGTCGTTCCAGTTATCCCATGTGTGGGGAATTCGTTATGTTTGTCAACGGTAACAATGGGTAACGCTTTGCCAACAAAGGGAGAAAAAAGTAGTCGTTATTACAACTTATTTG
Source organism: Pyrausta aurata (assembly GCA_963584085.1). Classification (NCBI taxonomy): domain Eukaryota; kingdom Metazoa; phylum Arthropoda; class Insecta; order Lepidoptera; family Crambidae; genus Pyrausta; species Pyrausta aurata. Next base: position 2,871,231 of record OY757269.1, on the reverse strand, counting down.
TCATACTCGATAAATTATATTGTCGATTATTTAATAGGACCGTACATATTGTGACACTAGCTTTACATAATTTAATTCAGCTAACCTATAAGCAATTGATTTCGATCCTCCGCCATCATCCAAAATTTCGAAGTTGGTACCTAGCAATTACATACGAATTTGAGGTTGGTCATGTTACAAGATTCTTTGAATGAGAGATAGTCAAAAAGATACGAAAAGTTATTGAGCAAACTATTTTTTTTTAATTTTGCGTCTTCGTCGCCCTCTCTTGAAGATAAGATGCTTCATTATTTGTTGACTCTCATTTCTCCTTATTGGTTCCCGCCATAACTCTAATAGGTGCCAAACAATCCCGCACAGAGCGCCGTTCAAGCTTACGTAAGTGCCAATTAGAAGTTCCACTTTTGAACTGTGGGCCTGTGTCTGCGATGCGTGAGGTAGGGCGCTAAAATGAATTACTTATTAGGTGGGTATGATGGTAAATTAAAAAATAACACCTTTATAGGTGTATGTAGCCTATACAATGCCTATGGACTTGGTATGGGTTATGTGGGACTCTTTTCACATCCAGGTTAACCTAGGTTTTGCCTCAGACTGTTTAATAAGATAACAAAGGTTCTCTTGTTTGTTAAATGATAACAATGAGAAATATATTACTCGCAGTGTTGTATTTAGATAGATGTATCTTTAATTATTTTTTTAACTTTAATTCATTTGACAAATATTCACGACATTACAGTAAGCATTTTAATGACAAATGAAATCAGAATGATTGTATTCAATTAAAGACAGTGATACTTTAACGTAATCCTGGAAATGCACATATTTACATAAACATTCCCTAACAGTGACGGAGTGAATCAGAGATGAGTCACCCATGCGAGATGGCTCTCCAAACATGGTATGAAACAATTTGATACACAAACAATGAAGGCGGAGGAAATTATTAATTAGATCTACAGCATCCGCTGAATTTAGATGCTAACTACGTAAAACAACATAGAGAGAGTTTAAATTTAGAGTCGTCATTTGGAAGGCATACCAGCTGTTATTCCACTTTTATAACTATGGGTTTTTCCTTTTTTTATTACCTGAATTTCCCTCTTATCTTATTTTATCATTGTAAGATTAACATTTCCTGAACATTTTGGAATTTATTTTCATACAAATGTGAGGGTTTAAGACTACCATTTTTTTTAAATCCCCTGCCTAAAATGCAGGAAAAAGGATTTTAAAAAGTGTTTCATCAAACGTTCCCACGGTTCCATGGTTTTATCTCTGTCTATTATCGTCATCAGCATTTATTCAATCAGTCATAAACACCTCATTATACAAATGCAAGTGAATAAAACGACAAAATCGCTACTGAAACTCCTTGGCCCATGCAATCTCTTCATCAATAAACATTTACCCTGGTGCAAGGATCTGCGCCCCATCCCCTTCATCTTAAGCCAGGGCCACAAACCTGACCTCCAGAAAAGCCTGGGAAGACCTACCAACAGCCTTAACCACGATCATATTCTTGTTAATACCATGTCGCGTTTCTTTAATAACCATAACATAAATGAATATCGTTTGATGATCGTGGTACGGTGCGACACACTCAAATTAAGCACCTGCGCAAAAAATGAAATGAAACACCAAAACACCCGCCTGTCTCTCTTAATTTACTACTATCCCCGCTAATAGGCCCCTCTATTAAAATTAATATAGCAAAAACTTTGACTCACCGATGCTCTTTAAAAATTAAATGCAACCGAATGTATAATAATTCGCGGTAACGAAGGTTTTTGTCTTCCCCGTCTTATTTGTCAGGTGACAGGTCCGTACATAAACAATTTATGACTGTATTTACTTTATTTACGAGGCCACTGGTTAATATTTAGTGTTCCGACGAAATAAATGAGATAATAAATAGGTAAAGCCAACCTTGATATGAAGCTTAAACGATTATAGGTGTCATAAGTTTCATCGATTCAAAGGTTATCTGAAATATTGAATGCGAAATGGAGGCTTTTAAGAACTAATTGGAGTTCGGCTTACCGAGACGTACCATTTAATGTAAAGCCAATGGTCACAGTATAACTTTTAATGCAGAAAAAGTACGATGTTGGTTAACGTTGAAAGAACATAATAAACTATGTTTTTGAGTTAGTAGGCAAGATATTTAGCGAAGGAAACCTGACTAATACTATTAATCAACTCATAACTTGGTACTTTTATTGAAAAATAATATAAACATAGTTCCTACAACGATTTTCGAACAGTTGAACCGAACATTTTACCAAATTCAACCACTTCATTGATCCTGGCCTGGCATCACAGCGCAGGATTTGCAGTTGGTAATGGGAAAAGATTTCATAACCTAAACTAGGTGAGCTTATTGAACGCTTGCTGGAAAGCGGCAACCACATTAACTACCCTAAGTTTGTCAGATTTCCGAATGAATCCACCTGTAAGGTACGTGACGGCATTTGCAGTTGCCTAAACCGTAGTTCAAAGCACTAAAGGGACTTTTTCCAAGTACTTCCCTACCACTGCAACTCCTCTATAGGATCTACTACAGCTTGACCTAATTGAAAAACTCAACCTGTGAGTAAAATTACACTTGTTAAAAGCAACTGTGACAGACGAGGAATCGATCCCCGTGTCTTACGATATCAAGGCGCATGCATGTACCACTCGGCCACCGTCACATTGGCAAGTCTGCTGAATTTTGAAATTATTAAATTTGTTTAGTGACAGAACACTACATAAAAAAACAAAAATGCAATTACCAACTCGTGAGTGTAAAAGCACTAAAGTTCGACCGTTGCTATCACACATCAAGTTCCATAGCGATGGATCAGCGTGTGAGCAGAGAATAAAAACTCTAGCGCAGGTAGCGGCGCGAGTCAATCGGAGAGAACAATGGCGTCTGGATGCGCCGGCGTTCGGTGGCGCCCGCGGTGTTAGGGCTGGGACTACACTTCAGTTGAAAGCCGTTTTTATAAAAATATATTAGCTTGATTGATAAAGAGATGGAGCAGAAAAGATATAGGCTTAGGTTGGCACTAACGGTGGTATGTGCTAGTGCTTGGGTCGAATGCAATCTAAATGCTATCAGTATAACAGAAGAGACTGAATGTCCCAGTGTTGAGCCCTGAATAAACATGTAAACATTCAAAAATTACTTGCTTCGGCACTTCATATTCTAAATAAATAACATAGAAGAAGTAGGATGAGTAAGTGAGCTGCGAAGGTTCTTTACAGAACCGAATAAATGCCAAGAATAATATTGATTTACTTAGAATCATCACTATTTTTGAATTGCGAAAAAGTGGCAACCCACGAAATGACATTTTGGTCTATCTAATTAAATCTGAGTATAATCTTAAGATATGTTTATAGGGAAAATAGGATTCTGGACGAAAGAAAACTGCAGAGTTTAGTGAAATATAACGGAACATATATTCCAAATATAGTATCTTGGAATGCAGAATGTCTGGATCCTATCACATGAATTTATCTACAGAATATAATGTAATGGGGGTATTTTGTGGTTTATTAATATCCACAATTTCACAAGAGGCACACACTCAGGCAAGACTGTCAAAGTAAGATGACGGGAACCAGTGTTGCCATAGCTGGCATTTCCGTGTTATAATGATACCAGTATTTTTATAATAAAGCACTGCCAAATAATAATTGTTTTTTGCTTAATTTTAACAATGTTAAATGACGAAGATTAGTCACCTGCGTAAAATCAGGATAGGGGATCATGGTGAAGTTTTTGTGATTCTTAATCCGCTATTGTTATTTAGGTTATGTTTGAAACATAACGCACACTTAACTAAACATCACACAATACCAAGCAAATAATCACAGCAATTATTTGACCATAGAAAGTCAACAGCGGATCAAAGAATATGTTTTTGCATCTATTAAACCTTCACACCCAAATCAAACTGCAATAACAATTTGGGTCTTTACTTTTGACAGGTTTTTTCCACATGTTGCAAGTGTTAGCCTCTATTGTTTGATGTGTCGAGCGTGCGTTATACAATGCCGTATTATTGTAGTGTTTGTTTAGGATCGAGCGACAACCCTGCGTGTGGTGCATTCCACATTTCCACCGTCTCGTGCGTGGATACTACGCTCAAGATGTCTTGATACATGCACACACGTGAGTCTTGAGTCCTTAGCCAAACATTGCGTGTCTTCTCATTATTTTTATTGTTTTAACAAATATTGTATACATCTTCTTATTTTAGATTTCTTATATCATTTACTTTAAGTGGCACACCACAAATTGAAGTGTTTCTTGCAACTTATTTTCCTGCTGCAGTAATATTCGAGCTCAAGGTCGAGTTTAACAAATTGTCTTTATTAATGCAAGATTTAGTTAATCCACTTATCTTGTTCGAAAGAAGAAAAATAAAACACGTAGTTTATTTACCCCTCGGATTTCTTTTTTTTTGACCTCTGTGTCATTCAGAATCAAGTATCAAGAATTCTCAGTCGTAGCATACGACGGGCTGCGCAAGAGTGGCGCGGGCGGCGCTTTTGTCGATTTACTATCGATTTGTGACTTCACACGAGGCCTTGTGCATTTACACTTGAGACGGGTGCATACGCGCGTCTTATGCAATTCGATTAGGTACCAATATATTGGTGCTTGCGGTCATAAATCACTATGATCTTGTTCAATACATCAAATAGACCGCTTATAATGGTTTTACAATATTTTTAACACTTACAGTGTCATATTTTATTCTTAAAAGATGAAATATGAAACCAAAAATTGCGCACGGGCGGGATTCGAACCAGCATCTTTCTGGCAATCCGGGCCAACTGCTCTTCCAATTGAGCTACCGTGCTGTCGGTCCGACCGCGCGAAATTCTTGGTCTCATTGATACGTCATTGCGTGACGTTAGCGCCATCTACCCGTCTGTTTATGCAACAGCGGGTCAAGTAGTTATTCTTTACAGAATAAATTCAACTTGGAAATGATAACGCTTCGCTACTCAATGGTTTTACAATATTTTTAACACTTACAGTGTCATATTTTATTCTTAAAAGATGAAATATGAAACCAAAAATTGCGCACGGGCGGGATTCGAACCAGCATCTTTCTGGCAATCCGGGCCAACTGCTCTTCCAATTGAGCTACCGTGCTGTCGGTCCGACCGCGCGAAATTCTTGGTCTCATTGATACGTCATTGCGTGACGTTAGCGCCATCTACCCGTCTGTTTATGCAATAGCGGGTCAAGTAGTTATTCTTTACAGAATAAATTCAACTTGGAAATAAGACCAAGAATTTCGCGCGGTCGGACCGACAGCACGGTAGCTCAATTGGAAGAGCAGTTGGCCCGGATTGCCAGAAAGATGCTGGTTCGAATCCCGCCCGTGCGCAATTTTTGGTTTCATATTTCATCTTTTAAGACCGCTTATAAATTTCAGCTATCTAGTAAAATAGCTTATAAATATGCAATATCTGCTCTCAACACGAATCTGTATGGGCAACTAATGCAATAAGTACTGTTTTAACGAAATCCATATTTAAGGGGACAGATTAGAGACTGAAAAGAGTCAGATAATCAAGAGGTTAAGTGCCTACTGCACGAAGCGTCATTCGTCAAAAATTTACTTGCTGCCGTAACTTCTTCAATCAAGACAACAAAAATATCAAAGTTTAAAGAAAAAGTATACCGTCTACGACCGGCCTAAACGTAATGTTTTAAAACAATGGCACCTTCAGTCTGTCAGCCGGCGCACACGCAGGATGACGAACAAAAACACGGCTCCTGGTGTTAACTTCCTATTTCGTTTTGTTAGTTCACTAAACATGATATTGTCTTGTACGCGGGAGATCATATAATGATCTACCATCTGGTGCTACTTGCTCTGAAAGACACATGAAGTAAGCTTATAATAGACTGCTCATTCACGAAGTTGTATTTGTTTTTTTTGGATGGATTAACCTCAGAGATAATTATAATAGTACTGCTTAACAAATTTCCTACTACTACGACTACGGTCCCAAGTGGGTAGATGCAAGGACACCATGTTCAGGTGGGGCTTTTCCAAAGGACCTGTTCTGTGTCTGTGGTTTCACTCCACAAAACATGTCCCACCTCTTGTCTTGTCCTGTATGACCCGATTCTTGCACTCTGGAGGATCTAATATGTGCAAACGACAAGGCAATCCGCGTCGCTAATTACTGGACACTACAAATTTAACTTAATTTATATCGAAGCGCTAAGAAGAATAAGACAAAATTCCTGATTTCCATTTATCTTTCTATCAATATACAAAACCGCTTCGAAATATTTTCTATGGATGCGATGCGACTGAAGTATTGAAATCCGATAGGGTTTCGTGGCAAGCCAATCGTTTGCGTATCGTTGAAGCTTCGTTTAGGATTTATATTTTAACTGGCTAAGATATGCCTTAGCAAGCAGTACATAACATTTTAACCCATTTCAATAGTTGCAGTATACAACACGTTGTATTATGCTGGGCTAAGATTTCCTGCTGAAACAGCTTATTTAAAATAAAATACTACAATAGTCTCTCAAAACAATCAATCCACAAGAAAGCATACATGGCCGGTGCGTGCATCTATAAAGTTTGAACTTTTAATAACTTTTACTAGCACCTGAACAATAAATTGGTTAGACAGACCACCATGAGTAGCGTTTACGATGCAGACTCATGTAATGTATGATCACGAAGTAAACTCAAATGGCATGCAGACAGATCTTGTACCTACCTTATAAAGTTTTGAAATTGGACGTATATAGTTATATACCTGGCAAAACAGTGTTCAATTTTTATAATCCCGAGTGCGATATCGATGTCTTTCTTATATAGCAAAATCCCTTTTTAACCCTCTATGCAAAAAGAAAGGGGTACTTGTCATAAATATGAAGTGTCTGTCTGTGGAATTGTAGCTCCCAAATGGATGAACCGATTCGTTTAGTTATTTTGTCAAATAGATAATTTTATCTCGAGTGTCCTTAGCCATCCTACTACTATAATAAAGGCGAAAGTTTGTAAGTATGGATGTATGGATGTATGGATGTTTGTTACTCTTTCACGTAAAAACTACTGAATGGATTTGAATGAAACTTTACCACAATATAGCTTATACATCAGGATAACATTATAGGCTACAATTTTTGAGGTTTCTAATGTAAGGTCGTAAAAAAACACATTTTTTGCGCTACTAGACGGGACGAACCTGAAGTCCACGCGAACGAAGTCGCGGGCAAAAGCTAGTGTTTCATAAAAACTGTTCAGCCGTTACAGATCATCAGCTATTTAATAGTAGATGAGGGTTTTGATAGGGGCCTTTAAGTTTTACTTTGTTTATCTTAGCATCTACAAAATTACTTCAATAGTAATCAGTCAGGGATCAAACGACTCTCGAGAGTCGCATAACAATGGAATTTCTATTGTGTCTCGTTCACACATACTTGACGAGTTAATGTGGTTACTCAAAGTATATATCTGTCTATCTTTAACCAAGTATGTAAGGAAAGATACTAAGATTCCCATTTCTGATAATCATGTCCCAACTATCGCTGATACATTTTAAAAGTGATGTCTTAACGTTATTGTACCATATCTTACAAGATGACGAAAGATGACTGTACAGATACTCATCATCGTGAATAGTAATCATGATGGATCAGCCTTAATCACCATCGTCAAAAAAACATTTGCAGTAATTCTGCAGCTGGTCAGTCAGACACAATTTCTTGTCGCAAACTTGTTTAAGGTACAACGGGAAATGTTGTGAATTCACGCGATGATCATTTCGTGTTGTCCAAATTATATTTTCTTTACTAGAATAGCTAGCTGTTCGCCTGCGTAAATGAACGTGTCCTTCAAAATTTAATCGCAATTTTGAAACATTTTTAGAATACTATTGACAAGATCAAAAATGTCTTGCCTATAGCCATGATTAAAAGTATCTCTATGATTTTCATCAAAATCTGTTCAGTTGTTTTAGTGTAAATAAATCAAAACTTGTGTTTCTCTTTATCCACGTTGTTTAATTGTTTGTACAATACACATTTTCATATTAAGCTTAATATTATTAGTAAATTTTAATGACCAATTATTTTACAGATATTAAACACCTGTAATTTCAAATGTTTACCCTGCATCATCGATCAACTATTGCAAAGGCGTTTCACAATCAGCACTGAAAAAGTTCTAAAGATGCTCCACTTGATATCCCTTTTTCTTCAGGCACTTGCTATTCACACGTAATAAAATCCGCCCTAATTCGCCTTACCTTGCAAAGGCCACAAAAGGCCCTAACGGTTTGCCGGTTAGTTTCGCATCGCTGGTCAAGGATGCAGCGACAGGTAGAAAAAAAACTTGGCGAAATAGAGCCCCGAGGGCTGCATGCAGAAGGGAGCCACGATAAATGTAAAGTTATGGAAATTCACATGGTATTTTGCACTGAATAGATAATAAGGTTAGAAATGCCCCGGTCAGTGCAGCAGAGGTGAGCTAGTTGTGAGCATATGCACGAGCAGTACTTCAGTCGCGTGACAAGAGCGTTGCACTAATATTCTGCAAGAACAGCGATTTTGTTACACCAAGTATTTTAAAAAATACTCATTGATGACTGTGCACGCACATTACTAACAAAATTGCTACCTTAGCACGCAATGTATCGCATCCAATTTGCTTGGTTCGCTTGCGTACACAACGATAGGGATGTAGCTCACGGCACAGTACAAATATCGATAAATGGTAATTTCCCTACTGATGTTTTAGGAGATTAAAACATTATTAATTAATTAAAATAAATATTGTTTAGTATTTATTTATAACAAACTAGCACCCTCCCGCGACTTCGTTCGCGCGTCTAAGTTTTACCGTTCCCATAAATCGTAGAATTTTTTATAAGTCCATACGCATTACTACTTCTATAGTCTTCCCCTATAAATATGCTATCTAAAAATGTATCTGACATAATTTATAACCATACAAATAGTTTCTGATATTAGTGCGTTCAAACAAACAAACAAAAACATCCAGCTTTTTAATTAGTATATTTATATATTATAGATAAATGTTATATGTATTTTACGTCCTTTGACACAACACGTAGACCGGGTCTGATTTTTTTCTTATTTTTATGTTGCATGTAGTTTAAATTTTTCTTGTTTGCTATTAATAAAATAAAGTTTTTTAAACTTATACGGGGATATTATCTTTTTATTAAACAACAAAATGGAAATACTATGTACGCCTATTATCAATTATATGTAATTCTTTCGGATGGTAGAAAGAGTAGGCTATTGCTATTGTGCCATGTAGATATCTACCCTATCATAATCAACAACACCTAAAGGCCGTTCCCACGAAAAATTTGCAGAAAAGTTTCACATTGAACACCCTTCGACAACATCAGAGCGTGGATGTCCACCGGCAATATGACCTTCTGAAGATTGTAGGATTGCATTAGACATAGTAGACCGCTTGCGACCGGACGCTGTGGAAAACTGTGGGGTCTATATAACTATTCTGTTGAAACAAAAAAATATATTAATAAACTCTCTTCTTGAGAGCAACATCAATCACAAACATGTGTCAAAACATTGCGTTTTCAGACATGTCAAATTATTGTCAAAAATAAAATAAAAAATATGTTAATATTAATTTATTTTAATATTATTTAAATCAAATTATTAATGTTAAGCAATACGTAAAAGTATTAATTTTCTCTATTTCAAGTAAATTATAGCAATACATTTTTTTTTCTTATTGTTTTCTATCGGAAGGTAATTGTACAACCCTTTGATGCGATCAAATGTGCCGTAAAATAATATACGCAAAACTAAAATCTTATGTTTTTTTTTTCAATTCATATTGTAAAAATACATTACACCGGTAATTGAAGTTATCGATATCGATCGACCTAAAATATCGACTTTTACCACAACGTAGTATTTTGACATTACAGAATGAACGTAGCGGAATGATGATTGATGGTTCCACAGCTAGCAGCTCTGTGATTGGTAGTTGGTTTTACGTACTAATCACACCAATCACAGAGCTCCCAGCGGAAAGTGTGATTGGTTTGTGATATTGATGCGTTGATTCATTGATTGGTGCTTTTGGCACTGCAGCAACAACGCCGTACCGCCCACCGGCGACACAGGTTCTCATACAAACGAACTGTCAGAACGTTTCTAACCTTATTTATCTATTCAGTGGTATTTTGTATATCAAAGTTTGAGTAATAGTTATTAATCTGTTTTGTTGTTTCTGATTAGCTGTCCTGCTCCAATCGATAAGTGCAAAATTTTTAGACTAAAGAAACATACAGTCGAATCCTCCTCCTTTTTGAAGTCGGTTAAAAATCGGTTTCAATCCTATATTCATACAGTTACATAAGAATTTAAAACAAAATGGTGAATCACATTCATTAATAAAATAGACATAAATATTAAACAGAATTATCTAACATTTAATACCAAATTATATTCATGTAATATTCATGAAGATGGTTGTATGCTGTAAATGTCTCCTTACAGCATACCACCATCCTAACCTTGCTCCAAGCGCCGCCATAAAACCATCCACCTGCAAGCGCCAAACGAAAAAAAAAACATTTGCCGAAAAAAACACAATCGTACAAAACACTTGTTTTGACAGCGGATCCCTTTGCGTTCAGCTCGCTACATTTGGCTTGTGTATGCGATGTGACACCCCTATTGTAAGGTAATCCGAGTCAATTGATGCTGTATTTGTGCATAATTAGATGCATTGTGTGAAATTGATGCTAATACTGTATTGGAGACGCAAAAATCAAAATTTAGGTACGAGAAAGCAGTGGATAGACAGCCTTTCATGTCAACAAGTGATCACAATAATTGAAAATTGATTACAATTAGAAAACCTCGTTGCGGATGAAAAACTGCTAAACAGGTTTTCATGAAACATAGCTAAGAACACTCGACATAAAATTATCTATGACATTAAAAAACTAAACAAAAATCGGTTCATCTGTTTGGGGGTTACGATACCACAGACAGACAAACACGTTAAACCTTTAACACCCCTCTCTTTTTGCGTCGGGAGTTAAAAAGAGTAAGTTACATATTTATGTGTGTCTTTGACACGATTGGCTAAATCTAAATTTAAAAAACATTAACAATTAAATACCACACAATGATGATGATCACCTGTTCTCAAATGCTATAATAATTTCACCAAAAAGTGCCCAAGAGACACAATGCTTGATGACTTGCACAACACTACAAAACGACCGATTCGCTCAGTCATTAACTAACAGCCACTCTGAATACGATCTGCATTAGAAAACGTACAAAAACAGGACCCTTATTACAACTCAATAAAGTTCAAGCATTCGTAAAATCTGTAACTGTTCTTTGATCACAATCTGGCAGTTCCAAAAATTGTGAGATATTGCGGGCACAATAGAATTTCACGCCATTAGCAATCATGTAACTTATTGTAGATGGTAATGTAAATTCGGGGTTCTGCTTTTTAGTAAGCCTTTTATAATACCGGCTCATTCAAAATCATTCATTTAAAAACAGGCTATGTATTTAACCGCATACGATTGACAATACCTATCAATAGTTCAATAATATAACAGAAATTCATTTTACTGGCGTTACAGAAAATAATTCCTGAAATAAACAATTTATTTTCCAAATACCATAATGCCTTACAATTCTCATACTATGCGGCTAAGATTCGCATTAAACATGGAGATTATCCTTTGCACGCATGTTTAACTCCCAAGCTGCAGCAGATAATTATTCAAATTGTGAGAACGGAATCCGAATATGTGACAACCACTTAATTATTTCACCCGAGATAAGGCTATTACCTACCATTTACCTACCGAATAATTTAAAATTCAAAATCTGGGAGCTGAAACAAACCAACGAAAAAAGATCTCTTCACAAGATTGAATCTGAAAATGGTTAAGAGTGGTAAGAGCTCTTGAAATGTTGGTTTTGAAAATCCGGGAGCTTTATCTGTCCATTCTGTTCAGACCCTTAAAATCCATCCCCACAAGTTAACGTTTCAAGAAGTAAAATATTCAGGGAGGTCCACACATACTGGTTTTGTGGTTCAGATTACCATTACAGAGGCATCTGGTAATCGGTAGCCTTCGTGACACGAATCGAGATGTTCGCTTTGTTCTAATTTGATCGGAATGCAGCCGATGATCCTAATTGTTCAGCCACTGTTGCTGGGCTGTGAAATTGGGCAGATTTCGGTGTTAGTCACTGGATAATGATGATCGGATGAAGTTGTTTTTGGTATATTTTGCAAGATGACCTTGTAACTTGCCATTGCACAGTGACAAAGATACAGGAGCAGTTTTCTTATGCAGGTAATTAGAACATAGAGTAATTAATACATATTAATAGAAATATTAAATTGACAAAAATATATGTTTATGTGCCTATTCCTAAATAGGTACAAAAAAAATCAAGTCCGTATTTATGTCTTCAAGCCTCAACTTACCAGTCTTGCCGATCACCTCTTTTGACTTAACTAATAAGGGAATCTTTTAATACGCTTAATGATGCAAACATAGACAGTCAGCCGCTGATCACCCTGTCATGTAGTAGGAAAATCAGTGCGTTCGTAAGCTCATGACGACCTCAGGCCAGCATCTACGGCACATGAGAACCGCCCGCGGGCCGCACGCGAACATTCCACCCGCATAGCTCGCGTATGAGAACTGATCGCGCATGGTGTGATGGTAATGTCTTCGTTAGAACGCTAATTACCGGTTTTGCTGAGGTTGATAGAGAGAAATGAGGATTGTGGTCATTAGAAGAATAGAACAGTGTGCTGACCACAAAAAAATAATAAGGTCAACCAACAGACCAACACTGTTCATTGTAATAATAATAACATTTGACGGATCCCTCAAAGGATACAGACCTACTAAAATACTAACGGATACTTTGATATATGTATAAGATCTTCTGGGCTTGGCATCATAAAACCATTTATCTTCTAGCTCTTGCAGAGCCTGTGGTGGTTGCGTAGCTGATCAGACTGAATCCCACGAAACACTTATTAAATAAGCACTATATTGCTCCGTTCCCATCCGTTAATCATTTTAATTGTCATTTCAAACACACCGACTGTCTTTAAAAATTCGGCTTGCTTGTAAACCTAACATCTAGCGCCCGAGGTGATAATATTTATTAATTTCTGATGTTTTAATTGCAACACCGAATGTATAATAACCGGGCAATACCAGTAGCGGAAACGTAGATCACGATCCACACGTTAGTAGCTCGTTATCGATCATTCGATGCGCGTACGCGGCTGCTTCGGATCTTAACTATAGTTCTGCCGCAATTTATAAGATTGCTTCTTAAGAAAAGGCTTATCGATCCGAAACAGTAATGGTATGGATTGGTGATGAATGGGTAGGCAAGTGAAAGGACTGCAAAAAATAAGAAATAAACCATTTAAGAGCAAAGAACGTGGGCAAAAAAGTAACGAGATGAACAGAAAGCATTTTGGGCTAGGTACGAGTAATAAAAGAACAAAATCTTTTCTAAGATCTTACAATTATGCCCGGAATGAATTAAAAAGTAGCATAATTATAGATCAAATTCTCAGATAGCATTCTAAAAAGAGTGCTAATTTGTCAGATTGGTCTTTAATTCAGATTTCATATCATCTTTCTTTTGTTATCATTTAAAATTGCAACCTATCAAGCGTATTTTACAATGTCCATTGGCTTTCTTTGTACATTAACATTAAGCGTCTTGACGATAATTTCCTTGGCTTTGCCCTTTCACACACGTTCCTCGGACGTGATGGTTCCGACCGAAATTAACAAAAAAAACACTAAGTACAGTCTTCATAACGTATCACGGATGTCCCCACGGGGCTTTCTCACGAGCCGGAGATTTACTTGTACTCTGGACCATCTGCTGCGATACATTTCTTTCGAACACACCCATTACTGGCCTAGCAGAAGGTTAGAATGTAAACTGCCTTAGAACACAAGCAATGAAATGCGAATAATTCAATGAAATCGAATTCTAATCTACAGAGGTCAGTCGCTCTAAGTGATTATAGGTTATGTTGTAAAATATTTTAGGCGATATGCTTACGATATTGATTTCTATTGGTAATTTACAATGTGACCGTACCTTCAGGCGATGAAGCTGTAAAGGCATTAGAAAGGAACTATTAGAGAAGTTTAAGGCGTGAATTAAAGTTTAACAACAGATAAATTGCCAAGTCTTGGCTAATGGCGACGATTATGTCACTAGCGACCTTTTGTCGTAAAACTTTTATGTTTTAATTAGCCAAATATGGCACAAATTGCAAGCGGACTAGGTGATTAGATTATTTAGAAGATGATGGATGGTTTATTATAATTATACAACTAAACCACGATGATAATCACGAAGTAAAGTTCGTTTATTTTGATGTTATTAAAAATAACTGTCTTTTATTGACCATAAAAGAGTTGCTGTAAAATACTTTATTGACAAAATTAATTATAATGTTGATGATGCAGTTGAAGATTACTTAAATATCTGTAAGAATTTTAGCGCCTTAAAGGCAAGATGCTGTTTTTGTTTTGAGTTATTGTTAACTCTTTGGCTTTTAAGTTTTGTTAATCATTGTAAATGTAGTGTGGGTGGATGCTGAGAACATACAGGCACATGACTGGTAGTTCATTAACCTGTATGTGTTGTTTGAACGGTATTTTAATAAAAAAAGGCTTAATACTATTGTAATTGTCATCAATCTTTTTTCATTGTTTGGTAATATTTTTCAAGCACGTACAAACAAATTATGGAGCAGGTTTAATATTCGATCGCCTCTGATTTTACGTAGTAAGTAGTTATTTATATTATCTATGCCTCTACTCATGCTTTCAAAGTAGCAACAATCGTACAGAAGAAAACAAAATAGCGTGACTGTAATAATAACAAAAGCATCTGATTAATAATGATCATCACATATCCATCACATTTCTAGCCGCAAGCAAGTGCCAAACAAGAACTACTAAACAGTAGATCACCAATGTAATCAAGTACTTATATCTGCTGGCTAGCACGAAACAAAGTTGACCAATTTGAATTGACCCCTTTTGTTTCAAGTCTAAAGGCTTTTGCCCACTACACCGTAGCATACCATGACCGTGCTAGGAACATGTCAGGCAAAAAAATATTTGTATTGAAAACTATGACACTTTGCCCACTAGACACCACCAACACCGTCGCGTGCTATGCACGGAGCGTGCCAATCCGTTCAGTGGGCAAAGTAGAGCGTGTCGTGTTGCTATTCGTGCTTGACACGTTCCTGAGGCAAATTGACGTGTTGGCGCAAGTAACCTGCATCACAAATCTAATCCTAAACCCGGCCTATATTTTGCATCTTAAGACAATAATGTATAACGCTACCATAGCACATCAAAGGCATCGCAAACCTTATTTTAACTGTAAAGAATACAGTCAGAAATCACGGCTACCACCGGGAATATCTTCATCGCTTCCACATCTTCGGAGTCATGGGTCCATTTAATCGAATCATGTCCTCGTTTTGGAGCTAAGCGCTCGGAACTATAATAGCCTCACGCACTCTCAACATAAATCCATTTAACATTACCGAGATCATGACAAAAGACACAACAATTAAACATACCATACTCTCCAAGAATACATTGTTTCCCAGTTAAAAGAATTCAATAAACCCCCCTGAACCAAACCATCATACCAATCCACAACAAACAAACCACCTGTACTTGCGGAGTACACCAATAGCTCCGCGGGTTCAAAGGTAATCCATACGGAACTCAATAAAAATAAAGACTGAAATTGACTTCTACTCGTATATTCGTGTATTCTGAAATCTAAGTTAGTTTGCCGTGGCCAGGCATACAATTCGGGCGCAATCACGCGATGGCCCAACAATTAGCGGATGCGCAGACGCAGAGCGACGCCCGCGCACGACCGGTGACCGCCGCGGGTCAGCGTTCAAGTGTGCAAGGTGGAGCGAAGAGCGGTTTTGCTAATGGAGAAATAAGTTAAATTTAAAGTGTATTTATTAAATTGGGAATAAAATATGTTACTTAAGAAAAAGAAAACCAGTAAAAGGCCTGCTAGCTAAATAGCCTGAGTACCAAAAATCCAATATAGCCTGAATAGTCCAACTGTCCTGAGCCCCTATTTTTGAATCACTCGCTTGTATATGGCGTGTGATTTTCGTTCGAAAACACATGAAAAATCAACGGAAGTCACTCAAAATCTAGTCGTGAGTACTTACAAAATTGAGCAATGATTTTTTTCTTTTTGTGTAGATTACAACTGATTTTCATTACAAAATTCGACTTTAAACATTTAATATCACTCGCCATCTTGACGCGAGTGATTCAAAAATAGGGGCCCTGTTCATCGTTTCGCCCGTATTAGAGCCTCGTCAAAAAGGCAAATGGTGTGAAATAATCAGGTCTATAAAAAAACTACTATTTTATTTTGCAGAATTTGAGTCAGTCTTTGTTGAAGGCTTTAAACTTTTATAATAGTTTCTAGAGAGATCTGTAAGCCTTAAAATTGTTTGTTAGTTTTTTCTTTAGATATTTTTATCTTTCTTCCAGGCTCTATACATATTTACTTCTATCTAATCATTAAGAAAAGAACCCACTTGCGGCCAATTATCTATCAACACACAAGCTCTTATAAATTACACCAATGCAAGCGATTCCATCGGTACCGTCGGCAAAAAAATGCAAATTGTCATAAGCCACGGGCGATTCACGTTCAGCCATTCCCACAGTAGAGCCGACACGCCTCGGTACCGTCAGCAGAATAGCTTCACGACTGCTCGACATTGCGTTAACAAGATTTGAGGAGCTTTAACTGATGTGAAAGTTACAAGCTCATTAATACGCATTGACTATTGAATAAATCAGAAGAAAATCAGAAATGAGGAGATACGTAGAAGAATTAAAGTAACGGACATAAATCCCTGAAAATCAGTAAGTGACAAGGGGCAGGGCACATAGCGCGAAGAACTGATGGCCGTTGGGGCTGAAAAGTTCTAGATTGGAGACCCTTCCACCAAAGATTGAAGACCATTAAAGTTGCGACTATAGTGCCTTTTTGCTACGTACTTATGTAATATCAAAATGTTCTATTATAGTTCTTCTTTGCGATCAGTACTAAAGACGTGACCGAATCCCCGCTCCACATAGATGTTATCTGGCATTACGAATCTGCTATAGTATTACCGTCGAGGCATGAAACATCTGTCTCAGACTCTCAGCGCATGCTGGACGGGACCAGGTTCGATGCTGGAGTAGAGAAAATTATAGGGTCAAAATTAAGTGTACTATGTGAACTGGAGACATCACATGCTTGCTCTGATCATAAAAAGTAGCTGAACTACGCAATACAGAAAATATTTTATCAAGCTTCCAATCATGTTCCAATCACAATAATGCAGCTATGTAAGTACAATACATGCGCTCAAAGAACGCATTTTCGACGTTTTTAATTTTGACACAAAATTGATGGAAAGCATTTCACCCTTCCAGACTTTGTCAATTTTTCTATAAATTTTCTATCAAAATTTAAAACGGCAAAATAAAATTATTTGAGCTGCTGAACTCCAGTGGCAAAAACCTTATGAATGATATCTAAGTTTTTTTCAAATAAGTACTTACAATAAGTCACGTCAAAAATTAAGCATCAATTTCACTCTTTCTTAAAAACGTTCACATCATAATCAGTTTTTTTAAGACTGATAAAATTTTAAATTATTCTATAAATTGCAATCAGTCTATTTACGGCAATGTCTAATATGACTCTATTACTATTCCTATAAAATCATATTCTACGTGTAGGCTATCATCACAGACGGAGAAGAGCATTTTCAGCGTTACTTACCAATCTATTTTACAAGCAATTCAAACACTAGAAAGTCTCTCTCGTTCGCCGATTACTCTTGATTACCATAAAAAACCTATCAACTGCTCATCCCACAATATTCAGTATGATCATACAGTACAATTTCGTTGTGCGTCTACAAGTTAGAGTAGGTTGCACAAAAATGTAAGTTACGGTTAGGTTAAAGTTTTAGTAGAGAGAGCAATCTCGCAACATTGATGAGGTGACGCAGCCTTGCAAAATTTAAAATGCTTGCTAATGCGACGGTAGCCGAGTGGTATAGGCATGCACCCGGATAGCGTAAGATACAGGGTTCGATTCTTTTCTGAACCAGTTGCTTTTTAAAAGTACAATTTATTAAGTTTCAGTTGTTATGCTAGGAGCGTAGGATGTCTACCGACAAGTAAGGTCACACGACCTGTAAGGTCGAACGCACTGGATGCAGACCGCTTGCAAAAGGTCATTATAGAAAACAATAAAGGAATGCTGAACATAAGCTGTTCAGAAGTTTCGTAGACGTCTTGTAGCTGAATGATGATGATTTTTAAGCTATAGTTAGGTTGAAGCTAACTGTATAGTTAGATTCACCGGTTAAAAAGGTCGGTGCAACCCACTGTTCTTGATTTCTCCCAAATCGACGTTTCACGTGATCTGACACAATGGCAAATCCACAAAAGGCGGTAACGGAAAAATAGTGATTGTCGTCAGATTGCGGACCTATGAACTTTGAGGTCATTGTTGAGTTGGTGGAAGTCTCTAGGCATATTAATGTTTTTTGCCAACATTGAGGTTATCGTAAAATTATACAGTAAGATATGGTATCCTAAGTTTGGAGGGCAGTGGAAGAATAGATAGGATATTCAGTAAACACCATAGTTGGTCTTTCTTTGACAGCATCATCAGTCAACATTACTTACCAATTAGACGCGAAAATGAACAGATGTCTGACTGTTTATGTTAAAAAATGTGGGGAATCGCACATAACTCCTGATCTCCCCCGCTTTAAAAGTGCCTACACAGCTTAAAGTGAAAGCTCTTTTTTGCTCTGCCCTATGTTGCTTCAAAGTAACAATGAGTCATTGTTGGAAAGTAGAGTAATCCCTTAATAAATTCTACTGAAGTGTAACCTGATGAGAAAACTGAAGAATGTTGTGTACCTCTGCCATTAATACCCTAATAATACCTCAAAGTAGGAAGCGGCGGTACAGAGAACGTTTCTAATTGACGGTAATTGAGCAATGTGACCGCCTCGGCGCAGGACACGATCACATCCGACTTTCCAATCATAAGCTACGCTAAGCTCATTGGACATCCTGCCAGCTTATAATTTAAAACTACTTGATAAGTTAAAGACTAAATAAATGACATTTAGTCCGAAAGCTAAGGACTCAATTTCAATCTTTCAGGATAGGATATCACATGCTAGAGAAAATGAAATTAAGAGGAAATCAGCTCTGTTTGAACGTGAATATTAATTAACCCACAACGACGAGATAATAATTAATATACTTTTTTGACACCATACAATACATAATTCACAAAAAAGTATTATGAAACAGCATCTTAATTTTACATAGGAGTACAATCAGGTGGTATTATTGCTTGAAGCAATTTATTCCAGACAACATTTAGGTAAGGAAAAGCAAATAAAGAAGTGGCATGGCGTGGCGATGAAATGTTTCAAACAAAAGAAAATGAACAGATTTGATAAAATTGTTATCTTTTACCACTAGGACACATATCCATTACTGTTGGTGACTCTCTTAAATATACCTTAATGTTTAGAATAGACGTGTCTTAGTCATGTGCAGTGGATTATCAAGGAGATATCAATGACCATTCACCTGAAGGTATCCCTCCCACACAACTGACCCACGAGCAGCACTGTTGACGTTTCCCTCGCCCTGACACCGTGCAAACAGCCGCCTAATATTATAAAGTGGCATTTACACCATCCGATGTCAACCATACAGCTTTAAGTAGCAGACATCTTCTGAGTGCAGTCAGACCGTTTTAACTGCCTACGTAAAATTTGTGACCAGAACTTTTTTTTATTTTTTTACTTTTGACTCTACCTTATTTGTTATTTATTTAATTTGGTCTAATTTTATGCATTTATTTATTTACTTTGTCTCTACATCTAGTGCTTACAAGGAATTTATGAGGTTCTGTTTCACCATATTAATATCATTGACAATAGTGACTGAGTTTCTTGCGCAGCTTCTTCTCAGCACTAGCCCACAATTGTCCCGAAGCTGTGGTAGGGTCTATATTGGGACGTGTATAAGTGCCCCCAGTGGGTCTATATGCAAAAATAAACGACTTTTATGACTTTTTATGACTTTTTCATATTGGCAAAATCAAGGCTTAAATAAATAGGCGTGGAATTGGAAATTTCAATGTTCGCTAAATTGATTCGTAAACTGTTTTAATTAATTAGTACTATTCGCGTAAACTTTATAACCAAATATTAAAAAACCTTGTTCTATATTAAAATAGACAATTTTACTCCATAAATGTAAATTTTAACTCCTTATCAATCCATCAATGATGTACTGTGTAGTTACAGGTATGACATAGGTATAATTACCTTACCTTATAAACAATAATAATAATAATAAATCGAATAGTGTAAACAGCATTAAATAAACAAATCCGGAAGGTTTGAGCCACTTAACGGCTGGTAACACGTCGACACCTATATTGTGTGAGGGCAAACAGTTTGGCCCAAAAGTTCCCAGGACGATTCACTAATATCCCATGTTATTTGGGGATCATAATTGAAAGGTCAAATTCCTTTTTGTTGACTGGTTGAGGTTCAAATTCAAATTCAAAATCTTTATTTCAATTAAGGTCATGAAATGACACTTATGACATGACACAATGACACTTATGTTCCGAAACATCTCTGACCATTCCATAATTTTGGCTTCATTAAATAGTACCCTGTTATAGCGAAAAGAAATTCAGGTTTAAAATGCAACTAAATCAATTGAATGTCTATCCAATGAAATTACATAGGATATTACTCGACGACGTTTGAAGGACTACGTCCCTTCTTTATCTCGAAAGACAGTATTATTTAGAATATTGATAGGTAATAATCCCAATACTATTAAATAGTTTTTAAGTCCAGGACGTATTACGATGTTGCTTTAACAGTTAACCAGCTCTGCTTTTGAGCGGATTAGCAAATTCGTATTGCGATTTCGTATAATCCGCTCAGCAGATAAGCTTGGGAAAGTACTACACGAGTGAGTGAAATAGATAATTAATTATACTTTCAATGCCAATTTGGAGACTTAACTAGTTGATTGGTAATTGAACTGCCTGGAACTTGAACGGATTAAAGCAACATTGCAATACGCCCTCAGCTGTATGCTAACTTATACGATTTTTAACCTACACGCCATTTTTTTATTATCTAGCAAAGGTCTCTACAATTCACAATTCATCCTAAAATAGGTCTATTTATTCGTCATTATCTCTCAACACCCCATATCTTTGCCCAGGTGTGGCAAGCCCCGCCCACCTCCTGTTATTGTCACGTGTGGAATCATTGCAGTCGTAATTTAGAGGGTTGCGCACACGAAACACGCATAGTTCACCGTCTGCTTTGCTACTACGAGCTTGATACGGCGCGTGGGCGTTATACTACGACTAAATGTAGTTGATACTTTATTAGTTTTATGAATCACAAAAGTATTTTACTTGTAAGAAAGCCTTAACACATTTAGGCTTGCAATAATAAATAAATTATAAATTTGCGCCAGACAAGACTTGGTTTCGAACAAAGGAATTTTCTTCCTTGTGCTACGAATACCAGATAATCATAATAACGTAGGCGTCTCCCATTAATACTTAAATACATATAAACATCCAGGGCTGGATAATGAACAAACCCACTGCCTCCTAAAAATTCACATAATCACACTTGCAAGCTTGCAACTTAGAAATTAAGGATTTTTTTAACAATGTTACAGTTCTTCGTTTACAATCTCTTTAAACCTATTTTCAGTTCTTTATTAATATTATCGATACGTTTTAACACATTTTTTCACTATTTCAAGACTTAATATAGTATAAGTCATGCACGATCGCAGTACAAGCTCATAAAGAGTGGGAAATAGACCCCATTTGAGAGCAGGCGGTGGTACCTGTTACATTTTTAACGAAACAAGTCTTTTATTGACCCCATCCTACGGTTGGAGTAGCGTAAGTCAAGTTTTATATTTTTTGTGGCAGAAAATTACTCAAGTTTTTGTCCAGTTTAGACATAAGATGATAAAACTTTAAAGAATTTGATAAATTTGTGTGAAAATCAGCTCAAAACTTGTATATTCAGTCTGTATTTTTTAATTATGAAGGATAGTTTAATAACAGCCCAATATAATTGTATATAAAATCAACAGGTTTTAAGATGATAATATTTCCTATATATTCTCTTGTAATTTTGTTAATACGATAAATAAATTAAAAAATATATAAAAATAAAAGTATTATTTTTTATTTCCATAAAAATAAATAATTTGATCTTATACGTTTCTACCACGTGGCGGCTAGAATGTCAAGTAAACAGAAGGCGTTGGAGTGGGTGTAGAGCCGTGGGAAATCCCAACTATGGGAAAATCAATATTTTGTGGAACCGGAGGCTACTATGAACAACCTCAGTCATCATGGCTCATGGCCTCATTAACGGGGGAAATATTTATTAATTATATTTTTTTCGAAATCATTCGGTTTTGGTGCCTTTGTATTCGCTTCGCTACATAAATTTTGCTATTTAATTTTTACTCGACTAGAATTTGGTTCGTCCCAGAATGCTTTGTTTTTTTCGATGAGTAGATACCAAATAATTTAAACGGTGGAAGGTAAGGTAACATCAGCATAGCAAACAAAGATTCTGGTTGAGTTTCTGTATTTAGTAATATTGGTTTAATCCGTTCAAGTTTCAAGCAGTTCAATTCCCACTCAATTAGTTGAGTTGCCAAATCGGCATTGCGATGCGGAAGAAAAATTTAAAGTCTTTCTATTTTACTCACTCGTGTAGTGCTGTCCCTGTTATGCTGCTAATCTGCTGAGTGAATTTTACGAAATCGAAATACGAAGTAGCTAAATAATCCGTTAAAAAGCAGAGCTGTTTAACATCGCAACACGCCAGGTACATATTTACTAAAGTTTAAATAAACCAATAAAAACATAGTGATTTCTCTCCTTGTCATGTAAAATACCGTCATCCAATAAAACCGGAATTCAAAAAATTGGAAACCTATAAAATGGTGTACACGGTAAACACATAATAACACGGGCGGGAATCGAACCCGACGCGCCTTATAATTAGGACGCGCAGCGGGCACCGCGCTGCGCGGGCGCAGATTGATTCAACCGCTGTCATTCCGTATTTATTGCTCGGACTAAAATTGGTGACGGCTAAAGAAATAGGAGGATAAGTCCTAACGACCCTTACCTTTTCTTTACTCCTTTTATCAGTTTACTCTTATAACAAAAAGCTTAAAACCTCGGTAACGCTTCATTTCCCAGGTGATGTACCTATGTCGTTGATAAATAATCGTATAAATGGGTAGAATACTACGTGGTTTTCGGCTTTGTTAAGCCTTTTGTTAAAACTTGTAGAGTCCGCTATCATTCGGGGCAGTTCGAACGACGATAACATTGGAATAAAGGTATTTTATAGACCACGAGTAAGTATACTATCCGTGCACAAATTTTGGAGAATTGTATATATTTATTGAGTAAAGACTGAATGACAGGAGTGCCCATGGAGGGCGGGACGTTAATCACCAATGAAACTAGTGTCCAAAAACCAAGCTTAAAGGCTTTATTATGGGCATTTCTTATTTCTGGCTCTGGGGTCAAATTTTCAATATAAGTAGCGATGTTTTAACAGACTTGAGCCCTTTTACGATTAAATGTCATGTCCACCTTACACTATCTTCAAAAACCTGGTCCGGCGCCGCGATTTTGACAGATGATTTAGTGAGCCGACCCCGGGCCCTTTGTGTCCGTAAACATCCGACATCACCCTGTTTACAATGCGCACTTTAAACTAATTCGGGATATAAATGACTGCGAGGTGCGGGATTGACAGGCCTGATGTAGCGTCTTACGTGGCAGACTATGGATTTGTTGATTAACTATAACTCTTAGGAACACGAGCGCAATCCAGAGTTAACATTTCAACTCGGTGTTAAAATGACAACAGGTTCTTTGTCTCTGTCATCAAAAAACTGACAGCGGCAACGACGATTTAACCCAGACGCGGAAGTCTCGACATAGTTCCTTGTAAAACCACCAGTAGGCGCTCGAAAAATGCTGAGACAAAATTGGTATTTTCGTGTATTTATTGATTGAGAAGAATGTTTGAATTAAGCTTAAAAAATTACAAATATTTTTAAGATTTATTAAAGATTTAGCTTTGTAAGTTAGAAGGATATACGAATGGAGCAGAAAATCTGAATATTGAAATTGTCTACGCGAAATGTCAAACATGTTGCTTCAGACTTCCAGCAGTCTGCACAAGTGGCCTGTTGTTAACCTGAAAAAAAACTCGGAGATCTGTTCAAATTTTACTTCCTTTCTTCTAGCTTCTTACAGACAACAACCATCAAAAAATTATGAAACCTAATATCTATCAAAATGCAGCTCTGAAAAACATCGACAATATAAAATAGGTTGCTAAAGCCGTGCCCTACATGGCTCTTAGAAGTTTAGAAGCTGATTCTGACCCTATAATAATGCACATAATATAATATCAGTGTGACAACTTAAGTATCTACATTATATACTAAACCCTAGATTATATAATCCTAAAGATCATGTTATTATGTCAATCTATCTTCATATTTCTAACACACAGTCAGTAAATAAACTTGGAAAATATAAATATTAGGCTTAGTTCTTTCTTGTACTTAAGTATAAAAAGCTGTTACTTGAGAAGCAGGTTGGAGGCACATCAGAATAAGTTAACCAGCGCGTAAATTGAATTTAATAAAAACTGAGTATAAATGAATCCACGCATACGACAATATTCATAATTTTCAGCGCCATAATATACCATGATTGTACAGACGAAGTTAAGCCTGTACTTTTAAATTGAATGTCCATAGACAGCTTCATAGTCAAACGGCTAGTTTTTATTATAATAACTTTTAATAAGATTGATTTTAATGGGGAAGAAAATAAAAATATGTATTTTGTAAATTATTGTAATAGTTGCTGTAGAGTAGTGCGGGTGCTGTTGACACATAGAAAGTAAGAACAGTAATCTCGCTGTTTGTGTTTTAGCAAAAGTATTTTAGTGACAAAAAACTTAAACAGAGGTCAGAAATCATAATCCGTGGGTAGAGATCCTGAAAAATTTACTTATCGAACAATGATGAGATACAAAATTACCCTTTGGTGACCCTCTTTTATAAATTCAATTCAATAAATTATATTTAAATTCTTACGTCTAATATAAGTAAAAAAATACAATTTGAATTAACAATAATCACGTCATAATAATAAATAAATAAATTCCATTTATATTAATTAATTTATCAAATAAATACGTTCCGAATTCGGGATTAAATTAGTTCTTTTTTGCATTTGAGATTTTATGATAACTCCTGCTCTTTACTTACAAGAGGTTGTCAAGATGTAGATTCTGACAACACAGGAGTTGCAGGGATGTGTAAGTGTAGTTTTAAATACTCAACTACTAATATAACGACGTTTACGACGTCATGCGGTTCAATGCGAATCTACTGCATACATCGCCAATATCTTTTGCGGCATTACTTTAGTTATTTTCATCTGTTTTATAATAAACGGGGAACAATAAAACGCATCTGCCGCGCACGCTGCACGCAGTTATGTGGGCTCAATAGTAAGCCCTTTATTAGCTTTCCGACAAATTGGCGAATAGTATGCCTTTGACAGCTGTCGCGAACGAAAGTGCCACTAATAATGTTCTAAGGTTTTGCGTATCCGCTCTAAATAAAAGGGTTTCTAAGAAGTTATTATCTAATTTGGGGCTGAAAGTAGCTATAATAGTACAGTAATTACCTTTGTTTGACACAAAGAAGCAGCAGATGTAGCTATAAAGTTACTTAGAAAGTAAAGTTAGCCTGTAAGCATCCCACTGCTGGGCAAAGGCCTTACCTCAAATATGAGGTAGTATGAGCCATACTCCACCACGCGGGCTCAGTGCGGATTGGCAGAGGGGTGTTTGCAAGGCAAGCGACCAACCTTGCTGTCAGATTTTTCAAGCGGCCCATAGGGACTTAGATATTATGAAGTAGGTAATAATTATATAACCTTAGATTGCGTAGGATACTATGCGAGGATAGTCCCTGAAAATTTTAAAATGTTATCTATTATTGCTGTGTTCTTGGGAAATTAACGCTTGAGTTTGAGTTTGATAGAACTGCCTAGTAGACCCAGGTTTCTACATACATACAAAAAATGATAGTCCGTTTGCCTTTGCTAGTCGAATATTGTTAACAATCTTAACATTTCTTTCTAACGAAATATTCCATTTTGAAATAAAATAAACACGAAATTCACTACCTACATAGGTAATTTAATTGTCGTTGAACACTCTCATCTGACGACCGATTTGGCGCAGTGGTTAAGAAATTGGCTACTGCGCCAGAGGTCGCGGGTTCGATCCCCGCACATTACAAACATTTGTGTCCATGAACATGTCTGTTTGTAGTGGTCTGGGTGTTTTCTATGTTTTCTATGTATAATATGTATGTATTTACAAAAAAAATAGTATTTAAGTATGTTTATAACCGTTGCCTGGTTACCATAGTACAAGCTTTGCTTAGTTTGGGACCAAATGGCGCTGTGTGAAATGTCCAAGGATATTTATTTATTATTATTTATCTTTTTGAATCGAATCTATACTAATATTATAAAGCTGAAGAGTTTGTTTGTTTGTTTGTTTGAACGCGCTAATCTCCGAAACTACTGGTTCGAATTGAATAATTCTTTTTGTGTTGGATAGTCCAGTTATCGAGGAAGGCTTTAGGCTATATAACATCACGCTACGACCAATAGGAGCAAAAATATAGTGGTAAATGTGTAAAAAACGGGAGAAAGAAGTCACTATTCCACGCGGACGAAGTCGCGGGCAAAAGCTAGTACTTAATACATTTATTGACTGATATTATTTTAAAAGTCATAAAAAGATTGTTTACAATATTCGACTAACAAAAAAGAACTGACTATAAGAGACATTATTTTCGATTACCAGCGAATAAAAATTAAAAATTAAATTCTTTTATTTGTACAATAAGGTTTTATTAAAATAAAAGGTAAGCGCAACTCTATTGAAATTATAGTCTTTTGTTTTTTCTTACTTAAATAAAACTTTCGTGCATTAAATAAGCATACGAATTAAACTACATTTGCATTAAAATTTTATGAATGCTAAATTAAGCAGCACTGTCATAATGGGCAATATCTCACTCGTTTTGGTCATAAGAAAAAAAGCATTATTCTGAAAAATGCGGACCGCACATGTGGCCATAACAAGACAGTAACAATTTGTAAAGACAATAACAATATTGACATCAAAATAAATATACAGGTGGTATTGATAGCTTTCTTTTTCTGAATTTGTTGACAAGATTCCACAAATTAGCGAATTCCACTTTTGGACAGCGAGTAGGCAACGAAATGTAGTTTTTTTGTTGAATACAGGTTAATGTTAAATAGTTAATGTTCTCTCAAATATTTGAGCTTAATTAATGACAAGAAAATATTACATATTGCTAATTATTTTTTAAAACTATTCACGTTTAAAACATTATGACGATAAAGAATTTTCAAATACGTTAATTAATATTTCATCGTCATTAAAATCTATCTAGTCTTTTTTGTGCAAAGCGTTTGGGCGTAGAGCATGACAGAACTGTAATATTGAATCTGCTAAAAAGCTAGTGGTTTTGTCCTTATTTCCGATATATTATGTACCATCTAATCTGAACTTTCACCATTATATAAGGGATAAGTTTCTGGATGGAAACTAAGTACTGTGTTTGTTGAAAATAAACCATTGTATAGCTTTGCAGGTGTGGAAAAGCACAGATGAAGATAGTTACAAAACAACATTCGTTGTAGGGATTAACCTACCTTCATACACCCACAGAAAAATACATATTATGCCATTTACGCAGCAGCTAAAACTTTTCAAACTCATCCTCATAATTACGACGCACGAAATATGTAACTGAAACAGCTTACACACATAAAATAACGCAAAAATATAATAATACCATCGTTAAAAATAAAGGCAGAATTATTTCTATTCCGAGACAAAATAGAGAAAGGAGCTGAATTATGTTAAGTCTATTATAAATAAGTACAGTCGATATCAATAAACTCCTCTTTGTTCGGCCTTCTCGGCACGTTGCGGCATATATTGAAGCCGCGTGTACTGCGTATATGTAGGCCGTTTAGGGTTCTGTATATTAGATAGGAGTAAATATATTTTTTAAATCCATGACACACATCGGACATGTTCGAAAGGTCGAATGGGAAAAATATTTCACAAACGCGAATGCTCTAGCTAGAAACTCAATGAGGGCTATCGCGTATGATTCGCCGCTAGGGTGTAGCGTGAGGTCTTCGAAATGTTAAATGTCACTGTTTGTGGGATATATGTACGGATTTATTTCTATTTAGATTAATGTTTCGAATTTTAGCAATAATTTCCATTTATTATGGCAAATACCAGTTACGGATAAATGAATGAGAGTGTTTTAAAAGGGGGACTAAAAAAATAAATGTTAAATCTTTAATAACTTGTGTATTTACTCCTCTTTTCCTAGCAAAGCTGGACTGCGACAAGCACGATGTATTGTAATATTACCATTTAATGGCAAACTTGATTATCTATCTCTCCATCATGACAAATACCCACCATAAAAATATTCTGGACCTCACGCAACAGTGGCGCCAACTAGTGAGCACGGAAACGGTAGACCTCATTCAATGGATTCTAAATATAATTTTGAAATGTGTTATCTCAGCGCAGAACCTGCGTCATTTTATATTTTAGAGTGCTTACTAAATAAGATTTAAAAATACTAGTCTCTGTCACTTTACCTTCCTCTTTGTAATGTAAATTAGTAACAGTTCTTTACAGACGTAGAAGTTTTGTTTTTCAGGCCTTGTCCCAGACAAATTACCAATTCTTCTTTTTGAACACATTTGTCAGTTCTTACGACTATTAACGTCCATACTCTACTTTATAGGTACATCAATTTTTTTATACAAGTCTGTAATTTATACGGAACCTTCCTCTAATAAGAAAACCCGCGCTTACCCTATTTTTTGTGCTTCTTATTTCACCCGCGAATATACCGCCACGTGCGTCAACAGGTGACTGCAGGCATGTGTTACCTTTTTATTATCTTTTTAATCAAGAAGATGGCCCGCCGGATGACTTTTACACGGCCAGACCTCGCCGGTCGCTAACCGTCAGTGCATTTTTGCAAATGATCTACTGTTACTGCTTTGTCTCAAAATTCAAATTCAAATTCAAACGCAAATTCGTTTATTGCCATTAAGTGTACAATAGGTCTTAAAAATAAGTTTTGAACTTAATTCAATACGATAAACATACTGGCAGTTTAAAAAAAAATGTGACGTTTTAGTTTAGTGAGTTTAGAGAAGTTATGCCAAGCAAAAAATGAGTCGCAAATACGACGACAAGATTCTGCGATTTCTTTGAAATTTGAATTTCGAATTATGAATCCGTACTATGAGTTGATGACCGTGTCGTCAATTCATGGAGCACAAATTTTGTTTGTGATGTCAGTTCCATACGCTAGTAATAGTAGCTCAATGCTACAGCCATGGTAATTCCTTTGTCTCCAAAGTAAATATGATAAAGATACTGGCAGCTTTTAAAAAAGGTGTGACGTTTAATATGCGGTTTTGAACATTTTTTATCGTCGAAAATAGATGATGTTCTGATAGGACATGTTTATTAAGCTCTGTAGATTACGTCGTTCGAGAAATGTAGATCATATTCAGTTATGATCCATAAATTGGGAAAGGAAACATTTTACAGTATCTTTAAAAACAATTGTTTATTTGTTCCTTGAGGAAAATTTAACCACAGCTTAAGACTTATTCTTTTTTGCTATCAACTTTAGAACTTAAATTAATTCTTTTTCTTCGAAATCCTGTTGTATCATCATCATCATTATTATCATTATCAGCCAACGGACGTCCACTGCTGAACCTTCCCCACAGTTTTCCATATTGACCAATCACAAGCGGTCTGCATCTAGTGTGATCTTGCGATCTTTACAAGGTCGTCTGTCCATCTTATCGGTGGACGTCCTACGCTGCGCCTTTGGTCGAAGGGTCTCCAATCTAGAACTTTTGTATCAGCACTGACAAATAATTATATTATACACCACGGGTTATTTCATTAAAATATTTATGACTGTACCAATTTGAGGGAGCGTTATTAACACGTTCCGGGACACTACTCCAGACACAATAGATGTTTTATTGTTTTCACGCCTGTAGGCGGGCACTGTCCCGGAACGTGTTAAATTATATTACTTATCAATAATTGTGATCAACTGGTCCGACAGGCGAGAAGTGAATTTATTACGTTGCTACTTTAATTGCTTACGATTTAGCCGGATATAATAAGAGCAATATCTGAATTCAGGATGAAAACATTAAACGATACTGATCAATTTATTATTGCACAAAAATAAATAGTTGCGTCTGGTCAGCATGAAATTTCATGTCACGGATTCCTTATATCGCAATTTACAGATATTTTTGGCGGAGATTTATTTAATATTAATACCTTGCGTTTCAAAAATACTTTACACTACTTTACAGCGTTCAAGGTCATTGGTAGACTGAGATGTTATTTATCAACGTTTTGAAAAAAAAAACGAAAAATATCAGTAAATTGTCGCGTAAACTTCGGAGTGAAGTTTATGATGACTGTCTAAAAATTGTAACAATATTCTTCCATCTTCCATAAAAATCTATATCCACCAAACACTTTTTACTTTGACTTTGTAGTAGTGTTCAGTGACTTATGAAGCTGACTATATACAAGCAATAAGGCTGGGTTTCGTGATCGCTGGATAACTCAACTAGTGGTTAAATGTCGTTACCAGCGGTCAATATTTACGTCTGTGCGTGTTTTTAAGGAAAAAATACCTGAACCAAATTCTAATATTAGGTAAGTAACGACATCCTACTACTATTATAAAGGCGAAAGTTTGTATGGATGTATGGATGTTTGTTACTCTTTCACGTAAAAACTACTGAATGGATTTGAATGAAACTTTACCACAATATAGCTTATACATCAGAATAACATATAGGCTACAATTTAGGGCTCTGCAGTGCTTAGTTACCGTATTTCTTACTTATTACTAGACTAGACGGGACGAACCTGAAGTCCACGCGAACGAAGTCGCGGGCAAAAGCTAGTTTAACCATAATTTTAGATGACTATCGATCACGAAACTGGGCCTAAGAAGAAAGTAACATTTTTAAAAGCAAATCAAAAAACTTTATAAAAAATATGAAAAGTGACTAGCAAATTATTGTCAGAAGAATATAATTACATAATTATTTCAACGATAGTTGATAAAGTTCATAACGAATAAAGGTAACAGATGATGACCCAAGCATGTATTAATAAGGCGATAAAAATCGTGAAAAAAGTTAAAACGCACATGGCAACCGTCGTCTGTTGACGGGTGCGTGCGCAGGTATACATGAGGTTGTGACATTATTATATTTTAAATTTAAAAAAACAGCCGAAATGCCTAAAAATATATATGTGAAAGTAATTCTGTCTCGTTAAAATATCGAAAACGCAAAAAGTATGCAGAAATCATTTTCTTATTTGGTCTTCATTAAAAAATTAATTAGATTTACCATACAAATACAGCTAAAAATTAAATTAATAAGGAACATTTTATTTGTACGAATCGCTGCATCTACCTCTCTTGAAATAGGTACAAGGTATTGGTGACATAATAATATGATAGATTGAAGTTATGGATTAGTAGTTATGTATGATACATAATTATGTAGCTCTAGCTAGATTCTAAAAGGTTTGGTCTTATGGAGGATGTAATTCAAAAATCTGATTTCTATCGTAATCGCTTATAATAAATAACTGAGGGGTTTCTTTCTCTGTATTTGAATGAATTGAATGATGGTTAAAACAATACTCTTAAATATATCTCAGGATTTATCCCGCGATATCCTAATCCACTTTACCGCACATTCTAACATCGCACCTGTTTACACGATCAGGTGTTCCAACCCTCAATTTCTACCTTGCAACGACGACTTTACCTTCAGCAACACATACATTGCTGGCTTAACTAAGGGTAGCGCCACTTATATAGAGTAGCGAAGCCGTCAATGGGTAACGTAGAAAGCGATTGAGTGAGTGCCAACTATGAATGGTCACGTGCATTCATTGATATTTTGACGGCACGGGCCGGGTCGTTACAAATTGTTACGTTTCCAATTTGTGACGAATTTCGAATTGTTAGTTGAAGAGTGGACAGCGAAATGTAGAGTTCCGTTGTAACTAGTACTAATACTATTGGAGCAAATATTGTTTGCTTTTCGGTAAGATTGTTTATTGGATATTCATGCTTCCTTTTTTCGAAATTTCGTATATTCAACAGTCCACAATTAAGGTTTGTAAAACTTTAATGAACCCCAAATTTAAAAACAAAGTTATTTTGAAATCTGTATTCAGTAAGCAACAATTTAAACATGACGGTATATGTAAGTATACATTCACCCTAATTAGCTTGTGTGCAAATTATATTCTCTTTAATATGTGCTTAGCATGCGCAACGTTACGACTGTTGCCTGTACTGAAACGATCATAACCAATTAATTATTTTAATGTCCTCTGTGTCGGATCACTGTAATAAACAGCTGATTGTATTATTGCTAATATCTTTGAGCTCTACAAAAATTGTATGGTGCGTGAGTGGAAGGGTCTTTTACATAAATAATGTCAGCATCCTTACGTGCCAATTTGCTGAAGTGGTTGTTTGTTGTCAATATATTTTCCACTACCATGACTTTTCTAGCTTCTTTAATAGTGATCGCAGTAATATTGTAAGTGCCTAATATTTCTGTAACCATTATCAGTAGTTATCAGAGTTAGCCATATAAAACAAAACAGTCATTTGCGTAGGCCAAAACCATGGCATATCAAATCCTGAACTGAACTAGTGGTCCCAGCAAACTTCGTTGTGCCCCCCGTTTTATGGGAATTTTCTTTGCTATAAACCTCACGGAGCCCGAGACCTTTCCAACGAATGCAAAACCGTGGAAATCGGTCCATGCGTTCTGGAGTTATAGCGTCAGGGAGGAAAACTTATTTTTATAAATCAGAATAATTTTTATATATTTAAGATCGAAAAAGCTGAACAAGATTTCTAAGTTTAAGTTTTTACTATCGGGACTAGCATTTTTATGACCAACAGCCACAGTCTGAAGCAATCGAAATGTTTTTTTTTTTACATTTTACCTCGTTAAATTTAATCTCCTGATTTTCTGGTGCATCAAACATTCTTTTAACTTATGCAGCTATATTCTCATAAATTAAAAAAATATTTATAAATTTTTAAAAGCTTTATTCAAACATTCTTCTCGAGCAATAAAGACACGAAAACACGAATTTTCTCTCAGCATTTCTCGAGCGTTTACCCAGGTAAAACCGTGTCGAGACTTCCAACACAGGTAGTTTACCTATCCATCAGGCCTAGACAGACTAGCTAGCACTAGCCTACATCCACCGGGTAAGTGTGTCAGTTGGCGGCAGCTGGCGCAAGGTGCGCGGCATGTGACGCGTGCGCAACTAACCTAACCTTTGCGGACAAAAGGATACTAACTCAGGTGGCGCTGAATCGTTAGGAGGGGTTGTGTCGCACTTTCTCCAGGAGTAACTGTTATTGACTACCTGGTGGAATTAATTACTTATCTATTGAGATGTACCTACTTTCAATACTGCTTAAACCCTTTCGGAGCAGTACCAACAGTGTCCTGAATGCGTTGGCCGAGCGGTGGGATTCCCCGATGATACAAAGGTGGATGAAGCTGCATGCCAATTCATCGCCTTTTATTAGGTAAGAGCGTGACATTTTTTGAATTAATTTTATTTTGTTTTTATCATTATTTAATTGTTATTTATTTTCTTTTATTTTCTTTAAATTTATTTTAATTTAATTTAATTTGATAATGATAATGATTGACGTTTATGTAAATTATGGATAATGTTTATCTGAAATAAATGAATTTAATTTAATTTAATACAAGCATCAGAATACTAGAATTAAGCAGTATGTTTAATAGTCATGCATGCAAAAATGCTTAACTTTAACAAAGATTTGACCATCTTTACGCAAAACAGCTTCCATTCTGCAAAAATAATACTGCGTCATAGAAATAGGTAATAGAGAGTCGTGTTCCATATATTTCACCCTATAATTTAGTCGGACTCTTGCAAAGGTTTTGAAATTAAAAACCCTACGCGTTTTATAATGTAAATCTAAAAATAGATACATGTAACAACCCAATAAAGTTAAGATAGCGCAATCTCCTTACACCCAAGTAATTCAGTTATCCTTTATAGGCTAATCTACATACCATGTTAAATTATACGCACGATGTGTAACTGGCATAAAAAGCTCTGACCTATTGTCCACCGTTA
Organism: Pyrausta aurata; assembly: GCA_963584085.1. Lineage (NCBI taxonomy): Eukaryota > Metazoa > Arthropoda > Insecta > Lepidoptera > Crambidae > Pyrausta > Pyrausta aurata. The sequence goes on along the minus strand of OY757269.1, from coordinate 2,836,555 downwards.
TTATTATAATAGTGAGGAATTAGCCCAGCCTAATGCAATAACGACAAGGTGTGACGCAACTGTCAGTACAGGTGGCGAAGTCAGGTGTAAACTCACCCTTATCTTGCATTCCTTCGCCCAATAAAAACTATTACTGTCAAATCGAAATCCCGCGCAAATGTAACCTCTATTATAAAACGATATAGAAACTCTGTGGATAAATACTACGTGCAAAAACAAAGTGGCCAGTACGCCTTTGTCAAATAAGCAGGCTGTGGTATTCCACAATTTAAGGCCATGAGGCAGTTTTGTAATTAAAATAAAGAACTATCAGTTGATTGAAATTTACGAGTGATTCAAACTGTTTTTGCCCGTATTAACACATTTTACATGTCGAATCGATAGTCTGCGGCGAAAGTATCCAAGGTTTTCATCCTTATTGCCTTAGGGATAAAAGGGTAAATAAATAGCATTCAGTTTGGTCGTCTGCACATCAGATGCAATGCCATCCGTAAACGCTTCGCGGGATAAACAGGTCGTATTTATCGAGATAAGTGTGCCTTTTACATACATTTTAACGACAACGTAGAACCTTTTTAAACTGAAAGTGAAGAATAATGATTATTTTTAAAGCGTGGCATGGTGACAATTTCAAGTTTGTTTGTCGCTCGCTAACCAAGTAATGAATTTTATCAAGTAATGATGTATTTGATTCTGAAATGTTGTTTTAATCAATAAGAAATGGTGATCAGGATTTTGTTGCTTTTTAGAATTTGTACAATAAATCGTATTTATACTACTTATAATATTATTATAAGTTATAAATTGTTCAGTTTAATTTGCTATTCTAGTATGTATTTATATTATTATATATATTATAACATTATATAAAATGAAAGTGAAACAAACTAATTGTAAACAAAATTTATTTAAGATCAAAAATGAGAAAACAGTGCGGTAGGTTCAATTGCTGTAAGTAAAACAATTTAAATTGTTGTAAAAATTCATCGGTATCAATTTACTGATTAATTAAACTCCGGTGTAGCGTCGTAGCGCACAGGGCACAGCCAAATATAAATGGTAAATACTTCGACGCCGTGAAACTTTAAAAATAAACACTGTCTCATTTGTCAAGAGGAATATATGAATGTGTTATGAGCTTGGTCTTGCAAGCCTACTGCATAGATAGCATACTGAACTAAAGTTTTGATACGTAATAATAGCCCGGCCGAATACATTAGCCCAAACCAGCCAGGTCAAAAGTACTTACATATCTGCTTTGAGATTAATGTTGTCCTGTCACCTATATAAGGTGTTTTTCTAATAATATTTTTATTGTTTTGTTAGGAAAAATTAAAAAAAACTAGCCCGTTTTTAAGAAAAAAAATGATAGGGTCCGGTTTCTCTGAAGTAATTTGAAGTTCTGTTAAATTTTCACCCGTTTATAGAAAAACACCTGATATAAATTGTCTTCATTTTTCTCTTGAACTTGAACTCATAATTTCTTTACCCAAAGGCTGTTGGGAAGATATCGCTTATAGCGATAAGACCGCCTTTATTGTACATTTCCTCTAAAAGAATTTGTAGTTAACCTATGATATGTGCAATATTGTAGAGTTATCTATCTATCTGTGCCACCAATAGGTAGTTTTATCATGTAGACTTAATTGCCTAATCAAGTGTGATGTACTCTTCGTAATTGGTACTATACAACATATCAAAACCCTATTTATCACTCAAATAAATTTCGGTAATCAGTCAGGTATCAAACGACTGCCGGGAGTCGCATAATAATGGAATTTCTATTGTGTCTCGTTCACACATACTTGACGAGTTAAATCTAAACTACAATATTTATTTATACTGTCACTTGTCACCATTTTATCGATCACGAGTTGAGTGGGGCCTGAGGCTTAAAGAGAAGCCTCAGGCCCCACTCAACTCGTTTATTTCCTCCTTCATTCCAATAATGATACGTGCAAAAAGTTTAGTTTTTTCGCATGATGAATGGCCGATTGACAAATAGTCAGTTTAAGCGCGTGCCAAATTATATTGGGCCCGGTGTGCATGCACCTTTGCGCGCGCACGTCCAGTTTTAAGAAAAAAAAACCGATCAACGGCTGTCACTTCGCTCGTGTCGGTATCGCACGTTTTTTACCCTTAATTGCCGTACATGATCCTAGCTCTTTTACTTTATAACGCCATCTGAGTATTGAAGTGGTGTCCGTTTACGGAGATAGCTGGGTTTTACATTTGCCGGTTAGCTATAGCCTTACCCCCTTTCATAATAACTCAAACGGTCTTTTAAACCTATTTTAGCTATTACACTGTTTTGTCTCATTCTTTCTTGGCTCTGTCATCATATGACAGAAAGTGACAAAACAGTGTTATAGCTAAAATAGGTTTAAAAGACCGTTTCGAGTTATTATGAATAAGGGGGCTAGCTACTAAATGGGCAAGGAAATATAATTACGAAATTCCGATGCGTGAGTAGCGTGACCCATCATCTATAAAGCGTTTCAACGAAAATCCACCACATCCTTGTTTTTTAAAGGCGGGTGTATGATCGTTAAAAACATTATTAACTCGCCCAACCAAACCTATCCGCAAACAACCAAGGACACTCCAAATTACGGACGTCTCAAATTAGAAACATTATTTAACCCAGCTGTCTTTTCGCCTGACCAAATTCGTCGGGGGCACCTGCACAGATTTTTTAGACGGGCCATCTTGACTTTTTTACTTTTTTCGTGAAACACACTGACACCTGGACATTTCGCCTAGCACACCTTTGAACGCCGGCTGAACGAGCGATTCCTTTGTGCATGGTAATTAAAAAACATCTTGAATATTGATATGAGAGTTGATATGTTGTAATAATGTAATTTATTTCGCTCTTTACGATCGCTTCTTCAAACGACTTTCGCTTTATTCGCTGGAGTTAATTTAGCCAAGTATTTAGACGTGTTATACAGTCTATCTATTAAGTGGTGTAATTTATTGGCGGTTGAAATGTTCTGCAGTTGTAAGGACAGGGCTTAGTTCTCGAAATAGCTCAGGATTTATGTCAAGTAATTATATCAAATTATCTTCGCCTCAGGCGCTTTCATTCTCCCCATCCGTAGTACAGCAAATAGAAGAAAAACCAACTTATTGAACAAAGGTCAAACCAACCATCAAAGTTTATAGTTGCCTTTATTGTAGGCGTCTACATTTTAATTCGAATTAAACCTGCCAAGTGCTGGAAAGCAATTTTTGAATCAATTAAAAAATACAATAAAGTAAGTACTCTTAACGTTTGATTTCTTCGAAGATCGACCTGCGGCGAAGTGGTGCCAGCAGGTTGCAGGCATTGTGAACATGGGACATTCTCAAAAATGACTAAATTTGTAACAAGACTTCAATGTTCTTGAAACAATATTAAGTCTCTTAAACCGCATTTCATTATTTTTTATTTTTTCATTTATTTAGAAAACCAACAGCTTTACAGACAATATAAACAAAAAGTATGTATGTGATAGTATCGCCAATTAAAGGTTTCCCTTAAATTAACACATGACTGTAATTAAAGGAAGATGTAAAAAGAAAAATTTAGTAAAACTACAATTGGAGTGGAGTTCATGAATGTTACCTAAAAATATCCATACTAGAACAATACTTTATTATAAAGAGCTAAATATAAAATATAAAATCAGTGTCAATTACAAATTGATTTGTACATCGTCTCGAATGCATGGGCGATAGCCTCCCTATCTAACCTCCTAATTATGGAGATTTACTTACCCTAGTTGGGTATCCCATCGTAGAAAATTGGGTACAGTCACCGCAAAAGGGTTTGATAGTATAGTAATTGTTGGTCATGACATGATGGTATTCAAACACAGTGTTTGTATCATCATGACTTTACCGTGTAACTATACCTAGGTGCGTGTATGAAACAGTATCTATGCCTTATTGTGTGCAGTATATCATACAGCCCGCTAGCAAACCGACTAACAAATAGACAGCGGAGACTTACCACGTAGCAAACCCAGATTTTGAAGCCCTAAATCACAGAATAAGAATTAGATATAACGGGTTTCTAAACGCGAAATATAAATATGAGTACCTTAATCACATAGCTCGACGTATTCCAATCCCCACTCTTCATGTCCTTAATCCCTAAAACTGAAACTAGCCACCAGTGTCCAGACGTTTTCCTGAAACCCCGGCACACCGCAATGCCTGCAGCACAGTGCACAGATTGCAGCGCAAACACACACGATGCATTCAGCCGCGCGGCGCCGCTGCGGCGCCTGTTCGCATTGCTGCACTCGCACTGTCGCGAATTGGCCACTGCAGCCTTATTTACTATGAAGAGAAAAGGTAAACCTACAGAACCTTTTACTGATACGAAAGAATTTATGTAGAATACAAGAAATGACTGAACATATAGGTGGAATGGAATGGAACTTAAAGCCACGTATTCTGACCACTGAGCGAGAAATAAACTTAATAATATAGAAAAATAAAATATATTGGTACAAGTTCGACTTCATGAAACTGAACTATACTTTACTTCTTTATGATAAAAAAAATACATAATATACCAATGCTCCTCCGATTTGTTTACAATATTTTGTCACCTAATCCCAGACCATCATCATCACTATATGATATCTCACTTAATACTAGATACTGTGAATAACACTGCAATGGCCAATGCACAGCAAGCGCATCAGTCGACGCGTGCTAATCGGTGACGAATCTGTGAAATTGGCTCGTCGCGGACGCGCGCCACTCGCTGCCCCTCAGCACCGCTGCAAGGTATTAGCGACCAGCGATCTCTAAAGATGCGTAATGACCAACATTACGAGGTATAATGTAACATATTACAGAGCGACAGCGAGCATTCGTGCAGTCAGTACGTCGTGTTACGGGGAAACCAGCGAGCTCGTTCGAGCCGCTCGTTGCTCGCTTTGGTTGCGAATCCTTTGACTGCACGCGGTTTTGTACAGAGCTTTGACGAGCTGTTATGCCGATTTTAGAACACATCGTCGTAACATAACATGCTCGATGCGTAACACGCTCGATTCGAATGTTACATTATACCTCGTAACGTTGATCAGTACACACGTTTAAATCACAATTTCTTACACTAGACTATACTTAGTCTAGGGCCTTGATATACCTTATTCCCAATTTTGAAAAAGAACTAGACTCTAAGAGCGGGTGTGCTCCGCCACCCGCACCCCTCACGCAACGCGCTCTCGCCTCTCAAAACACTCGGAATATTGAAGCGATAGATTCAAAAATAAGGCCCCAGTGCCCTTTATTATAGTTATGATTTAAAAAAAAATGCATGCATTCTGATACTACTTACTGAAATCTTATTGTAACTTGAGCATAAAGATGTGCCTTGTACCACCCTTGCCGCAGCAGACGCGTCTCTGCGACACGACGCGGCACCGAATTAGCTGGTCTCCGAGGTGCAGACGAATGCGCTCTATTACATCGAAGGCTGGCACTTGCGATTCGATGCGGTGACGTTCGTTTTCCTATTTGATCTGTCTGCTATGACCTTAATAAGGCTTGTGGTGGCGCCGGGGCTTTGGTGCTGTTGGTCGTAGTCGTAGCGTGATGTTTTTATTTTATTATTGCAACAAAATCCACAGCCCTCATAAATACAGTTTTACCTACATTTTTCTTAAATACTAATCATATAGCCTATAAAGGAGGGAAGAAGGAATGATAAGGACTGTATTTATATGTTAAAGAGTAAAGCGTGTATTAGTTTAAATCAGGCAAAATTAAATAATATTTTATACAAACCAAGACGAAGGTGGCAGAAAGAACGACAGAACCTATGTCATAAAAAAGCTTTCACACAAGAAAAAATAAAAAACTGCAAAAACAGTATTTGCTCGGCAACACAGCCTACATTGGATTTTCTTTTTATAAAACAAAAACATGTAAATGTGAGTGTGACTGATGTCGTCGATCTTCCCTTGCAATTCATTTCGATTATCATGTTTTGTGTGTCAGTGTGTGAGTTTGTGTTATAGTATAGCCCATAGCTATTATCGATAAAGGAACTATCCAACACTAAAATAAGTTCCGGAATTTAGCGCGCGATCAACCAATTATTGAAAATCCATTCAATTTAATCGGTAAAATGAGAAGGTTTTAAGTTCAATCTATACCTAGTCTCTACCCATTTTTGCTATAGCATTTCATGGAAAATAACTGACGGAACACAAAAATCTACAATATACAATACGCCACAGAAAATACATCTAACTCAGTAGTCCAAAGCTGCGAGATAGGACTGCCAAGAGCTGTAAAAGCACAGCACTATGCAATCTACCATAGCCTAAGACTTCATATCAATAATCTAACTAAAATAAATAAAACGCGAAAGATTCGTAACAATAATCTAACTTTCATAAATTAAACATGAAAGCATCCACAACGCGTAGATTGATGCGTCTTCAAATAGGTATTGTGTTTAATTTGTTAATTCGTCGGCTAGACATAGAAGAATTTAAAATATGATTTATGCATAAAATGTCTGGCACGAAATGATTTTGTTTTTATAAGACATTCAAATGAGCTAGCTACATAGAGTCGTTAAATAATAATTTCAACATTTTACGTGAAATAATTTATTACACCGAACATCTGTTACGAATGTTGACACATATTTTTGTCTGCAGAGGAGCTGCTCATAAAAAAATACTAACGACACAACACATTGCACATGTGTGTTCCTTTGCCTTGTCTGAACAATACAAAAAAGAAAAAGTTCCAAGCAATTGACAGCGGAGTTGCCAAACCATAGAGCTGAATTTTGAAATTAGAACGTTTTAGTTTTTCTCTACATCCCACGCCAAGTTGTTAGCTGTAAATTTTGTAAATATTTCTTGTCATTAAGGTTTTAGTTTACTTTCTGCTCAGTTTATTAAAGTCTCTAGATTTTAAACTCTATTTCCATCGAGATACGACTTCTTAATTAAATATTCTGGGTAATTCTCGAGTTGTAGAACGATACCTAACCTATGACCTCATAACTATTTGTCTACTGGTTTATTTGGTGAAATGCCACATTTTTTGTGGAACTGAAACGATTTACTTGACGTGTAAACTGTTCCTGATGCTGAAAGTAATTTTGTAGACAGATGTGCTTACATGAATAAATAACCATAAATGTTTTTTAACTTTCATCAGTGTTACACTGATTCAATTAGAATGGTTAAAGAATATCTTATTAAGATAAATCGTACCGATAAACTCTCACTAAGTCAGCAAAAATCTTTAGACAAAAAAAAGGTTTTCTTTCACTTGACTTTATCAACTAAAAGAGGAATTAAATTGTATCAGAAATAGTAATTGCTCACGTGATCGGCATTTTATGGGCATGTTGAAAATATTCATGTTCTACAACCTTTTTCTTCCATTGGTTATTAAGATTAGGGATAGAGACCACCAAGAGACAATGCACTTAAAAATGGGCATCAAAGCCATCGAAAACAGCTGAATACCGTATTAACCCAGCCGCAAATGGTTTTATCGAATGCCAATGCATAATTAAATGAATTGCCAAGCTTATAAATGTACCCACTTGGCTTCTAAAGTGGATTATTGTTACAGGTGACGTGCGTCTGAAAGGTGCAGAAGTTTTTGCCGTCTATTGAAAAAGGTATAATTTGGGTTAATGCATTAAGTGTTCGTGTTTATCTTATTTACAATTACTTCGGAAGAAGCTTTATCTTATTTTAAGTTTACCTACATAAAACTTATTGCATACTTACTGCTGACCGGTTTTTAAGTTATGTCCTTGGCATATTGTCATAAGTACTAAAGTTGCCTGATATATTGCCTCTAGTTTATTTATTTATTGAAATAAAAGTTACTGATTTTTAATTTCCATGTCGGAAAAAATATTTGTAACCTGTAGGTATTTACCTGAACGATATGCAACAAAAGCGATATCTACCAAAATGAAACTGATCGTATTTATTTGCTTGTGTTAGAAATCAGTTTCAGTTTGTCTAAACTTTATTCTCTGCCAGTCAACCGCCTGGGAATGCAGAGTCTAAATATTAGTTTGTATTTTATCAAACCAGTATCATTGTCTTCTCTCCCCATCCACATATGGACGGATCACAAATGGCAAGTGTTATGCAAAAGGAAGCCGACCATCTGGCTGACGGCTACTCGTAACTTGGCAAACGTTGCATTCTGCGATCCCCTTCCGAGAAGTGAGCTATTGGTGCCGCGGTTCGCGCTACTTGCGGGAAGCCTCCGAAGTTAGTGATGTCTAATTATTTACTTAACTATGTAATGTTATGATGACATGATGTTATTATTCCCTTATAGTCAGTATGACCGCCTACCTAAATTGTACATTGCCTTTAATTAAACAAATTTGTAAATTCACTAATGTTGTGTGCAATAAAGAGTTATCTATCTATCTATCTATCTATGACATTGATAGAAAAATTTTCCTTAAGCAATACTAAACGTGTATGATTAATTGGGTACCTAATACATTCATTGTAAGGGTCAAATCCGTTATAGCTTCACTTTCCTGGGTGCGTATTGGGATGTATCTTTGACAGTTAAGCAGCTCTGTTTTACTGTCAAGTTAGCAATTTCCCATTAATATTAATAATATTTTATTATATGTATAACAATATTAATATTAATATTTATGCCGTTGTAGTATTGTTATAATATTATTATATTGATAATATTAGTTTATATTGAGTGGGAATTGAACTGCCTGGAATTTGATCGGATTAATGCCCTATCGATAGTGTACGCACCACGACCTGGGCCCCTATTTTTTAATCACTCGCTTGGATATGGCGAGTGATTTTCGTTCGAAAACGATTTTTTTTCTATGACTTTTGACACTACGTCGAACGAAAATCACTCGCCATCTCGAAGCGAATGATTCAAAAATAGGGCTCCTGGTGAATGGGGAGGGTAATTGCTATCTACGACGACGAGACACTATCGGTAGTTGTCGGTGTCACAGCACTAGCTTTCAGTGGCGAGGGTAGTATCGACCGCGACGGGCGCCGCGCTGGCGGGCCGGCCGCTGCGACAGATGTGACTGTTTGCGGGTACCGCGCAATTTAACACGTTTACTTTACACTTGACAAGAAGAAAAATGGAATAGAAGTACTTAAATATTAGGCAAACCGACGCCTGAAAAAAATTGCTTACACACTCGGGTTTTAAATAGTCGGTTCACCAAACAAAAGGCGATACGAGGTACAAACGAATAAAATTGGTAAAAGGCAGTTACAAAGTCAAAGTGTTTTCGTTTGTTAGTACTTACGTCTCACATACTGACTACGTACCACGGTTGTTTGGCCCGTATTTAGTCAAGCATCGAGTTCCAGACACAAAAGCCAATCAATTGCTATCGCGTCCCATATGATGGGGTTTGACGGATTACTTTAACAAAAGTCTTAACATAAGTCATCATCTCTATAACAAGCCAAATGAGCCAGAGGTACAGTGTCCACTGCTAAACATAGGGCTCTCCATAGTTTCCCCCAGGGACCGTTTGGCAGTGGTCTGTATCTATCTATTGAAGGAAAGAAAGCGTTTATTGATTTGTTATCCGATCTTCATAAGGTCTTACGTATCCATAAGAGACCAAGAATTTTGCGCGGTCGGACTGACAGCACGGTAGCTCAATTGGAAGAGCAGTTGGCCCGGTTAGCCAGAAAGATGCTGGATCGAGTGCAATTTTTGGTTTCTTATTTCATCTTCATAAGGTCATCTATCTTGTGGACGTCCTATGCTGCGCTTAGAAGGTCTCCTATATAGAACTTTTTTGCCAAAGGCGACGACAACGATTCAACGTCGATGCATCATTGACGCAACTTCGTCATGGCTGCTAATTTCCAACTGTGCCGCTTATGTGTGTCAGACATCAGATTTTTAAAGAATCATCGTTTCCATCACTTTTTTAAAATAGCTCATAGATTACACATATAATATAATAGTCCCCCTAGCCGATTTCGACTACGGTGGCCAGTCACAATGACTAACCGACTGCGCGGGACATGTTATAGTGCACAAGTGTGTGCGCAAACACAGGTGCACTCTCTATTCCTTTCACTCTCATAACCCGATGAGACAGAAATCTGACACGACCGGAGAGAGATCAGGCGCAGGACCAGATTACACATAGGTATTTTTTTTATAAACGGTTACCGATTAATTCACAAACAGTTACCATGCAATTAATTAACTGCGGCAGTTGCTAACTGTAGCCGGTGACAGATGCGCGCCATTGTACACATTTCGGCGCGTGCGCACCCCTCAGTACACCTGTAACGTGTCAGATGGCGTCGTTTGACATTCACGGGGCAAAGTGTGTAAGGTGCATTTGAATTTGCTGTAATTACGTTAAAAAACACACTGTGGGGGTTGACGTTTAAATGCTAAGAAACAGTTAGCTAATTTGTTACCTAGCCTCTGCCTAGCCTACCTAACCTCTAGACGTTATCTCCTACTAAAAATTTTAAGTTGAAGAGTTTGTTTGTTTGAACATTCTAATTTCAGGAACTAATTTATGTCTTGGATAGCTTATTTATTTATAAAACATCACGCTACAACGGGAGGGGAAAGCTAGCTATTACACTGTTTTGTCTCATTCTTTCTTGGGGCTGTCATCATTTCACAGAAAGTGACAAAACAAACAGTGTCATAGCTAAAATAGGTTTATTTGACTGTTTGAGTTATTATGAATAGGGGGTAAATCTAATGTGCGTGCATGTATTGCGTAATATTTAATTGAACGCAATTCTAGCGCCCTACGCACTGCAGTTGGCACGGACCGCCATCAGCTGGGCCTATTAACAAAATATTGACGGAGAGTTGGCGCCCACCGTGGTATGCACCGTTATGAGACCAACGTTAATCACTGAAAACTATTAACAATTCGATTAAGCAATCTAAAGCTAATGAATAGCCCTGCCGAGTCTGATCACGGCAGCCAATCTCAAAAGGTCAACCACCTGCATGGACATTGTACTTACTTCTTGTTTCAATTTACTAAACAAGTTTCTTTTTCTCGCATTATAAATTAAAAAAAGCATTTACTGAAGAAACAAATTTTTTTTCTTCTTTATTTTTCATAAAAATGTTTTCTTCCTTTCATCTTCTTCAATATATACACTACTGAGCTCTCTATTCCTTTACTCCCATAGTCTGGGCTCTTATCATCATCATCAATACTACTCCTACAACTAGGCAACACTAATTGCAACCTACTACCTTGCACATTTGCAACAAAACGCCGCGTCGTCACGTCGTTTGTGCATCTGTCATTTTTAAAGGGCACTGATTTATAGAGGCAGTTGTAAACAATAAATGTTACATTTAACCCCAGAGTTAAGCCAACTCTGGATGTAAATATAAGCAAAATGCGTCTATAAGTAATGCAAATCTTTAAAAGATGAAATAAGAAATCAAAAATTATTTTGTCTTTTATTAATTCAAATATGACAATTTCTTTTTGATTGACACAGTTGTTTTTACAAGTGCAATTTATAAAGTTTGTAAAGTGACAAAGCAAACCATATAAAAAATAGACTCAATCATTTATTACAATTTAGACACTGACTTCAACGTTAGTAGAGGAGACATTTTTCGTTAACTTTGATATCCATTTGGAACAAAATAAGTGACTTTATGCAAATATCGTATCGCCAATTGCCAAAAATTTTTTTCAATACTTTAGCCAATAACCTGTCAATATGAGTAGTTCATTTATTTATTGAATCAACCTTATTTCCTGTGCCAATAAATATTTAGGCGCAAGTTGGTAAATTCTGCGTAGATTCAATTCTACCATAGTACTTAATTTACTATTCTAATACTTAATTTAAGTCGCAAATCGCATCGCAATGTCAATCAATTTATTTATACGATGTGTTCCACTTTAACAGAGTAATTAGAAAATTTGCTCAACATAATCAATGCGGCCTTATCGTTAAGCAATCTCATTCAGGCAAACAAAACAAGAACTTATAGTTCTAGTTATAGTTGAATTAGGTTACGAAACTACGAATATATGGAAACCAATTAGGTAGTCCTCCTCGTAAGCTGTTTTACTACGTAAAATACTTGTAAGTATGTACTGCAACCCAAACATGATTTACCCAACACTTTTACGAAAATCAAATAATTTAGTGACTGCTGCCATCTACATGTGTAGAACTACATTACATTGTATTGTGGTTGACTACTCCCCGAAAGAGGGAGCTAGTTGTACACATTTCATAAGAAATGTTTTTAGCGGTAGCGCTAGTTGCTCGTCCTAGATTTAACCCTTACGCCACTTCGATTTTGAGACACATCATAAAAAGAAATCCTCTGTCCATTGGTTATCGACTATCGTACATATCTTACTAATATTATAAATGACAAAGTTTTTCAGGATGGATGGTATGGATGTTTGTTACTTCTTTACACAAAAAGTAATGAATAGATTTCGATGAAATTTACAATAATATTATATGGTTCTTACACTGGAAGAACACACACAAATGCTATAAATCATAATTATATTTGGAATACAGTATTAACACGGGTGAAGCCGCAAGGAGCCACTAATTTTATATAAAATGTATATCTGATCATATTTTAAAACAAACTATTTATCTTTTTTTCTATAAAAAGCAAACCAATGATCAGATTATGGCTGCCACCACCTCTACTATATTAAAAGTCCTACTAGTACTACTATATTATAAAGTATATTATGTTATAAATTATATTATGGTACAATTAATTTCGTATCCTTCATTTAATGATAGTATAATATAATAAAAAATATATTAAAATATACATATTATTAACTACGCAAGTACCTATATTGCGTTTATATGTTCCTTCTTAATTCAACTATCGCAAATCTTATTTATATACGTGACGGAAATGCATCAGCTTTCAAAATTATTATAATAAATTTCCCTAACCAATATTGGTAACTGCAATATGTTTTCCTTCATTAAAATAATGTTTTTTTATTTCAACAAAATAGTTTTACATTATTAAAAAAATATTATTATTAAAAAAGCTCTTTTTAAGCAAGAAATTGCTTATTTTAGGAGGATCTACTATTCCCAAACATATTTTTTTAAACATGATTTGTTTCTGTTTGGAAAAATGTGATAGCCCTAGATCAGCTCCAAAGTATGAATGAATGACGCATAGGCATGATGTAACCTTGAGCAACCCGACACACGAGTACTTTAATACTCAAATATTCATGCGCCGATGTTTCAACAACTAGAGAAAAAAACACTCAGTCGCTCGTAGTCGCGCCGGACGCAGAGACACGTTACATAATTATTAATTATAACAGTATTACGTAATTTAATAGAGTAAGTTGATAGTATAAAATAATTTCTATTCAGACTACACTACTGTATTGTGAGAGATATATTTTTCGTAGTAACACAATTATTGGTTTAGTTTCAGGAATAAATAAGAGATGTCACTAAAAAGAGTTCTTATTGTCAACAAAAGTTATCCTCAAGTCGGCTTGGAATTGCTGAAAAAAGAGTGAGTGTTTTTTTTATTTTATATTTATTTCATTACCTAATTACTTTTACAATACAATAGATAGAACATTTTATTTATTTTGCAGTAGTCAAATTGCTACAAACTTTTTATCATATTTTTATGAGATTAAGTAGAATGCACAAATAAGACAAATAAAGTGGAATGAAGAAGAAAAATAATAATGAAATTGGTTCAATTTTTATTGGTATATTTTGTCGCCTTCTTAAATAGAGTCTCGACAACAGTTTAGTATCGTAAAGAAATACACAATTTATTAAACAATTTTTGTACACGTGACGAAACTTACTTTTAATCTCCTTATGTTTTGATTATTTAACAAGTATCTTACATAAGAGCGTTATTTCAGGAAAATTCAGACCACTGTGATTCCTTACCAGGATCATGAACCAGAAAGTTTGCCAGAAATAAAAAAGAACATCAAAGGGTACGATGGTCTTATATGGAACACAAAACATCGTCTCTCTGCAGAAATTTTGGACGTGGCAGGTGAGTCTTTCATCTCACTTTTAAGGGATGCTAAGCATATATTCATAAGATTACTCAAAAATTGTTGTTCGGCTTTACGATGTTGTCATCATCATCACCTTCCTACTGCTTTCAATTTAATGGTGACATTCACTTCTAGACGTATATCTATCTTATCATTTAATTTGTAAAAAAATCTTATTCTTAGGTCCTCAACTAAAGACAGTATCGACCATGTCATCAGGTCTAGACCACATAGATTTGGATGAGGTAAAAAGTCGGGGCATTCGATTGGGGAACGTTCTTCAAGTGCTGGATGACGCTGTAGCTGACATCACCATTGGCATCTTGATAGCTTCAGCGAGGAGATTCAAGGAGGGTGTTCAGGAATTAGAGAGGTACAGTTAGTACGGGCTAAACTCGTGAACTATTGTATGGAATATTCAACTTCAGGCAGAAAGCTACTGGAAGCGTAAGCTGCTATATTGCATTCATTGATTTCACACAGTGTTCCCGCAAAAATAATTCCATTCGTTAACATTTACTGTAAAAGAATCAGTAACTGACATGTAAAATGTGCAATACAGTGTTATCGTATCATTATTTTAAGCATGATCTCTCACATAAGAACATGTTGCTTGCTTACAGAAGTGAATGGAAGTACGGAGTCCAGTGGATGCTTGGCATGGATATCGCAGGCAGTACTGTAGGCGTAGTTGGCTTCGGTGGTGTTGGGCAGGCCGTTGTCAGACGACTGAAAGGCTTTGATGTGGGAAAATTTATCTACAGCGGTAGGACCGATAAACCTGAAGGTAACCTGCAAGTTTTAAGAGTTAAATTTCCGTGTTACGAGTGCTTTCCTGTTAAACAATTTATCTGTTCCTTCGAATATACTGTACACAAAAAATGGTTTGTTTTCTTGTCGGTAGCTTAACGATAACCAATAATATTTTCAGCGAAGACACTAGGCGTTGAGCGTGTACCACAAGAGCAATTGCTCAGAGAAAGTGACTACGTTATCCTGGCTTGTCCGTTGTCGGCTGAGACCAAGCACATGATCAATGCTGATTCGCTTAAGATGATGAAGAAGACTGCGGTCCTAGTCAACATTGGCAGGGGAGGTAAGGAATGACATTTCGAAGCAGGAGTTCAAGTTTCATTATATTCAAATGATTTTGTAAAGGTTCATCATAGAGCAACCACGGTTGATTTATCACGAAAATGACAAGAAATCTCACTATTCTTATATAGATAAGATACCTGTACCGTCTGATAATATTGACATTGATGCTTTTGGTACTAATGATAACAAACAGGTGATTGCTAATTATTTGAAGATCAATCCGGCAATTAGTAGTGATAATGAAAATAAAAAAGGTACACAATATTTAAATGTTTTCAGGATTAATAGACCAGGATGCCCTTTATACAGCGTTGAAAGAAAAACAGATATTTGGCGCTGGACTAGACGTGGTTACTCCGGAACCGATTTCGGGCGACCATCCTTTGGTTTCTTTACCAAACTGCTGTGAGTAATCTTTCACTCCCTCTCTCTTTCTTGATCTGCACATCTGTTTATTTTACGTGGGAACGAAGCCATTAACGGCCATTAACGGAAATCACAAAGGAGGCACAAATTGTATTAATCATCATAATCATACCGTACAACATACCGTTCCGTTCGTTTCATAAAATGACCTCGGTAAATAAAGTGAAAAATATTAAAATACTGTTTTTACCTATTTGCAGATATAGTGCCACATTTGGGCAGCGCGACCATCAACACAAGGAACCAAATGGCCACAATAGCAGCGCAAAATGTCATCTCCGGTCTAAACGGCAATCCCATGAAATATCCCGTCTTCTAGTATTATTGTAAATAGATAATAAGATCTTTAACTATCTACTGTCTTTGACTAAATAACAACCTAGTTTAAAATTTAATACATAAATTAACTCGTCAAGTATGTGTAAACGAGACACAATAGAAATTCCATTGTTATGCGGCGCCCGGCTGTCGTTTGATACCTGACTAATTACGTATAAATTATTAGATGTGTTGTTGATTTAGATGATGAACATGCGACATTAAGTACTTCAGCTACCTGTCAGCCAAACCCGGCTGCGTAAACAAAAGATTGTTGGTAACAACAACGTTAGGTTTTGATCGTCATTCGATCATTAATATTTACCTCTGAACACTTTATTTGCACCAACTGGTTATTTTTTTTATTAATTAAATAAAGCCAGTGCAAAAGGTGGACTGAACCCTGAATGGTATTCTCTGCCAGTAAACATTTTCTCTGATTAATACCTGGTATAAAAGTTTCATGGCGTAAAGTCCGCCATGTGTAAAAAAATGTTTTAGCATGTAGTTTTGGAAATATAACAAGTACAGTTTACGTTTTCAATTTTTGGTTATGCACTATTGCACTCCATGAATAATTAACTATGTATGTATATTTGGTTTAAGGATTATGAAGATGTTGATGCAGCGTCTGACAGGTTAAGTACTACCATTCATATTTTGTGGGTTAAGGCTCCGTGGTGTTTATTTAATTTTCTCTATGGATTCATTATTTTTTTATTATACGGTCTTGCGGTCGGCGCTGATGATATTTCGCCATTGATTTCGAATTTTGTATCAGCTTCTACTCGCCACAAGATGACGCTGTTTTTGTTTGTGAAAATGTATTGGTTAGATTCTAGATAATCAGACAGATCGCTTTGCTTATAAATCGTTTGAATATAAAATGATCCTATAATATTATCAACACTGCTTCCATCCACTAGATATGTAGGTAGGCAAGTTACTACTATTTCAGACGAAAATCGCAAAATTATATTATTTTGTAGTAGCTATTTAATTACATTAAATTAAATTACTTGGAGTGTTACATACTTACGAATTCTGTGAAGATGATGAAGACCTATTATCGATCAACAACCTTGAACACACACTTCCAGTTTTGTTAAATTTAACTATAAAATTACCTAAACATTAATTGCTTGTACTACTTACGCACTTGCCCGCGACTTTACCTTTTACGCCTTTTTAATAAAAAATATTATTTTTTCAATACCGACTAGCCGGTTCTCTTTCCATTTATAATGCCGCATTGATTAAGTTATACGAGGAATCTATAATATTTTTTTAGATAATTAGAGAATTCAAACATTATGATTCAAATAAAAAAATATAAAAAATCTAGTACCTAAGTATCTATGTTGTGCAAGCCACAAATTACTGAACATCATTATCGGTTTAGCCGTACTTTAGCAAACAAACAGACGGACATTCGTACAGGTTACAATACTAGTAAAACCGGGGCCCGATAAGAATGTTGTTATAACCCGTTCATGATTCTTTGTTCTGACCACTGGCCATTCACTAGTTCACTAGTTTTCTTAGAACAGTGAACGGTTGCGGTACTCCGCCACAATCACATATATACTTCTTATCAAAATATCAACAAGCGAAATTGTATCAGTGAGATAAAGCTATGTTACGTAACGCTGGGTTGACCGCCTTCGCGGCATTGACATTTGCGATTCATGTCTCATTTGCGCATGCCGACAACACAACAATGACGAAAAACCTCAAAGTTTTGGTGTCTTCCAACGATTTTCCTGAAAGCGGGCTTGAGGTTTTACGTGAGCAGTAAGTGCATTTACCATTGCTAACGTTTTTAATTTAATTTAACCTAATAAATGACTTAATATGATACGACTAACTATTGTTTATTATGGCTTCACACCGTCGCGAGTCGCTAGTTGGGCGACTTAACGCTTAATTTGTATAGTAAACTGTGACTCATAGCGATTATATAAGACAAGGTCAATTTATTTTAGAACTTTTAGAGTCATATTGTAGAGCAATTTCAATATGTATTATGATCTCATTTTTTAAATTGGTAAGGTTATAAAAC